>VWZT01005699.1:73520-117786 GCA_013397055.1 Pachycephala philippinensis | reverse complement strand
TTTCTTCGTTTCGCCTCTCCTCTCCTCTCCTCTCCTCTCCTCTCCTCTCCATAATTCCGAGTCTGGATACTGAGAGTTACAGGTCATTTTCATGTGAACGTACCAAAATCTCCACCTCATCTAAGGAAAAGAAAAAACCCACAAGACTGAGTGAGACACTTACGGTCTGTATAAACTTGACTTGGCATTCATCATACTCTTTCTTTGTAATGGAAAATAGAAAAAAACCTTATTGTGAAATGAGCGTCCCTTCTTGGAGAAGTACATTCTGTGGGAGTCATTACTCTCTCCAGCTTAAAATTCATGACTTCCAGATTTCTCATGTGTGTATTTATTGTGCTCAGGGCAGAGATGCTGGGGGAGGTTGGGGTGTGGGGGTTTTTTTGTTTGTTTCGTTCTTGGGTTTTATGGGTTTTTTTTTTTGTTGGTTGGTTTTAGAGAGCTCTAGCAGTCCCAGTCACCAGATGAGTCTTGTTTCCACTTGTCTTTTGGCATACCATCAAAAAGCAGAAAAGCCCCTACATTTCATAATAGTTGAAGTTTTTTTTTCAAAATACCCTGACATTGAGCACCTATTTCCCTTTTTTTTTTTTAAGTATTTAAATTAGCTTTATTTATGTCAATTCTTAAAGTTAGCAGAACTCTATGAACATTGACCATCGGGAAGATTGGGCAGTGATCCCTTTTACATGACATATTTTTTATATACCATTTTCATTATACTTTTCCTTCTGTGCCATCTTCTGTGATGTTGTAATTAAAGACATCATGAGGTCATACTTTTTCTACTCCTCATTCCCTTTCCCCTTGCTCCTTTCATTTCCCCAGGGAAGGAAATTCTGAAGTAGAGGTTGAAAAAATTGTTTCAGTATTACTGAAAATATGAACCAAAGTTGTTTCCTTAATAAATATAATTAGATGTATATATTGCATTTTCAAGAGCTAGTACTGATGTAGGGACCAGCTCTTTAAATAAAATAGGACCTCTGTAGTCTCTGGAGAGAACATGCATAAAGCAAAGTAAATGATTTTCTGTCAACACTAAGTAGACAGGTGCTTACATTGAACAGCATTCTAATATGTCTCTGAATATTTATGTCTTCTTTTTCAAATGCATTGCCCATGAATGTCACAGCTGTCAAACGTCTGTATACAAGAAGATAAAAAATGAAATTAATAAAAGGCAGATCAACATTTCATTTGTTTAGGCCACTTTTTCATATAGCATTTTACAGAGGTTAGTGATGTTGAGATGCCTGGGTATACTGGCATATTCTCAGGGCTGAGTGAAATGCAAAGCAGTTAGTTGTATTTTGTGTAGGCATAGGTATACTTCCCATTATTTAACCTAGACATTATCAGTGAAAATAATGACTCAGAGTTCTAAAATGTTGTTCTTTTATTGTCCATCCTTTTTCTTCACAGTTGGGGACCCTGGAAAGAGTTTTGGCAGTTCAGTATTGCCATAACTAGAAGGTTTTTTTTGGTGGAACAAATTCTGAATGAAACTATGCAATGTGCAGGGACAGGTGAGCCACCACTGCTGCCTGAAAACAGTTAATGGAGAATAAATTCAGTTTCAAAATACTTCCAAAAATGTGAAGACTACACACGTTAATGTAAACTTACCATTCACGGCCAACCATGAAGATGCATCAATGTATCTTCGCAAGAATTTGAAAAATCTTAATGATAATGTGACTTTCATTTCATACAGAATTATACTGAGAGAATGAGAGGAAAAACCCTAAATGGACATAGATCAACATTATTCACCTTGTATGCAAATAAAGTCAATTAAGATGAGTGGTGTTTCCCATTGGCACACTTTAAATGCTCCTCGAGTTTAGTGGTGCTTTCAGTGCAGGCCAGTTGGCAATCACACACTCAAATGTAGATGCCAGAAGTTGGATACTGCCTCCTTTTTGTCTGTATTCTTTGCTAATTACTTTGTTATAAGGTTTCAAGTTACCTCTGAAAGCCTCAAAACTTTCTTACCATCTCCCTCATGAAGACAGACCACTTTCCAGTCAAAACAATTCAACATATTATTCAAACTGAGTTATCCAAGCTATTGCAGTACAAAGCACAATGGACAAGGTTCTCAAAAATTTAAATGAGGCACAGACATTTGTGGCATTACAGGGAGAACAGCAACTTACACTCATATAATCACAGAATGGTTTGGGTTGGAAAGGACCTCAAAATTCATCTAGTTCCAACGCCCCTGCCATGAGCAGTGATTAGCTTCAAAATTTTTTCTCAGTGTAGTTGTTAAGACTAATGTTAGGTTTCCCAAATGTCCAAAGTTCCTGCAATACACGGATATCCCACATTCTGAAGCCTCTCTAAAACAGACAGTGCAGCTAGAGTTTCTGCAGGCAGGCACGTGCTTGAAGTGCAGCCATAATGAAATGAAGCACGCAGCCATAACAAAAGCTATATTATGCTTTCATCATAAATTTTCTGTCAGACAGACACTAAACTGCTTCTTGGCAGCTCTTATCCCTCTCAGAAAATTTGTCCTGAGCAATCATCAGCAGAGGAGACAGCACTCAGAACTCAGTAAACCAGTACAGAATAACAGGACTGGGGACATCAGGGCCGATGAAGTGGGTGCAGTTGGCTGTGGGCTTTCAGACGAACAGATGCTTGAGGGAAACTAGCAATAAGTCAAAAACAATGTTTCATAAAAGCATATCTCCCAACAGATTCCGGTAAAATATGGGTCTGTTTTTCCTGCAAGCTGTATATGGAAATAGCTGGGAATCTTTAGATCTTGCATGCATTTTTCATAGAGACACAATGCTTGCTCTCCATTCCAGCTACAGATCCTAGGAGGAGATGATATTTGGAAACATCTACATCATGAACTGGTTTCCAAATTAGGTTAGTGTTCTTACTGTTTTATTTCCAGAAAAGAGGTAGAAGAGTCCTTTAATTCTTAAAAGTTGCTTAGTTGACAACAGAATATATGTTTGTGATTTCAGGGTATGACTAGCATTTTTTCAGCTTTGAAAGGTTCAGAAGATGGAGGTTTTTTAAGTCCACACATTTAGCTAGTTACTAAGAAATAATTTAGAAGACACTATGGTCTTGTGGACATAAGCTTGGAAATACTGTACTGCTTGGTTCTTTCTGGGATAGTAACTCTTAAAATGTGTTGTTACTTTTGCTGTTGGCAAGTAAGGCCAATGCAGAAATGCATAAAACTGAGAACAGAAGATACATTTGTTTGGTGA
This sequence comes from Pachycephala philippinensis, assembly GCA_013397055.1. Classification (NCBI taxonomy): domain Eukaryota; kingdom Metazoa; phylum Chordata; class Aves; order Passeriformes; genus Pachycephala; species Pachycephala philippinensis. The sequence goes on along the minus strand of VWZT01005699.1, from coordinate 114,544 downwards.
GAATCTGAGGTTTCTTTTATCCCTATTAGTGTTATAATTTATAAAATAAAAATGAGTTGGTGTCATCAATAAGATACCTTAAATACAGAAACAAGAGGAAAAAATCCATTCTGGAAGTATGTATGCCACAACAAATTTCTTCATCTAGAGTTAACAAAGAATATTTTTTAACAGTAGCTTCTTTAAAACTTTTGAATTGCTTTCATTCAGGGCTTGTTCAATCAAAATCTGTTCTTTAGTGATATATGTTTGATGTACATGTCTACTGTGGTTGCATTTCAAGATATTTACAATACTTTGTGAAGTCAGATAATTATCATTTGGACCAAATGCATGACATTAGCAACATAACATATGAACCCCATGCTTCGCTGTTAAGAAATGGACTTTTCCTGTAACACTGAGATAACACATATAGTTTCAGAAGTAGACCACATTTGCAACATTGCTGTGAAACTGCTGTGTTTGTATCTTTGGGAATTACTATGGTGCTTGCTTGAAAATAAGTATAGAGATCTGTGGGCTACTGAACTCAGACTCACAGGCATAACTAAGGGAAAAATATCTTGATAAGAAAGGATGAGCCTAGCAATTGAAAATGCTTTGAATAAAAGTGCTGCTAGCTTTCAAAGAAGACATTCCCAACAATATCTTGAGGTATGTACCATAAATTGCCTTTTTCTCTGCAACTTATTCTATTGTACCTAGCAAACTGTTCATTGAGATCAGATCAGATCAGAGATAAGTGAGGCCTTAGGTTGCAGAGAAAAACTAGGTTTCAAATTTCTGTGTGTCTGATTTCCTTTGCTCTCAATACACATTGAAAATAGGTTCTGACATTTTAAATGCAAATTTCTTTTTGTTTTTAAAATGTTGACTTTCTGAGTATCATTTAAAAGAGAAAGAACTATTTACTGATTTGCTTTCCATATGTTTTAGGTGAAATCTGTTCTACAAAGGCAGTACTGTGATGAGTTGTTTCTCAATGCTGAAAACTCCCTTGTTAGCCTGGGCCTGAATTCCTCCAGAGTAGCAGTTTATTTTCCCTTCTGACCACAGTAACTTCCCTCCAGAAGGGGAAATCTGGGATTGTTGCACCCCCTTAGCATCCCCCTGCTCTCACTGACATCAGGCTGCTCTGCAGCAGTAACCACGTCTTGTATCTCAACATGATGGAAGCAAGTTCGTCTTTACTGAAGTTGAGTGATACTTTGCTATTAACTTAAAGGATTTTGTACACTTAAGCCATGTGTGTAACTCCAGCTAACTGTTTAGGCTTTATTTAAATATTAGTGGGTCAGAGGACTAAGGAGTTTCAGGTCTCCATTAACACCTGTATAGGGGAAAGTGCAGCACATTTCAATTGGGCTACAGTGCAAGCGCTGTGTCACCTCCCAGATTAGTTCTCAGTCCCTTCCAATATATTGCCACTGACACCATAAAATACCAAATAATCCATTAATAATATTTCTTTGTCTAATGAAATCATATCTAGATTGAAATTCCATTAATTTAAATAATTGATTCATTGTTAATTCCAAATATGCTGGTTACAAAAGTTTCAGTGGACCATAAAATTGAAAAGGGATCGCTTGGGTCAAACATGATGTTTAACTTAACAAGAAAAGAGTTGTTTAAATTACATTTCTTCTTAGACCAATTTTATTTTTGAAATAATTGGGGAAAAAATGAGGCTCATTTTGTTTGCATGATTCTGTTCTTTAAACAACCATTATGGATTAAAAATCCTTGTCACTAGCTCTATTTAGCACATAAGTCCTGTTAATACAGAAACCTTTGGTAGTTCTGGACAGGATGTGAAAGAATGATGATGAAAGTAATTGAAACTTCAGGGAGGGAGAGAGTAAGTAACAATGTAATTACATGAATTGGAATTATTCCAGGTCCCTACAACTAGAAAATGCCAAAATGCTACTTAGCAAGATATTTCTATTAAAAAATTATAAAAGTTTCTACGGTTGTTCAGCAACAAATCTTCAATCTTTAGCATTCACTCCGACTGACCTTCTATTCCCGCCTGGGCTAAGTAACTTCCCCCTCCTTCAAAGGAATGCTTTAAACTAGTCTATTCCCGAAAGAGAACAATGCCTTTTCCTGGAAATCTTCAGCCGTTTTCACCACCACATTGACTTTCCTGTTTAGAAATAGATCCCTAGTGAGCACAAATTCCTCCACATTAAAATCCCACCTAATTTTGTTTCCAGTTTTCACGAAAAATACATAAATTCAATATATTTCTACTTATAGTGCTTTTATAGTAAAACTTCATTATACAATCTAAAGATATATTGGACCAATTACAATCAACCATTATACTGTAATGTTACAATAATATTGCAACCTATTATATTATATTAATTGCACAAATAACTCTCTACTGGCACAATCTCTTCCTTAATGGATTTTTTCCTACTAGTGTTTACTAAGTTCTAAAAGTTCCAAATCTATTGCAAACTCTAGAGTAAATTACATCCGTAATTATGTTTACGGTACAGTATATAATACTTCTGTGTATAAATACAAAACATGTATTGTAATACATAAAATGCAATTTTTTTATTTCACCCAGTGTTCAGTACTATATGGAAACTGTTCTGGTGGCACTGTGCATATTTCAGATCAGTGGAAACAGGATCTTCACTGATCCAAAGATATAAAGAAATATACTACCTCCATCCCTATTGCTGTAAAAGGAATGATGTTTATATTATGAAAATGCATGGATGAGACAGATTTGTAATACAATGCTTCAGCAAGTATGAAGAGATATAAGTGAACATTTCTGTGTAAGCTACTTTACACTCATTCTTCTTGGGACATTGATAATAATTTAATGTCAAAAATCAACTTATTTGCTGTGATTGAGGTACTTGGGTTGTTTTGGAGAAAAAACATGGGTAATAAATCACATTTCCCATTTTCCAGGAATATCCTTGATTTAATTTTACAATTAAAATCTAAATATTTGTATTTATACATATTTGCTAACTTTGGTGTGTGACTGGGCCTATTTCATTCCAAGCAGTAACGGTTAGGGTGTGTTTGAGTCAGGTATTTCAGAAAACACATTTAAACACATTTAAATTAAAATATTCGAAATTTCGAGGCTGTTGGTCTACCTGAAAGTGTAGCATGGGATACTTTAAATTGCATATGTTCTAAGCGTGAGGTGCTACAGTTTTCACAGAAAATATAAAAGATGAAAACTGCTGGGTTTGGCAACAGCTCCCTTGTGTTTGTATACATAATTATATATATATATAGCATAGAAGGAAGTCTATAATTCCTCTAAGAGACATTTCTTGAATTGTCATCAACTTTTACAGGTTAATCAAATAGAATACATTGTTTAGCCAAAGAAATGTAGAATCTTCCAACCATCTGTCGATTCTAGTGTTAAGGTAAACAAAGAGAAATAGAAAAACATGAGCAATAGAAAAAAGAATTAAGAGTTTTTCTCTTTATTGATGGCCAGGTTTTCATTTTTCTGCCAGGATTTCAATCTACAAATATTCAACCTCATAAGATTATTCAAATGATGCCTAGTTATTACTGCTTATTAGGAAAGTTGCAATGATGGCTCTGATGAAACAAGCAGGTTGTTTGATGTTGCTAGCAAAAAGTATTGTCAAGGCTTTCTTAGTCTTGGCTTGTATTTAACACTACCAAGCTGGTTTATGCAGTACTTTGTTCATTGGAGACAATCCTGTTTTGTAACATCACAGTAAATGAAGGGAATGTGAAGAGGCCTTTTTTTAAAATTTCATGTGATTTGCATTATTTACTTTGTATAGATAGCCTGGTTACTTCATAGTTATTGCTCATTTTGGTGATCAAATAAGTATTTTTGCAATATTAAAACTGGCTGTAGTTTTCCAGTTTGTGCAGAAGCCACTGCATACGGCCAAAAAATTAGACAAGTTTTTTTTCCTAAAATTTGGTGTCCTTTGTTGTTATTCTTTTGTTAATTGCAATTTTTTTGGGGGGTTGCACTTGTAATACTTTAATTCAGTTTTACAAACTGCCTTTACCATTGCACTCAGTGCATCCACTTTTGAAAACTAATGACCTGAGGTAACTTGGACAAGATCTAAACTTCTGGTTCCAGGGAAGCTAAATATCTAAATATTTTAATTTGCAATTAGGAAACCACTATACCAGCATATTTGTGAAATACTGCAGTCAATGCACAGTAAAAGCTTGTAGATTTTAATTTTTGGGGGTGGGCGAAGAAAGAAAAGAACAAAATTTTTATAAAGGGTCATGAAAGCATGAATACAACGTTTATGTTCTCATCTCACTAAAAAATTCAGATACACTGAAGTCTATTTTTTTCAGAAACTGTAATGTAATTTGCTTGTTCCCTGAGCTCTGGCTAGGGCATTGCCATAATTCAGCTCTGCTTTTCTGAACACTTCCCCTTCTCCCACCAAACCAACTTTTATTTTTTAAGGAAAGACACTGGAACACACTCTGTTCCAATTCTGTAATATTTCAGCAAAGCTGTTTGGATTTTAATTGATTTATTGCAAGTGATTTTGGGTTTATATTTTTGGTGCTTTAACATGGGAAATCTTCATGTGGAGGATGTTTTTATATGTTCATGTGACCAATGTCACACATTTCAGTTTTAAATTTTATGAGTTGTTACAGAACCTCATCCATATCCTGAGAATCTGTCATATAAATACTGTTATTGAGTTTTACCGAGTTTTGGTGCCCAATTAGAGATACTCTCAACAGCTGGAGAAATTATCATCAAAGTCCATGGATAATGGCTTCTAAATGGGCTGCTGAAGAGACATTTGACCAATTTCACTTGGTTTTAAGACATATTCACCACAAATTTCTCTAGAAAGCATTCCACACTTTTAGCACAGGAGATATGTACTGCACATAGATGAAAAGCATTTAATAACATTTAAGTAACATTTGAATAATCATTGTGCAAGAAGAGGTTGTTCTCTAGTGAGGAAAAAAAAAATCATGTAGGATGCTCAGTAAAATAATTCAGTTAATGAAAATATAGTCTAGGATATCCCTACTTCAGATTACAACCCTTTCCAATGTTTTTCAGAAAAAAAGACATCTATATGATTAGAATGAGATCTGTTTTCTGACGAAAGGGAGAAATTTTGACTTAAAACCAGACCAGTCTTTGTAGATGAGGAAAATTTCTCTTCCACTTTAAAATGGGAGAAGGATTATTTTTTCAAAATTGATGTTTGACTTAGTGGAAAAATGTTACAAATTTGCTTTTTTACTTATTTGCTGTCAAATGTTGTACATATTAGCTTGTTTTGCAGAGAGCAGCCATCTGAATGCTTATTCAAGTAACATAAGGGCTTGTCATAACTGTGTTTGTACAGCACTTTCAGAAAAAGATTGACATTACACTGCTCTAAGTTAAATAAACTTCTAGAATTTGTCTCCATATATTACAAAGAGAAAAAATTAATCTAAAGGGAGAATTCTTTAAGGATCTTTATGTTAAAATAATGAGAGCAGCCAATAGTTACATGCACAAAGTACAAGAAAGCAAAGAGTATCAAAAGACCTGATCAAAAGCACATCTGAGTCAGTAGACAGATAATTATTACCTTCAATAAATTAGAAATCTGTCCCTATCTGTATGTAATATAGATATCTTCCTGTTTCAAGCTCATTCAATAAACTGACTTTAAGAAAAGAAATGTAGCATGTGTAATACTGAACATTGTACTAGATGCTCAAGTTTTTCTTGTGATATCAGAAATTTTCAAATATGGTTGGAAATGAAATAACATTGTGAAAAAATAAAATTCTCCAAATGTCTTCACAAGTACATAGGCTTTAATTCAGTGCTATTATTTCACAATTTACTTGTAATATACTTACCATTTTTATAATTCCTTCTTTATAAAGTTGATCTTTTCCAGAGTTCAGGAAATGTACTACCTTGTCTTTACTGCCTTGTAATTAGTAGTCTCTCTTCCCATTAGGACCTATTTATGTACAGAAAAATGCCCTATCCCTCTGTTTGTATTCACCTAAAAGATAGGGATACAGGTATCATTGGGACATTCGATTAAAAAGATATGACTAAAATGAACAGAATACTTTAAAAACAGTCCCACTGTGCAGTTTAGTTTGTTTACTAAACCTTTTTTCCCATAGTATTTTCTTTGTGTTCTACCATCAGACATTGTCTACAGTAAAATCATGGTAGTGATTTTTCTCTGGCAACTTTGAGTCTTTTTATTTGCTAACAGCTATCACTGCTTACAGCATTCAACACTCACTATCTAGTTAGTGCTAAAACAATTATTTCATATTTGTAAATTAAATCTTACTTTCTATTATGTATCTAATTATGTTTTATTCAATATCCAATGAAAAATTTATTTATTTTTATGTTAGGTTTTTTGAGTCTTCAATGATCTCTAGTGCATCATTTCCAATGATTATTTTTATGAAATTAAAATGTCTTCTCAGGCAACCTCTGTGGTTCTTTAACCATAGTTTACTTACCATTTAAAAAAATTTACTTTGTAAGGCCAAATCTTTTAATATCATATATATGTGTTCATTATCCTTGTTACACTCCAGGCTGCTTTCTCTCCATTTATTTGTGTGTGCGTGTGTGTGTATGTGCATCACAGTGTTACTATTTCCAAATAATTTTTATACTCTAAAGAGCACCCATCTGCCATATATCCTGTAAGAAACTTAACAGTCACGTCTTCAAAGATCTCTAATAAATTATTAAAGCAATTATTCATGCAAGTCAATAAACTCTCTTATAAATATGTGTGGCCCACTTGCATTGTAAGTTTGAAGAAGTTGCTTTACAAATAATTTACATTTATTCAAATTGGAAGAAACAAGAACAAACATTGTAAATGGGTTACCATGTTAAATCTGTGCACCAAACCAGTGTTTTCAACATCTAACTCTAAATTATTAATTCTGTTTTTACTAATAATTTTATACATAATGTTATTTCTCAGAGACCAGTTTAGTTTATCTTACTCCAAAGTACTCTTTAAAAATTAAAGATCAATAGAATCTAAAAAGTGGAACATGATTCAGTAAAAAATTTTAGGAGGACTCTGCTAAAAACTAAACAGATTTTTTGCTAATTATCACAACACCTGACAGAGACAAGTGCTGTGTGTGTTTATGAACCATATACTTTTTGATGGGTCGCAAAAAATTAAATAAAAGAAATAAGTGTAGCTTGCCTAAGAAAAGCTACATAAAATAAATATCAAAGTAGCAACTAGAACTCATCATTTTGTCAATTTTATTATATTTAGTCCACTAGAGCATAAAACTATTTTAACTATAATGAGCAGACTTATATTTGGAAGTTATCAAAATAAATTTTATTTTGTTATCCAGTGTTTGGTAATAGAAATGAGGTATTACCTAAGAGCTCATATTCTGTTTGCTAAAGACTAATATTCAGTTACTCGACAATAACTGTGAGATCAGTCACACCTCATGGTTCTCTGAGATCTGTTACTTCCTTATCAAACTGTGAAACTTTATTCTAGCCTTAAATATTTTCCAATTTCTTAATTCTGGTGGCAAAGGATTAATTAATAAATCTAGTAATCATCCTTAAAAACAATTTTCTAAAATTATAGTGGTTAGTGAAATAGAGATAGGTGACTTATCACCATTTGTTTATTCTTAGGATTCTAAAGTTGTCAATATATTTAGCCAAATAGTAAGTTCTTTACGTCCAGCTGGTTTCAATGGGATTTATGTCTTCTGGAAAAGTGGCCTCATGTGTGTGACTTCCAAGTACATGGATTGCAGTCATAGTGAAAACATCTCTGTAATGGAAGATAGTTTAAAAGATTATAAAGAACTGCATTTGTTGAATTCCTTAACAATATGAAGCCAAAGGAAAAAAGTCAGCTTTTTAAAATTTACCACTTTTAGAAAGATAATTCCTGTTTCATCATGTAACATATCTTGCACAAAAACAAGATCGTGCAAGAGCAATCATCCAATTTGGAAAATCTTATGGAGTTGAGCATTAAATTCAAAAAACGACCCATTTCCTTGAAGAGAGGTACTGATGGTGACATCTACAGATAGCATTGAAACATTGGGTTCTGTTTCATCCTAGAGAATACAGGATGAAAAACCATTCAAGTCAAGTAACTAGCTGACTAAACTCTGTACTTTACAGTCTATAAAAAGTGTTAAATGTCATACAGACAAGGTCTTTCCATAAATAAGTTAATGAATGAATTTTTTCTCTGCTTTGTTTAACCCAAAGGCTATAAAGCTTCAGCTGAGCAGTGCAATCCTACTTAGAGGAGAGGTGTTTCGAGCTTCTGCTTGCCTCTCAACACAAGAAAGACGAGGACTCTGTTTCTTTAAGAGTGTTGAGTGTCTTTTTTGGGTCACAGAAAAGGCTTTCCCTTTGGAAAATAATGAAGAGACAGGGAGACAGAGCACCTAGAAGAGACAAAGGCAGATTTACGCCTCACCAGTGGCAGCTGGCAGCCAGAGCAGCTGCAGGACCTGTTAGCAAGACTCTATTTTCAGACTTGGCAAGGGACACAGGGTTATGCCCACCAGGAGTGAATTACAGCCCCGGAGCCACTCTTCCTGCTCAGGGGAGGGCTATGAGTGATGCTGTGATAGCTCTGTGGTCTAATGACACCTTGGCAGGCTTTCCTGGTCTCCCTGCAAGGCAGGGTCCTTGCTTGATTTCAGATTTCAGTCGGGTTCCTACAGACAGGCACAAAACGAGCAAGAGCCATCTCTGGGGTGCCATGGCCGAGCCTAAGCCATGTTTTCAGTGTAGTAGGTTTTGTCTTTTTGGGGGGGTTTTGTTGCTGGTTTGGGTTTTTTTAAAATATATTTTTGCATATTTGATGTAGATACACTACACCCTTCTAGATTTCCTGCTAGAGAGAAAATAGAGAAAAATGTCTGGAAGTGTTGGGTACAGAGCAGAACTCTGCCTCCCTTATGCTCTTTGGAGCGGATGAAGACGGAGGCTGGGATGATCTCTGTTTTATGCTTGAGAGCCCTATGACTTCTGGTTACTAAAGTACATTACAGTATCCTGACCATCAATTTTTAATGAAGCACACCATATTGGCTATGAGGTATGGAGAGTCAAATGTAGTATACCCCACACTACAAAACCTTTTAATTCTATTTTTAAAATATTTTAAATTGGAGACATTCAGACAGGTAATTCAAATCTCCCTCCCTCATCCAGGTCCAGTCTAGGCAGAATTTAAACAAATTAATTGGCAGAAAGGTTTGACACATAGATAGACTGGGTGTGTATCACACCATTGGGATGGATATTATGAGGTTGTGTTTTCCTACAGGTACTCACAAATGACTCCCTGACTTGCTCTCAGTTTCAAATCCCTCTAAACTGCCGTGCAGGATTATGGCCATATGATCACAGTCTCCCAGGCTTTCTCTTCTAGCTCGTGGCCAGGCCCATCCTAGGCACAGTAGTTACAGCTATATTCATTTGAACTGGCTCACAGGAATTGTAATAAACCCTTCAAAGGCTGTATTCAAACCTTTAAATAAATTCATATCTAGAGCATTTCTATAGAAACACAACGAATAATGTTTCACAACCATTGATTATTATATGAAATAGATCTCTTTAACAAGAAACAAGGCTGAAATTACCAGAAACTATAGAGAAATAGCCACTAAGTAGAAGTATGTGTTTCCAATTAGTACTTTACTGCCTTTAAAAACGGATGTGCAGTGCTTACTAATTTTCTGGCATCCTTCTTTCTAAGAGATAATATCAGTGTTCACTACTCTAAGAATTTTGTTAGGTTAGATGAAAATCTTTAATCAGAGACATCTAAGTTACAGCATCATGCAGAAACACTAACATTACTGATTTTGTACTATACATTATTCACTACAATTCATTTGAAGGTCTTTTGTACCTTGCCTGACTATGGAAGGCCTAATAAGATAGGCCAATATAAAAATGTGTATTGGCAGAAATCTACATGGCTTGAAGGCTTGATCACGAGTTACAGAGCCAACTAGACAACTTGCTGATGTTCCCAGCTACTTTGGGCATCTCCACATGACCCATATCTACAACTAACAATAACCTTCTTTCACCAAAGGACATTCACTCAGAATCTGTGTACTTCCACAGAAAAATCTAAACATACAGAGACAATTATATGCTTGTAAAAGTAGTGATTACCTGCCTTTTAAATCATTCTGTGGAAGAATTCTTAATTAGAAAGCATTTAAATTATTATACAGAAAATATTTCGTTGTTTTCTGCAACATTTGTTGTAGGAAAATATATGCAGAAAGCCTTGATATTTATCTTTTATTTGAGAATACTATATGGATGTTCATGGAGAAAAAAATCCTCATCACTTACCTACTTTTCATTATAAAGCTAGATAACTGACCAAATACTATATTTTTTCTGGGATTTATATTGATTCACCCTGCTGTGAATACAAATTATAGGATATGACATCAAGATAATAAGACAAAAAAAGAAAAAAAAGGGGGAAAATTTCTTTGTTTGCAAATCTGGAGCATTAATTGTGTTCCTGTGAGGCAATCTGGATGAAGCTTCTGCTAAGCAAATTAGATATAAACTGAAGGTGAGGGCAAAAGGGTCGCCACAGCAAGGGAGCATCGAGTGACAGGCACTGGGACCTCCGATGCATGGCTTGTAGAGCAGATGTTCACAAGGATGCAGTGATTATTGAACTGGTAATAAAAAAGCATCAGCTTACAGGCAGCCACGATGGATGCTGGTAATTATAAAGCATCCCCTGGGAGGAAAATGACACAAGTCAGCCGCATCTCTGCAATCACAGGGGCATAATTAAAGCTCTAGTAACAGTTGTTAATAGGGTGCAAATAAAACAGGGGAAAAATTTGAACACAGTCTTTTTCTTTTTTAAAGAGACGGCAAAGGACAATGTAATTACAGAGACTGCATGGTTTTTAATTTCACGATACAGTAAAACAAAGACCTTTAATGTATTTTATACATGCATATACACACCATATCAAACAAAGCAAAAGTGATTTAAGCTTTGACTGTGTGGCATGATGGGGAGAACAGATTTTTTTACCAGAATGTTTATATTTTAATTTTCAAAATGGGCAAAGCACAAATATGTAAAGAAAATGTCAGATGTATAAATATTTGGCCATTTCATCCTCACAGGAGAGGTACAATGACAGTATATATGTTTAGCTAGTCCTATTGGCATTGTTGTAGACACAATAATATTAAGATACTAGCAATGTAGGTCATATTGTCTTTTATTAGAACCACCGGAAAAAGCAGACAAATTCCCAATTTTTATGCTGTTCAGGTATTTTTCAGGTATTTAAAACATACTTTTGGCGTCCAAAAGTATAACTGGTATGTTTGGTTGGGTTTAATGATCCATGAATACTTCATGCATACCACATCAAGCACACTTAGGGCTCAAACATCAATTTCAGTATAAATCCTTATGAAGTGTTAGCTACATAAAAAATGTAAACTCTATCCTTCGTATACAATAAAGACCAGTCAATCATACTTTGGCACAGAGTGATAAAAAGTGTCTGTGGTCTAAATATTTCAAGATTCAGGTGTTTTTATCTAGCACCATAATTAGTCAAAACACCATATAGCTGTATTTCTCAGAAATTGTTGAATCTGCAAGTTTTTGAAGTCTCTCTAACCCATTTTGTTTGAGTGTTTTTGAAACTTTGTTTTCACATACTTGATGTCTTTATTGGTGTACCAGTTTTTCAGAGTTTTTTCAAAGAACAGATTCTTCTCAAGAAGTCTGGTATTCTAAAACTTTAGTACCACGCTTGATTACCTTTCTTATCATCATTTGCAATTTTGTTTCTTTCTCTCTTCTTTGGGATGTTTCCCAGCAGACAATATCGCAGAGCTCTTACATTTTTTTCTAACAGACGACATACCACATTTTGGTAGCTTCTTCAAGCCCTATTAATTAGCTAGCATTCAAGGGTTTTCCATTTTTCTTTTTTTTTTTTTCTGTTTCCATCAGAAGGATACACTGATGAGGACTAGTGAGGTACATGTTTGGCTGCAGCCCAATTTACTTGCTAAAAATGCACAAGAAATTTGCTTTTTCGGAATACAATATAAATAAACACTAAGAAAAAATTTAATTATTCTGAACCTTCTTTTATACCAAGAACAAGCTTGCCTGTAGGGAACTCTCCTCTTCTCTGTTTTTTTTATGGAGGCCTAATCTTTGCACCCTTGCAATGTCAACTTTGTTTTGTTTCACTCTTCCTTCAAAACACATTTCCCTACAATGGAAATATAAATATTAACCTATCTCTTGAATTTTAATCAGTGAATCATTTAATTCATTACTACCGTAAGATTTGAGATACTGGTTGATGATTGAAGTTTTTTTCAATCATTAAACAGGAGAGAATTTAACTTTTTCTTTATTAGGACTAAATGAAAGGTTTTCAGCCAGAACTGTGAGTAATGTCTGCCATTAGTATCTGCAGCATATCAGTATTAAGATAACATTAGGAATCATTGATAACCACCAATGTATTCTATTGAACAAACAGCCAATAGTAATTGCAGGAGACAACTAACAGGTTTAATGCAAAATACTCATGCAGTGTTTAATGAAGGAAACCTGAAGAGAATTCAATCAGATGTCAAGTTGTTGCGCATGAAATTAAAAAAAAAAAAAAATTAATCTATGCAGAAGAAAAGACAAAATCACAACTGTTTTGCTAAGATGATACCATTTAAATTGATAAAAAGTTAAAAATGATGAAATTAATCATATTCCAGTGAACCCCTGCGAAAACTTCTGAAGAATAACATAATTTACTAGTTATAATTTCCCATTGTGCTGTGTTTGGCTGTAGTAGAGTTAATTTTCTTCGCAGTAGCTAACATGGGCTATGTTTTCCATTTGTGTTGGAAATGGTGCTGCTAATATGGGAATGTTTTGGTTACTGCTGAGCAGGGCTTGCACAGAGCCAAAGCCTTTTCTGCTTCTCACTCCACCAGCCAGGAGGCTGGGAGTGCACAAGAAATTGGGATGAGACACAGTCGAGCCAGCTGACCCCAGCTTATCAAAGGGATATTCCAGACCATATGGCATCATGCTCAACATGCCCCATGTAAAGCTGGGGAAAGAAGGAGGAAAAGGGAGGTGTTCTGAGCTATGGTGTTTGTCTTCCTGCTCTTTTATTTCTTATATATTAAAGAAGAAAAAATTTCATACGTAATTCTTTGCCAATTCAAAATAACACAGCAAAACATCTGGTAACATCAGCTGGAAAAACATTTTATAATGAAATATTATTGTTAATGTGTGAAAATAGAGTAAACTGTCTCAAATTCCAAATGGAGTTTCAAAACTATAAATAATTGTTGTGGGAAGATTATATAGGCAAAAAGCCCCAAACTGGTAAATAATAAATACAAGCAACAACCGGGTAAAGAAAGACTGAAGATTTCTGTCTTCTATATACTTATCATAGATGCAGAATACAGAATTGATTACACTGTGAATTATGTTAACTATAATAAAGTACATCCTAGACAACTCTTTCCTGTCATCTTCCCCATGTGGAAGAACTACCCACATTCCATCACTGCATCTGACATGATACATAAGCCTCACTGTTTAAAGATTAAATATCCAGGAAACTAAGCTCCTCTATAGGTTATGAGCATGTTCAGTCCCATTCCAATAGTACAACCGAGAGGCTTAACTGAGGACATGTTTACTGCTGCACACATAGGTAGTAACCATTTCTTTAATTTCAGTAGTTTCACCAGTGTGAAAATGGTCTTGATGACATCAAACTGAAGCCTGATATTGATAGTATAGCAAAACTGAAATGTCATGTACTCTAAGGGGTTTTCAGTATGATTATTTTCAGGTATGATTGGACATTAATAAGGTAACATCTGTGTAGTTTCAATACTGGCAAACAGAAGAATTATCCACTTCTAGAAAACTGGGAATCACTGACAATGAAATAATGGACTCCCTACGCAGGAAATTCAATCACTGTAAAAAGTCTCCCACAAGGAAAACTACCTAAAGACCCAGAGAAAATTTGTTTGCCCTGCTCTCAGGTAAAAGAAAATCAGCGGAACAGGAACTAGATTTATGCTTTACACATAAACAGATAAAAAAAATTGTACCACCGATTTCACAAATAGCTCAAGGTGCAGCAGTATTAGTCATACACTTTATGCACTTGAGCTGCAAACTGAGTCACCCTTTTATAATATGTTTCATAGTATTTTAATACGTTTGTGATTTAGGAATGGTACTCCCCAATTCAGGTTTTAGGGTCTTCTCTTCCATAATTTGTGTTGTATTTCCACGGAGACAACCATCTGGCCAAGAGATGTTTAGCTCCTATTGCCTGCTTAAGCAGTAATCCGTCCTGTTTAGGGATAGCTGATGACTCTGCACACCACAAGTATGTATTGTGCTGTTGGCTGCAGTTAAATCTGGGCTCTGTCATAACTGGCCATGTGTTTATGCTTAAGTATTTATTGATAGTCATTAAATTTTTACACCATTTGCTTAGATTTTCAGCAGAAAAATGCGTGTCTATATATTAACATACTTCCACTTGCATTTAGCTCTTTGCAATATCTCTACTTTCAAATTAGCTATCAGTTATTAGAGTAATACTATGGTGTCTGTTAGTTCATTTGCTAGCTAGCCAGATTCCTATTTTGTTACATTTTTATTAGTAGTACTATCAATAGCCTCACCTGGTACTTGCTATCTTCATAGAAAGAATATGCCTTTTCCAATTAAAAAAAAAGTGCCTTTCCAATAGGTTCTTCTTTTGAAGAATCTAGATCTTATTGAATTTTTTGTTGATTTTTTTTGTAATATCCTATATGGTTTTTTTTCTTTCACTGGAATCCCTACCAATAATCTATAATTAAGTTGTTGTGTCCCACAGCTTCTTTCCTCATCTCCGACTGCTTTGAGGTAATACTTGCTACCAGTAAATGTTGCAGTTGTCACCTACAGTTCTGGACTTTGGATTCCTTTAAGATAAAAGAGTACATTTGGTTTCATTTTAGCACAGATCTTTGTAACAAATTTGTGTACAATTTATAATAATGTAATGATAATAAAATGGTGTTTCTGTTGTTAGTTGAACTATGTAAATCTGTAACAGAATATTTCTGCCTGAAATATTATACTATATATGATGGTTGATATCAGCTATCATCAGTAATTTGTCTTACAATACTATTCTTACTGCGTAGCCACTGTTCATAGTAAGTTCACAGTAAGTTCACAGTAAGTTCAAAAAAATGTGGAGTACATGTTAGTGAACTCTAACACACATTGAAAAAAGCTTAGTTTATGCCTCTGTGACTTCATTATGTCAACATCACTCTGTGTTGTGTGCCTTTTGAAATGTTCTATGGCAACTGGATTAAGAAACATTTCATTTTGACTACCACGAGTGAAGCAGCAGTACTCTTCCTGGCCCTGTAACCTGTTGTAAATAGCAGAGGGTCTGCACTGGATCATGATTCTAGGCATCATACACTGAGGAACTTCTATATTTAAAAAATATTCCACCTGCTACTAGTGTCGTCAAACTATTTTTTCTAATGAACTAGAAACCTAGGGCAAATTGGACTTCCAGAATTCCTTTTAACTAGAAATAATAATGATTTTCAGGTCTGACTGTCAAAAGGCTTACTTGATATCATCAATCACTTTAAAGGGTAGCAATAATCTTCCTGGCATAATCTGAATGAATCTTATTGTTTTGCCAAATGCTTAGTCACAGCAGAAGCCCTTTACAAATCCTACTACATAGGAATTCTTGATGCAATAGTTCTGATTTTAAAAACATCAAATTATCTCCAATTTGTTTTGGTTTATTTCCCTCTTGCGAATGGCTTTGTGCTTCAGATATAGCTTCATTTCTCTGTGTTAACCCACAGCAGGAGGGCAGATGTCGCAGGGTGACTTTACTACCTGTACTTTCTCCTCTCTGATAGAACTAGTTCACATGCCAGTTTTAAATAGCCTCCCCAAAATGTGTAATGGCCACCACCCACTGAGATCTAAGTCAGCCCCCGTTCAATTGGAACTTGGCCAAAACTGCGCTGCTGTGATGCAGAGCATGTCACACTGCTTCTGCATCCCTCTGTTGTGGAAATGGAACTAACAGTCAGCAAATCTCTTTAATTTGAGTCTCTTAGTTGGGAAATATCAGTCGGAATCCTTACTTAAAATACCAGCAGCCAGCGATAATGGCAAAAAGCCCCTTTCTAGTTCTCCATCTAATCCTTGTTTAAACTTCCAAAGGTGTGCAAAGCAAGGCTACAGAACACTTGGTTTGCACAGGAAGAAAAAGCATCACTCATTGCTCATTTTCAATGAACAAACATCTCCTTAATTAGCTTCTCTGACTCCTCAAGCCTCCAACGTACTAATCTGTGTTTTTGGAATACTTATCTCTGTAGCTTTGCAAATGGCAAAGAAACTTTCTAATATTTATGCTGGTGTATTGGTAACATCTAATATTATGACTATTTGAATTCCCTAGATTTAACCAGATGTAGAATGTTCTTACTGCGTATTGTGTTGCAACAATAATGCATATTGCATTTATGTACAGTCATAAATGTGCATATTTAGGTTACATTAAATAGGGGTAACATTTGGACATGGCCTTATAGAGATATAACACACTTCAATTTTTTCAGTGAACCTCAAATAAAAAATACAGTAAATAGAACAAGGTGAGGTGTGATGAATTGTGGATGAAGAGACAAAGGGATAGATTAGGTGAGAGTCAGCAAGTTGGCAGTTGCAGTGTTATTACTGCTCATTTGCAGGTGTGGTTGGACAGAGAATATGTGAGGAATACTGATGGAGGCAAACAGAAACTGATTCACCAGCTTCTTTCTTACCATAATTCCCTCAAAAGCCAGTTCTCCACTTTCCAGTGGAAGCATGTGTGAAAGAAAGCAGCAACAGAACATACTTAATGTCACATAAAAGACATAAAACTCGTTTGCAGAAGTGGCTTCAAACTGATGGCTCTCCAGGGCTGACATGGTGACTGCCGCACCTCTTTGGACGTCCTTTATGTCAGCAAGACCAGCAAGGCTGTATGGAAGTGCACAGGGCAGAGCACAGCAATGCCCAGATATGTTGAACTGCTTCAAATAGGCAGATGTGTGTGGGCAGATGCCCATGAAGTGGAAACATAACTGGAGAGCAAAAGCCTCCATCTACTTTAGGAGCTTTTGTGCTCTAAGGCAGAGTCCCAGAAGAAGCAGCACTTGGGAATGCCTATCATACTTTCAGAAGTGAACATGTACTCCTGAGAGAGTATTCCCCATCTGCTCTAGGACAGATTTTAAACAAGAGCTGCAGAGTCCTTAAGTGTACGTTTTGAAGTTACCTTGCAGTACTTGCTATCATCACTGCTGCTACCCGGCAACTCTTATTGTGATCAGCTCTTTAACCCAGATTCCTGAGAAATAAGACTCTCTGGTTAAATGGCTCTGTGCTACCTCCATACTGAGAAATGATTAATAAAGCAGTGATGTGCCTGAGATGGTATGTGGACAGCTCATGCCACTGCTATAATCAAAAACATGATTCTGCAGTCACCTAACACTGACAGAAAATGACTTTGATATTGCTGTGCCCTAAAGGAGAAAAAAAAAAGCTAAATATTCAGGATCCAATACTTGCTACTGTGAAGGATAAAGTGCTTTCTGAGTCAATAGGAAACCAACCAGGAAACCAATCAGCAGATTACTAAAAGAAAACTTAATTTCACCCTTCACTTTGCTCCTGACTGGTCATGTCATAAAATCATATGTAAGGCTTCACTTCAGTCATGCACAAAACAGAGATATTAATAGAGCACATGGTTGGTTTTCTTTTTACTTCAGTCATTGAAGTGAAAAAATAAAATAAGCTTTTACAACCATTAACTTCTTTGTCATTTTCCCGAAGAATAAGAATTCTCCAGATTAATTTTTTCAAAAGGAACAATACCTTCATTTAATTTTGTATATTTTTCCCTTAAATTCCAAATTTTTGAAAACAGTCTCACAATACACAGTTTCCCATAGACACACAGTTTCCAGCTTGTGCGATTGAATGCACAAACTCTGTCAGTTTGCCTAAATTTACATTTTTGGTGAATAAAATATTTGACTGAAAAGCTTTGAAAAGCTCTAATGATCATCTTTCTCCTTCTCACAGAATTCTGGGGAGCTTGATTAAGGCTTATGAAAACATCTTGAGAGTCCCTTGTTGCAGTTGCTATATGAATGTAAGGATTTTTTAATATGCAGGTTGTGACAAAATCTCTTATATTCCTGAAATTTTACAACAGTCCACCTCAGAGCATGAACTTTTCTTGCTGTAATTTAGTTATGCCAAATGGGAATATTCTATGAAAAGTCTTTTTTTAATGCAAAGTTTTTGACAAAGCCAGTTTGCGTAGTGGAAAGAATTGAGAGTCTCATTACTCTCGTTACTCTGAGGACAGAATCTCGTGAATGTTTCTATCTGGTAGCTCATCATAATGCTTCAGGTAAATTAATCTTTTCAAGGAACCACTCAAGGCAAAGTCTGAGATTATATGTGTTTATGTAGCTGTAGACAAACAATTTTTGTAGTGATAAGTATTTCCACCAGAACTTTCTCATGCACCATTTTTAAAAGGATTTCGTGTTGTTTTTACTGAGCCTTTACTGTCAAAAACCAGCTTTCATCACCAGACTGGGGCCTTCTGTTCAGCATTTTTAGAGCAGTCAGGGGTGAGGGTATGGGACTCCCATGCCTGCATTAATAAATTGCCATTTGCCTCTCCTCTACTATCCATTGCTCCCTCTGCAGCAACAGATCATATACTGATAGTAAATCAGATCCAGTATGTTTTCCTAATTTTAGTTTTGGGCTAATCTATCTAATAGTAAAAACATCTGGTCTAGTTTTGCTTTAATTCTGATCTATATAGCAGGAATCTGATCACCAAGGGACCAGTGGAGTCACACCAGGTCAAGTTCTTTACCTGCACAGAGTTAATGCAGAATCTATGTGAATAATAAGGAACTGCTTTATATTATGTTATGTCATTTTTATAGGAATAACACCAATAATAAAACTTTAATATTACGGCAGAATTAGGCAATAAATTCCAGACAAGTAAAAAAAAAACCAGACTATGATATAGTCAAGATACAAGAAAGCTGAGCAAAATCATTTCGGTGTGAAATCAGGTAGGTCTTCATTTGAATTTGGCAGAGTTTATGTTATTATAAATAACATAACAAATACTAAAGATAAATACTAAAGATAGTATTAAATACTAAAATTAAATACTTAAATACTAAAGATAGTATTTTAAAAAAGTAATCCTTGTAAGAATTTTGCTTGGTAGACTCCTGGTAAGCCATGCATCATGAATATCAGTGTGACTACCATGAAAACTGAGGAAAAAAGTTATAACATTTATAATGGGAAGTTGCTTTTGTTCCGCACTTAATCTGCTTAGATAACAATATATTAAAAAAACAACTCTAGTCCCATGAAGAAAAGAAAAAATTGAAAGGAATTCCTCACTGAATGTTTTCATTTCTGCTTTCCATTGACTGTTACAGTACTTCCACACATTTTTGGAAGTCTATTTCAATGTTTTCAGCTTGCTAGAAACTACAGTTTTAAATTTTGTGGCTCTTTCTCTGCTGTCAAAATAGCATACTACTTTGTTTCCTGTGTTTTATAAATCTGAGAGAATCTCAGGGTCATCCTGAGGCAACGTGAGAGAATATAAAAAAAATTTTATAGCCTGGGGGTAAAAAAAAGCCTTTCCCAAATCAACAGTATGTTAGGGGACTTCTGCTCCCTAAAGTAACATTACTGTTTATGCACTCCTGGCTAAAAGTTCTTTTTTACTTGGCCTTAGGAAGAGTGCATAAACAGCAGCATTGCTTTAGTCAGAAGGAATTAATTATTGAAATCAATTATTGTTTCTTTCAGACTACTGCAATCAGTCCACAATGACTTGATGTAAAAAAACAGTTTTCTTGCTTGCTGTTTTTGTGAAGGTCAAATCAAATAAACCAAAAAAAGCAGGTTTCTGGCATAAGACTTCTTCTATCCCCACAGATTTTTTTTGGCTTTTACTGTGCATAATGCTGTGTTGGCAGGGAGTGATAGTCACATTGGTTGTAGGGTAGAAAACAGGTATTGTTTTGGTCAGCCACATTATAGAATACAGTCTATTTTTATCATACAAAACCTTATGAAACCAGATTTGCTTCTACATACCATTTTTTCAGTATTCAAAGGCTTGAAATCTGCAATAAAATGCTCCACAGACCTACAGTTGGGGTTACATGCAAACACAGAGTGAATAAGAGAGAGAGCTGGGTACTGCTCATGCTCTCTCACGTGACACAGGATGTCCCAGGGAAGGCATCCAACATCTGATTTATACCAGACCAGAATCTGGCCCTTTGTTTCTTACTAAGGTCACTGTTTTTCTTTCTTTGTTGTGATTAAAGGTATTTCTATCTTATTTCTCTTGCCATAAAAACCCTTTGAGTGAAAGAGAAAATTCTTTTTCCAGCTGAATTTTCTAACATATTCATGGCCAGTGGGAAGACTATAAAGCACCCATGATTTTCAAGTTTTCTCTTTAATGTAGGATAAACTACTGTCTTCTTTGTTACCATCTTGCTTATTTTTTATTTCCCTGGAGTCCATGCCTCTCTGATGTTATACTTTAAGCCTTAGAAAAAACATTTTCTGAATATCTAACTTCTGGAAAAGGTGACTCTACACTTACAGGCTTCTCCCAGAATGGGTATTTCCTGACACCTGAACATTAACTGTCTGTGAGCAACACATGGCTTCTTCAAAGATGTGTCATAGAGGGCAACAGCCAGAACTTCCTGCAGTTACCAAAATACCTCTGTGAGCAATATTGGTTCAGGGTTTTCAGATCCCGCTAGAACTTGAACTTGCCACAGAGGACAAGAGGTAACAGCACACATGCTGCCTTCTTGTAAAATTCAGGAGGAGCTCTGACCTCTCCTAACTGCAGGATGCTGTGTGCCGATTTAAGTGCTTTGGCTTCATTAAACTTGGTGCTCGAGGAAGCGCACAAACACACATACATGCTGACAACAATGTGTATTTTTCTAATTATTGACAAAAGTTGCTATTCAATATAATATTATGGCCTAATGGGTTAAGGATTCTGAAACCTCTGAATTAACCACCTCTCTCTTGAGTGGCCTAATACATAAAATGTATGTGTGTGTATAGCTACCTTAACATACATATCAATGTGTTGATATGATACAGTAATTTGTCAATGTGTTGAGATGATACAGTGGATCATGTACTTTTATTCTTCAAACTGGCACAGCTCCACTGGAGCCAGTGGTTCTACATTTATTATGACTATAATTACAAGAGATTATAAATACAGTTCTCTGTACCTTAAATTGCAACTTTGACAGCTGTTATCATATATCTGCATCTTATCTGATAGATTACATAAAGCTTTCCTCAGCTGGCCAAACCACTGCTGCCTGCTAGGCACGCTGACAGTGCTGACTCTAACAGACAAAATACATCCCATTCATCTGCTCTCAGCCTTCAACAAGTGATTTACCCAGTGCAAGCAAAGATTCTGTTCACACCCTTACAAAACAGGTTCAGTGTTGCTTGAGAATGCCAGCTGTATAAAACAACATCTTAGTGTTAGTCTGTGGGGCTCCTGAATCTGATGGTAGAGCAACTTCTGCTTCACTCTGCAGGAGCTAATGGCAGATTGAGAATACTTCCTATCTAAATATAAAGTTGCAATTTAGTCCCTCCCTAAATTGTGTGACGTTTTCCTGGAGAGAAAACGTTGTTAGGAACATTTCTAACTCTGAAACCAGAGTTATCTATGTTCTTGAGTTGTGATGTCTTATTCTATAAACTTTAGTACAGCTGATAAAACTTGGAGACATTTCTATTCCCATTTACAGAAAATTCTATAGATAACAAAAACTTGTTTAACTGCAAAAGGTGAATTTGTCTTCTTCAGCTGATAGAAAAGTATATTGGTTTTCTGGCCAGAGATTCTGTCAAAGAACACTGGTTCTCAAATTGATGGTCATTTTTTGCTTCATGCAGTACATGAAATATATTATTCATTTGATGATACAAGAGTTAGTTTAAAAATTCAGGATTGACTGAGTTCTCCTGAGTGAAAAGCTGTCACATTCATGTATTCTCAAATAGTCTTACATATGACTTAGTGAAGAAAACTGCACACACTTATTCTGACTCTATGGATGCACAGATTTAATTCTCTGGTGTGGTCTGCTGGCACTGGTAAGGGACAGAATTTTGGTCAGCTCTACACAAAAACACAAATTATTGACAACTCAAAAATATTGTACAAGGAATACTTGAAAAGATGCAGAAAAAAATAATTCTCAGGTTTTCACATGCAGCCTTTTGAATGTGGAAAATATGATGAAATTAAATCAATGACCAAAAAAATCAATGGCATATCCTAAAGAAATACAAATTCCAGAAGATCTTCACTTTGAGTTAGCAAGAAAGTGATCTAAACAGCTTTGATAAGAAGGAAGGTGAAGGAATTTCTGAAGGAATCAAAAAAGGACACTGCTCATTCTTCATCTCTGTTTCTAATAACATTAATTTACTTACCTTTCTTTGCTGCATTTTTCCTGCCTGCTGTCCTTTTATATGCTTTCCCTTTTTTTTTTTTTTTTTTTTAAATCTGCTTAGTCAAAAGGGAAAGGGAAGAAATTCTGGGACCATATTAGAAAGACTTCAGTAACTCTAGGTGAAAATTCATTTCATTATGATTTTCATTTTATAATTATTTCATTAAACCTAAAACATAAAAGCCTATAAAAAAATCTCAAATTTTATTTTGTTCTTCCTTACCTAACTCTTAAATTCTTGTTTAAAAAATTTGTTTATGAGATCTTAATGAAGCCTCTTGTATTTTTGATGAATCCTGAGAATTTGCCTTGTAATAAATAAAAAGTAATAATAATGATGCTTAAAAAGTTTCACCTGGGAGTATATTCTCATCCAGAGAGCCCTGCATTTTACCTGGAAGGAGAGGGTTTAAATCAAAGGTCACTTTTTATTCTTCGTATCATCACTGTTATGATTTTAGTGTATTAATGGTCTTTGCCATTTGTGAAGTAACTGATCTCTTAAATCAATAAGCATGCTCAGCTGCTTGCCATTAAAATCAATCAGTGCTACCCTCTGGCTGATGTCATACTCAACTGTAAATATTAAGTAAGCTGTCACCTGGTTTTTCATTGCGTTTCACCTTTCAGAAGATAGATTTCTTCTCTATCACTGATATGTAGAAGTCTTCTTAATTATTTCTGATATTTCCCTGTGGAAGGAGGATCTCTTTAGGAACTGAAATGACTGTCCACTGTACTGAAAGGCATAATATAAGATAAATGGTTTGCAATTACTGATGTTTTAAAAATTAACACAACTGAAAAAATTGTGACATTATGAAGAAAGACTAGAGAAATACACTTGGCTATTACTACACATTGTTTAGATATTAGCCAGTAGAATTACCTCATATCTCCATGGCAGAGTTTGAAAAATATGCAGGTCAGTTATCCTGGATATGACTTATTTGTGTTGGGATTCAATTTGGAAAAATCTCATAAATGCACTTTCATGATTTTCTGATTGCTGTGTATATGAGACAAATGAGACAAATTCTGCTTCATTTATTTCATGATAAATGCAGAGAAATTAAAATTATTTCAGAGGAATTGATTTTCAACTCTAATGCCCAGAGGAGCTCTTCATTGCTTACACAAAGAAAAAAAGAACAAAGATATTAAAATTAGCACACGTGGGACTTAATCCTCTCACTTTGACAAAGGGAAAGGCAAATTATAATTGAGATAAAATAGACATATGAAAGCATGCTTTTCTTGAAGCCAGCAGAATGTGATAGAGCTGTTACTCTTGCCAGGGCTGGTGTAGTGGGTGGGATGATTTGGATTTCAGTAGGGCAAAACCTCATGAAGAGAGAGGTCCATGCCTAGCCTTTCCCAATTCTTGGGTTACATTAGCCAGCTTTAGAATCAATGAAGGTTATGCAGAATTCCTGCTTTATCTTGTCTCTGGGTAGTCTTTTTTCCACAATGTTCCTCTACCAGACCAAATCTGACACAGTTCTCCAAACTGAAGTTACATTGCTTTGAACACATTCGTACTAAAGTATGATTTGCTGCACATTTGCATTTCAGGTTTGAGTCTTGTGGCCAAGCATGATTTTTAAGGACTTTATATTCTGTGTGAAGCCTTTTATAGGATTCTCATAATTTTTAGTTGCAGCAAACTTGATATTTAAATAAGATGTCAGTAAAGAATTAGCAAAAATATGGTTAATCCATTTCTTATCTCCATCTCAATGATACGAGAGGATCTCAAATAAATGAAATTGAATGACATGTAATTGAATTTCATATAACACTTCAGGGTAGTAGACTGATAATTCTACATATACATCTCCTCAAACCTCAAAATACTTGACTATCTTTACCGACTGATTGCAAAATCTTTCTACCATGATCATTATAAAATCATGGAATGGTTTGTGTTGGAAGGAGCCTCAAAGACAATCTAGTTCCAACACCCCTGCCATGGGCAAGGCCACCTTCCAGTAGAATAGATTACTCAAAGCCCCATCCTACCTGGCTGTGAGCACTTCCAGGAATGGGGTATTCACCACTTCTCTGGGCAACTTGTTCCAGTGCCTCACCACACTCACTGTAAATAATTTTTTCCTAAAATCTAATGTAAACCCACCCTTTTTCAGTTTAAGGCCACTATTCCTTGACTTATCACTACATGCCTTTGAAAAAAGTCCCTCTCCAGCTCTCTTGCAGCCCCCTTTATGTACTGAAGGCTGCTATAAGGTCTCCCCAGAGCCTTCTCTTCTCTAGACTAAACAACCCCAACTCTGACCATCTCTGTATTATACCAGGCATTGCAGTTGTCCCTGAAATGAAGTATCATTCAAAAAGTGACTCACTTATAGCTCCAAACTGAAAATAAGTTACACGTCTGACTGAACTTTATTGGAGTCTTATGTCACCTGAATGCAAATGTCCAGCTGGAATTTGTCTACAGGGAAACTTGATGAAATTGCCGTGGGGATTTTTTTACTAACCTGTCATTTTGAGCCTGAGCAGATGAACTGAAATTTCTGAAAAGCAAAGCACCCTGTTGTACTTTACTAGAGGACTGATACAGTATAGACTTTATGAAGGTAGTGACATAAAACCAAATCCCTAAAAAGTCTGAAAAAAAAGCTATGCTCGTGCTATTGGGTTGTGAATTAACTGAAAATTTGAATGGAAAGGAGTTAGAGCTGTCACTTAACTATAAAATTTATGTTCTCTCCACTTGATGTTTCATTTTGGAACCTTCTAAATGTACTCTACCAATGGCAGAAGTACAGTCCAAAACTTACACATTGCTAATGTAGTTTTACACTGCTGAGTAGTAGATGATGACTTCTGGCTTTCCTTGAAGCTCATAGGAAACAGTTCCCTGATGTCACAGAAGTTATTCAGGAGATTTTAGCCTGTTTCCTCAATGACATGTCCTTGCAGAGACTGCAGAACCTTCGATATCTTAAAGACGACAGTGCTTAATTTTCACTTTAGCAGCTGCTTTTGATGGTGAAAACATATTCCCTAGCTATCCAACAAGGCTTCTCATTTTATTTCACCTTTCTGTTGCACTAAAAGCTAATCTTGACCAGCTCTTTGCCTTGCCCTTTCCCTTTACTCTGATTTTCCCATGAGGATTTCATTTTTCTTTTCAGCTAATTAAAATGAAACAAAAACTGAATTGTCTTTCTGAAATGGCCCTGTGATTTATTAATGTCTTCAACTGGAGCTTCCTAGGCAATTCTATGGCAAACAGTAGTGCTTGCATGCAAAGAGTTTGCTGTTTCTAGGGAAATTTTAAATAGATAAGACATCTTCCTTGAATTGTTTCTCTTCAGAGACTAAGGTACATGAAGAAATTCATTGCTTAGGTTATGTGGTAGGTCATATTAATGACTCCATTTCAGTCAAATCACCCCATAGACTATAAAAAATTCCATTTCAGATGTAGTTTTAAAAATTATTTGTCATTGAACCATCTTTAAGTTAGGTTACCACTTGCTCAAAAGCTCAATTCAATACACTGTAATACAGTTTACTCTATTAATTTCATCAACAGAGATTATCCTTCATGAAAAATGAGTACTTTTCTCTCAAAGCAGAACATCTAGAATCATGCCAAGCCTCTCAAGTCTTGAGTGAGTTTGTTTCCAAGCTAAGCTAACACGAATAAGAAATACAATACTTGTATACTTTTTATTATTAACGACTCATCTTTAAATAATACATGTATAGTATTTTAAGGTATATTACATATTTTTTTCATTTCATGTTTTTCACTTATTATTCATTATTTTTCACTAAAGTGTTTCTCAATCACCCTACCCCAAGGTTTAAGACTATTGGTCCCTGTTTACAAAAACCCAAAACATACAAACAAACGAATAAAAAAAAGATAATTTCTTACAAATGTCTCATTGTTTTGCAGTGAGCAGAAGATAAGACACCAAAAGTATTTTAAAATTTCAGCCAAGTGTGCCATATTACTTCCTTAGAGCAAGTTAACTCGTAAATGAGTAACTATGGACCTACAAACATCCTCTCGATTCAGGTCTGCATCAATAAATGAGATGCTAATTGTTAAAATGTGTGTTGAGTATTATTATTAGTGAGACATTCAGTTTTTTTCTGCTTTCAGCTTTATTGTGTTTTCTTGATTTCATATTGCTGGACCCTGGTTCTCAAAACTACTTGTGTACATGTGTTCTATTGATTGCAGAGCAAAAATCCAACATAAGATCACACCAATCCAGCTGAGAACACTCTCAGACATCAGCCAGGAGCCAGTGTTTTTGAAAAGACTGTATGCTCAGGCAAGTACAGTGTGGTATCACTTCTCCATTTCTGGCAATAAGGATCAACAAACCAGAGGCTGTATCCAGATCAATAAAATTTAGTAGATCCTATCATTCAAAATCACCACTGTTTAATAAAACATGTTGTGCACACATTTCATAATACTTGTTTTAAACATGCTGCTGATAACTCGATTGGTGCCTTGTAACTCTTCCATTATATATATATATATATACACATATATAATCTCTCTCTCTATATATATACGTATATATGTGCACATATATATAGATAGATGGATATAGATATAAGAATTGTCATTTTTCTCTCGATTCTATTAACACCTATGATAAGCCTCTGTCATCTCTTTTCCAAAATGCAGACTGCTCATCTGCCTAGTTTCTCCCTATGTAAAAACATACCTCTCATCAAGTGTGCTGGTCTTTAATGTCTTTTATTTTCTTCTAATAGTAATGTATTTCTCTTGGTACTGGGGATCAGCCTTGCTCACACTGTTCAAGTGAAGTAGGTGTTTAAACACTCTGAGGTTTTGGGCTGTAGCCCATATACACTTACTCATTGAGTACCAAGGCAACGGAGTCAAGAGTTTAATGATTTGCAGCAGTTTAAATTTATTAAGAACTTGAAGACAAAGGAGGATCTTATTGAAACCAAAAGCCATCAGGCTCTGTTCTGATAAATGCTATATTCGCTCACTGCTTTTATATGAATTAAGTCTAACATGTTGACTTGCATGTTTAAAGTTAAGTTGAAAATAAGTGCTTTGTTGGACTGAGTCCCAGAAATCTGCTTCCTTGAAAGAGTCCACAGAGGTTCATCAGCAAAAGTTCACTGCTAGTACATAAGTTGCCTGTATTTTGCAGTGAAACTCTGCCTACTTTGTCCTTGACCTAGTATATTCTGCTTCACCATTTGGAAACTTTCCCAAAATATTTTTTTCAGTAATTTCTCAAATAATTTTGCCTTAAATGTCCTACCACTCTTATCCCTTTTTATTAGAAACTTTAGCTAGTTATAGATGACATCTTACTTTTGCTCTTTCAATTATTGCCTTTGTCATTCGTTACAGTACTTTAAATAAATATTTTAAATTTTCTGTCTTTTAATTTAGTGCTTAGCTTTTAACACAATTTTCCTTCACACATACTTACTTTCACTTCTAGTCTTCCCTTCTGCTCTGTGTATAATATATTTTTCGCTCTCGTTGTCTCTTTGGGAACAGTACATTTTTTAAATGTCTGATACCAAGATTTTTTCAGTCTAATCTTCAGGGTCAGAAATAGTGCAAAGAAGTCCCTTGTTCTGGCAGGTTTTATAGCTCACCTGCCTGATAGAGTATAGAGTATTTCTCCCTACAGATCTAACTGATATATGTTAGGAGAAAACAGGGGCTAACCTAAAGATGTTCTTTCTCATTACTGCTGATACGTTTGAAACGACACAAGGAATAATGCACTTGGTAAATCTAAAGACTAATATAGTTTGCTCTTTCAATGAGATATAGTGAAGTAACAAATCAACTTTTTAGGGTTAGAAGCCTCTTGAGCTTTCTTTTTTTAATCAGACTATTGATTTTCTCACAACATTCATTGTCTAAAACTTGATCACTGCCACTTTTCACCTTCATTCGATAGGATGTACTGCAGCCTGAATAAAATATCTTGAAGTTCACAGAACTCCAGATAAAAATAGAAATCTTAAACTATTTTTTTGTCAGAAAAAATCCACTCCTGTAAAACAAGGGATGTTGCAAAATATCTGTTGTATTTTAACACTTAATCCTGTAAATACATTCATTAAGATGTTTAGTCACTTTGTGACAGGTATGCAAATGTTACAAGGCATAATTTATCGAGGCTCAAGCTATCAGTGATTAACAGAGCTATTATGGGATGATATGTAAAAGTTCTCATGCATACCATGTTTCCCCTATGAGAGTAGAAAATCTATGAAAAGTAATCAGTATCAACAAAGCTTTCTCTCCTCCTAGAGAGTTTGAGTCCTGATTCAAGAATTTCATACAAAATACTTTAAAACAAGATTACAGAATTAATGTCAGAATAAATATTTTAAAATTAATCTCTCTCTTTTTCTCTCTGCAATCAGACCCTCCATAGTTTGGTGCAGTTTTCTATTTTGCCTTTGTTGGCTCATGATATTTTTCTGATGTCCTGATATTCACCTGAAGCATCTTGTATACTATCATAAAAAAAAAACTAGGTCTTTATTAAACCATGCGGATAAAGAAGCCAACCCTGCAAAAGTGTTTCAAGCCCAGTAGTGTACAGCTGGTTTTAGGGGTTTTTTATGGCTGTTATTCAGTTCCAAAGTCCCACAGGAAATGCTGCTTTTAGCTTTTCTTTAAGATCAAAAGATGCACCTCAAAATACTTAGAATCAATTTCAACTTAATGAAAAAAGGAAAGAAACACATACGTTCATAAGAAACTCTCAAATCCTGCAATGACTCTAGAAAGTCCTAGTCCTCCTTTCTATGCACTATGCCTTTTCTGGTAATTTTGTTTTCTTCAGATCTGCTTTACTGGATAAAACAGCAGTCATAAACAATGGTATGAAGCAGAGGATGCTAGGAAGAAGAAAGGGATGTATTTGTCCCTGTGGAAGTCCTACACCAGCAGCTAATTTTCACTTGCAAAAATAAGAATCTCTTCAAGAAAGAAAGAAAAAAGAGCCTGAGGCAAACAGAAGGAACTATTCTTGTAAAATTTTAAAATATGTATGCAATCAGGGAGAAGTCTGGGATTAAGTGGAAACATGCTATTGATATGCTGCTGTAGATTGGTGCAATCACTTGGTCTGAAAGCAAGTTATTAGTTAGCCAATGAAATCAGAAGACTGAGACATTTTCTGGAAATTAATAACTGGTTGGTATGATCCAATGACCATCAAAGCAGTAAAAAGCAAATCCAGGTAATTATCAGCCCTCCAGATATTTCTTACATTAGTGTTACTGTATTGTTCTAAGATGAAAAGAAGAGGAGAAATTATTTTTCTGTTGACGTTTCTCATTTGTATTTTGTAAAAATAGTCGTTTTACTTTGTAATAACTCTGAGGTTCTGAAAAAAATATTTCATGTTTCAGATGAAAAAACAAGCATGTTCAAATGTCAGATAGATTTTAGGGGTTTATTTTCAGGAAGTCTGATCTTATATATATAGATGGAAACTCCTGAAGATGACACAGGAAGTGTATGTAAGAATAGTAGTACATCCCAAGACTCCTATTTGTAGTTTGTTTGGGTTTTTTTTGACTTAAAGTTTTAGATTACATAATTCAGTTATTTCAGGATCTTTTGTAATTAACTGCTGCTCTAGAAATTAATCAAACGTGACCTATATGACCTTGGAACATCTTAGTCACTATATTGTACCAAAGAGTAGAGATGTAGAATGAAAATTAGTTGAATAGATACCATGAGTTAGGATAATTTGGATAAGTACTGACACGTTAGAGCCATTGTAACCATAAGTTTATAAGGAAAAAATCTTTGGTACATAAAAATAGATATTTACAGTTCTTTTGGTACATCAGTTGAGCACGTTTGTTATGAAGCAATGGAGAATCAGTGCATGGTAATGAGATTCCTAGAAGACAGAAAGTGCCAATTTACACAGGGAAAAGAGGAAGATGAAAGGGAGGTGTAGTCTATTGAAAAAAATTCACATGTTTTAAAACAAAGAATGTAGAAGGACTGTCAGCCTGCACTGATCAGCTTAGACAGATAGAAATTAATTATATTTTGTTTAAGAAGCTGCCTCTGCAAACTTGGTCAATTTTAAAAAGCACATTAGAAGATTTTTCAAACTGGCTTTCCAATTACCTTGGATGGCAGGCAAAGTGCTTTGAAACAGAATTTGTTTTAAATTGGTAAATGCAACCAATTCTGACTGACAGTATTTTCATAATTCATAACATGGTGTTACTGGTCAATGTAATTCTAAGAGGTGCACCAAAAGAAGCTTTCTTTTCTTTCAAACACCAGCAAGATGAGGATATCAGGGAAGAACTGCAAAATGTTATTATTTAAGGCAGACTGGATGAAGTAGAAAAGAGGAAAGGGCTGGCCCAGGAGGAAAACAACTTTGCTTGCAAAATTATATATGAGACCTTCCAAGCAACACTATAGTGTGCCTGGAAAATATACCACTTCTGACATCAGAAAATGTACCATCCTGAGGTTGTTTATTGGACCTCATGGCATGGGTGACGTCCAGGTAAGTGTAAATCACCTGTCAGAATTGCTAGGCAACAGAGTCCAGTCTCTGGGATGACCGTGCAGGGAATGCTTTCATTGCTTTTTCATTGGCTGAATGGGTTGCCTTTTTTAGCTTGCAGGAAAGCTATATAGGTGACCTTCTAAAATGAAACAAAATGTTTTTCCCTCAGCCATTTTGATAATTTTTTCACTGAATTTAATTCTCAGTAGGTTTAAGATCCATAAACGTAACAACATTGATTCCTTGAAATTCATGGTATTCCCTGAGAGTGGAGTCAATAGAATAACTCATCAAATACAAGGAATAATGAAGAGAAATTTCTTCAACAAAGTTTTAAGAAAACTTACAAGTCACAGAGGAACAGATAGTAGCCAATATTTTAACATGACAGATTTTAATTTATATATTTTTATTAAATACATATGGTGGGATTTGTTGCTAAGTCGTGTTGCTAAGTGTGCTGCCACCTCTTCCTCAGCCAAAAGGGCAATGATATTTTGTGGGAGGAGGAGATCTATCATATTTGTGTCATTTTCAATGCATATTCTGCAAACTGTAGCTGCTAGAATAAACCGCGTTATAATATAAATTCCATAAGGTTATTTTTTAAGAAGCAAAAAATTGAAACATAGATTGTATCACAGTAATCCACTCAATTCAGTAGTTGCCAATATGTTGCAACTTTTTCCACTTTGGTGGCAAATAGGCTGTCCACATAAAAAAAAATTGTTAAGGGTTACGGAGTGTAATTAACACATCCAATGCTGGTGTCATAATGCATATTGATTCTCAATTGCTCTATTAGGCAAAAGAAAGCACCTCTCCAGCTGGCATTTATCAACACCAATTTTTCCTCATTGTTAACAAGTGTACAATTACTGCATAATTGAAGGCAAGAGTGCACTAAAAAAAAAAACCCCAAAAACATATATTGTGTATTTCTGGTGATCCTTTGATAAACAAAATCAACAACACCTTGTAAGAATGCTCCTTCTTTCATTCCCTGAAGAAATATCACCCACCGTGCCAATTGTATGCTTACTTGGGTTGTAAAGAAAGCCGTGTCTGTGGTGATACTGCTAGTTTTGCTTTAATCTTCCATACACTGATCAATAACCACTGCCCATTCAAGGAGACTTTGTAGCAGGAAAAAAATAGGACACCATCACTCACCTCAAGCTTTCAGAAATCACCAGTAAATTTACAAACTTCCGTGAATTTCAGAATTTTATAAAAACAATGTAATGGTTTTAGGCAGAGCTGTGTTATGCATATATGCATTAAAAATTCTCAGAAGTTGTAAGTTTTAGGTAACTAACATAATATTTAATCTACTTGGTATTGCCCATTACCTCTTGGACTCCACTGACTCTTTCTAATTTTCTAGAGAAAACAATATAACTTTTGCATACTTCTCTTACAGATATGCCTATATCTAGTAGTCACTCAGTTTCCTTTCACACATGCTTTCACTTGGGCTCTCTGTTCTGTATTTTGCTCGCCCTTGCCCTCAGCTCCCTGTACCTGTCACACATTGCACTTTCTGACTTTATCCCTGAAGTGGGCCACTTCATAACAGAGTCTAATGTTTACACCAGCCTCTTCATGTGTGATTCCCAGTATAAACCCTTATTTTGTTTCTTGAAATAATCAAATTTTAATTAATATATTCACTGAAACTGAATATGGAAACATGGAAGAATATCCGGGAGAATGTTTATATTGTTTTTGAAAGTGCCTTACAAATGAAGATTCAGTGAGGTCAATCTAATCACCTTGTCAAAATAAATGGTTGAAAGTGTGACTTGACCACTCTTTATCTATAAAAAGAAATCTACATGGGAAGTAGAAATTTAATGAGTGCACATGAACACGATAAACAGGTATAAAACTAGTAAACACGTCTAATTTTAACTTAAATTCCAGCTGATAAGAAATTACATCTAACCAGAGTAGTTACCCTTGGGAATTGTTTGTCAAATGCCTAAGAGGAGTCCTTATCATAGCAAGTATTTTAGCCATGGTAAGATGTTTTCCTATATATTTCATCCTAATTTATGCAGTAATTAATTCAGGAAGGTCCTAAATTCCATATTATGCAGGAGGAAAAATCAGATAATCTTAATATCTCTCTCTGGCTTTCAGAATACATTATCTAATTAACAGTTATCCTGAAGCCGTGAAGAGTCTAAACACTTGTTTCCCTTAACAGCAGTTATACTAATTTCCCTTTTGAGTGCACATTTGGTTTTTCAAGTAGTTTTCATTACAAGCATAGATATCTAAAATGCACACTAGGGTTAATCTGTCCTCATGCTTGGAGGATTAGTTTGAGATTGCGCAAGCCTAAGCAAAGCAATTACTTGCTTCTTCTACAACAGATATAATGACAACAGCAATTGTAGCAGCTGCTAGGTGTATTTCAGAAAAAGTCAAAGGAGTTAGATGCACGAAAAAATAGAAAACCTTTTCTGATGCTAACATTTTCTCCTTTAACACAGACATTTTTCCAAGACATGTTACATCTTTCCTAAATGAGTCCTCTTTGTTTTCATGAAATCGTTCTTGTCTTGGTAGCCTTAGACTTAAAAGAAAGTCACATACAACAAAGCCATGAGACACTTTTTTTCATTTTATTGTTTATACTCTGATTATTTTAATAACCTAATTTAGTCTCAATTGATTTCAACATATTTTTCTGATTGCTGGGCAGCATAACGTTCTCCAAAAACTGCAGCCAGTTCAGGGGAGTACCTGCTCCACCATGGAGAAATCTCTGACTTTGATGGTCTCTTCTGTTTCTTATTTCTCACTCTCTTCCTAGTTCTTTCTCCCTTTCTTTCAATTTCAATTTCAATTTCAATTTCAATTTCAATTTCAATTTCAATTTCAATTTCAATTTCAATTTCAATCTCTCTCTTGCTTTCTCTCCTTTTCTTTCTCTCCGTATGCCATGATTCCCTCCCCCTTTGTGTTTTCTGCCATTTAAAAATAGGTTTTCACAGAGGCACCACAGACTCTGGCGCAGCTTTGGTCTGGGATGGGTCTGCTGCTGAGCTGTCTGGAATTGGCTCTCCAGCACTGCTGGCAGCCCCTTGACTGCCTCTCACAGAAGCCACCACTGCAGCAACCCCCACTCCCACTACCAGAACACCTTACCACATATTAGCTAAAAGAAGGGAAGGGGAAGGGGAAGGGAAGGGATGGGATCTGACATTCATAGGTTGTAAAGCCAAAAAGACCATAATCAACAAGGGAAGAAACGAGCACAGGAAATTAATTGTAACAGAGACAGAAAAAGAGCAAAACATGCAAAATTCTGTTTAAAGTTTGAGCAGAAGATATTTTTCTTGTTCTGAGGCATTCACTCTTTTCAAGGTTCAGTACCCATTTAGGGAGTTATGCTACTGGCTAAGCTTGGTACATTGCAGATTCATGAAAAGTAATTGATGTTCTGATAATGAAATTCTATTTCAAATATCCAGAAATGAAGAAACACTGAAAAATAGCATTCTGCAGGGAAAGCTACAATTCCACATTTTTAGTTGGTTTAAGTAAGCTCTAAAAAGGTAATAATTTGCCACATGTATTCAATATACAGAAAATGCCAAACTGTAACTGTAAGCAAGCTCCTGCATGTTTAATTCCGGTTGCAAATATTTAAACAAATGATGAAAATCTTTCCAAAACAGATTTTTTACAGTAACACACCTTGATATCTTTCAAATTACTTACATTTCAAGAATTAATACAACTGAACAGAAACAGCTGTTTTTCCATAACTTTAAGTAAAGGACAATTGTGTTAACTCTATTTTATATAAAAATTTCAGCACAGGAAAAAACTTCCTTTGCATTAGGCAGAAACATCCAGACCGGCTTTCTTTTTATTAATAAAGTTATAAACAGAATTACCAATATTTTTAAGCAACCATTGATATTTTGGGCCCATATTGATTTGGGTAAATTTGTTTCTCCTAAGGTCAATGATGATAAATGACTCAATTTCTGCACGATGTGGCTCAGTACTTTGAATTAAAGGATTGTAATTATCAATGGTTATTTTGTAAAGACAGCTGTTACTGCATTTGATAGGACGACTGTGTAACATTTTTCCTTTAAAATTTCTTAAATTAAATTACATTGAAAACAGAAAATTATATAAACTAAAAGTGCATGATTTCTCGTATGATTACGCAGCTTCCCCTCCATCTCCCTTTGAGGCAGTTATTCTAAAAAATAGGTTTGCCTGTTTGCATCCTATGAAATTATGCATCTAGTTTCTCTACTATGGACAAAAATATACTAATAGATAGGATTTATCATCCCTCATGACCTTTGTCAAGACATTAGATGTCAGTGAATGGTGACATTACTCTGAATGAAGTAATAGAAACTACAGTTATCAGATCCAATTCAAATGGTCCAAACCATTGTATTTTTCTCAGATTTTACAGTAAACCTAGTCCAAGCATGAGATTGTTGCGATGCCGCAGGATAGAACAGATTAATCTGGTTCCGTTTCTTATCCCTAATTAAGAAAGTACGAGTAAAAGATAATGGAAGATATGCAATAAAGCAGCACTATTGGACCTATGATTACTCACCATTGTAGAGAAAAGGATGGTAATAGAGCAGTAGAGTACAGTCCTTTCTCACTTTTGGTTCTGATGTCTTTTTAAAAGAGAAACCAAGGTTTTTTTCACTGTCAAGCAGAAGAATAGTACTTTGTGTTTATGTTTGTGTAGTGAGTGTTCAAAATAGTCATATTCATGAAGAAATGTTTCCATTCCAACATCGTGTTGAGTATCTCTTTCTGGAAAAACAATGAACATCACAAAGCAACTTCTGGTTTTTTTTACTTTTGTGGGGTTTTTTTATCCAGGCTGCACTTAGAAAAGTGAAAGTTATTACAACATCAAAAATTAAAGGGAAACTCTATGCATCTGTTGCAATCGAATACAATTGAAGAAAACTGGTTTTCTAAGAGCCATGAGAAGACATCCACGCAGGAATTTTTCTACGCAAAGCAGTGCATAACAATTAGCTTACAAAATATTTTTTATCTGAAACTATGGTAGAAAAATAAGGTATCACAGAATCAGAGAATTTTTAGGGTTAGAAGGGGCCTCTGGACACCGTCTAGTCCAACCCCCCTCACATGGCGGAGTCACTTACATCAGATTACACAGGAATGCATCCAGGTGAGCTTTGAATGTCTCCAGAGAGGGAGACTCCACAATCTCCCTGCGCAGCCTGTTCCAGTGCTCTGCCACTCTCAGTGTAAAGTTATAAAGTTATTCCTTATGTCGAGGTGAAACCTCTTATGTTTTCTTTATGCCTTTGCTCTTCTTCCTGTTGCTGAGCACCTCCAAAAAGAGTCTGGCACCTTGGCACCTACCTTTGAGACAGTTATTTGCATTAATGAGATAAGATATTTTTGATTTACAATGTCTTTACGGTTTAAACTCTTTGTGATATAGAAAGAAGGGCTACACCTATTTATTTCCTCCTGTAATGTTTGCTGTTTTTATCTTCAGGACCAAAGGAATGCTGTCTAGTCCTTCCCATTTCACAGAGGTCAAAAGAAGCAGTGGAGGCTCCTTTAGAAATAATGACACCTCCTCTGAATTCCATGGGACTAGCTTTTTTTCCCAGCTGTTTTCATGCAAAATGTTTACCCTCCAAATTTCATTGGTGGAAAATTCAGTGTAAAGAGGTAGGATCGAGAAACAGATACTTACTTTTCCTGAGTATAAATTATGAAAAAAATGCATTTTATGCAGAGATATAAAAGCAAGATTAAAATTGTTTCTTGAAAGTCTTATAAAGTGTGTTCTTTCTGGATGCAATGGCTTGCTCATTTGCTCAATGTTCTTCTGGCCGTCAGATAGAAAGTACATTGCAGCCAATGAGATGTTTTTTCACAAGTTTCAAATGATACTCCAGAAAAAAACGTCTAGAAAACACAGTGAAAATATGAAACAGATATAAAATATATTTACCAAGAGAGAGAACAAGAAACACTAGTCACCATTTTTACCAACACCACTACACAGCTGTTGTTTTAATGTAGAAGATTGATTTTAAAAAAGCGATAAATTAACCCAGCCTTCGTAAGTGTTCAGTGTTTTATCCCTGATACAGCTTTGCTGAGGTAAACATCAGACAGCATACAGAGTTGTGTCTATGACATTTTTTAACTTTATTTTCAGTATTAAGAGTTTGATCATCAGAATTCAACTACTGTTTGATGTAATTTTTCTTTTTGGAAGGTTACTTTTATGAAGGTTGGGTCTGGTTCTATAATCCTTGAGTGTGATAACAGGGCTTGGTTGCTGAAGGACAAGGAGTGAGAAAAGGTTGCAGTGCACAACTGAAGTATGTATGTTATGGTTTTTCTAAACAGATATAAATCATACACTGAAGTGTCACCGAATGAGTAACGCACATGCTTTTCATATCCAGTCAAACTTTAAGAGAATGAAATATGTTTGCTAGTATCAACTCGCCC
This sequence comes from Pachycephala philippinensis, assembly GCA_013397055.1. NCBI lineage: Eukaryota > Metazoa > Chordata > Aves > Passeriformes > Pachycephala > Pachycephala philippinensis. Next base: position 76,678 of record VWZT01005699.1, on the reverse strand, counting down.
CAGTAGACAGTAATCCACATCACAAGAAACACTTAATTGAGTCCATTTGGCAGTTGCTGCTCAGCAGGGGCCTTGTAATGAAATAACATGTAATAACATACCTCTCATCCCTAGAGAGAGTGTCCCTGCAGGTCAAGGTTGAGGTCATTTCAAGGGCAAGGTCAGGTAGCTTATGTTGTAGCTGCTATTGCCACATCAAATTACATTTTTTTTTTTTTTTTTAAATGGAGAAAATTCATTTAATAGACTTTATTCCAGCTTTTAACTCTGTCAAACATGTTTGTTATGTCTCCCTGCAAAATCTCTGTAATATTAGAGCATATTATCACTCAAAATTAATGTTTCATCCATGTTATTTACTAAACTAATTTTAATGGATGAGTCTATGATTTTCAGTAAATTACTACACAAAATACTTTTCCAGTTAGCAAACAATATTGTTACAAACCAAGAAACCAGAGTACATAGATGATGCTAAATACCTTACAAGAATTGCTGAACAACTGAGGAGATGCAAAGAAATGATAGTGAAAGAAAATGAACCTTACGTTTCCACTCTATGATACTATTGTGTAATAATAAAATATGCCTATAAAAATATAATTAGCGAGGTAAAAACGTTTTATTATTGGCTTTAATAAAACCAGATTGAAACTAATCAACACATGATCAACAATTGACAAGTTAATGAAGGACCATATCATTATTTTTCTTTAATATAACTTTTCTTAAAATCAGAGTTTATAGTAAAGGACTCAATTCATGATCTCTTACTGAGCTACTTAGAAAAGTTATGCCTTGATTACTTGACTTGTGGGCTAGGGAAGAGTAGACAAAGAACGTATAACTTTTGGTTTAATAATTTTATCAATAGGTAGGTAAAGAATTAAAATTCTCATCTCCACTTCTGAATTGTTTTTTGTTTTCTTGTTTAATCCGATAATGTAATAATGTAGAGCCTGTACACATTTCCAAAGACCTTGATCTAGAAGCCTGGCCTTTTCCCAGATTACTCTTAAGCACAAGGAAAGAGTTAAGCTGCCTTCTGGGCCCTGTGTTATTCGCTGACCAAAACCACCAGAATGCATTATAGAAATATGGAAATACCTAAGATTTCCTACTGTTCATTTTGAAATGGTGTAATAGAGAACTAAACACCTCACCTATGTGGACTTGATTTTCTGATGGAGTCCTTGTCTTTCCAATGCATGCTGACAGGAAAGTAACTAAATTCAGGCAGCCTTCAACATTTCAGGATCCTCTTTTTTCTTCTCTTCGTTGACAGTAGAGAGCTTTGGCAGCTACATAAGGTGGTCTGGATTTTCTGCTGCTCTGAAAATGGGAATCTAAATTAGCAGTGAGGATATGCCTCAAGTAGGCATTTCCAGTAAGCTGACTGCCTTCTACCCTTACTTTCCAGGCATAATATTCTAGTTCTAACAGATATCCCAAAATTAATTACTTATTTTTAACACATAGCAGGGAGCTAACTTTATTAACCTCTAAACGAATCCAGACAGTGCAGCCAGAAGCCTTGAATACTTCATCAGATTGCCTTGTTTGTTTGCAAAGCAAGCATCTGCACTCTGCTTCTCTGTCAGCAAAGATTTCAGAAATAAATTATTTTATTGTAAATGCAAGGAACAGTACATGAGTACACTAGCTCATGACATGTGACAAGATTTTGGTAAGCCGCAATGATAGTTCATTCAAGGAGAACTTCTCAAGGAAACTACACAAAGAAGGACCAGCAGTTGTTTTCATAAGGTGAAAACTGTTGCTAGCATGAACAAATAGATCCAGGCTTTGGTTTTGATATGGCAAAATAAGATAACTTAGCAAGGAGTTCTCCCTTCTTTCAGAATGTAATAACATTGTAAATGGTTCAGATCATTTGTACATGATTTAGAAGAGCAGATCGAAATAAGAAGAGTTATTTATAGAAAAGTGAATTTAGGTTAAAATTTAGTGCATCTGAACAAAAATGATAAAGAGAGTAAATATGTACTGGGCTGTCAATAAAACACCTGAACTACATCAAATGTTTTGATTGTGCTATAAGCATTCAAGATGGATGCAAGGAGAAACACCATTTTTCAAAGTTGTTTGGGAAAATCAATCTCTAAAAAGATACCATCCCCACCCCCAACAGATATTTTGGAAATACAGTTTCTTCTTCATCATTTGGTTTGCAGAACTGTGTCGATTTAAGTGGCCAGCAAGGTTAGGGTTAATAGGAGAGAACATCAGAGTTGCCTCCATTTAAGTAAAAATGTGTAACCATAGCCTAATTCTACCTTAGGATATAACTCTGGTTACATCTCAATTTATAGAAATAATTAGATCAAATTAGATAATGGAAAGTTTAATTAACCAGGCATAGTTTTGAATTAAAGTCCATTTTCTATGGAAATTGGAAAAGGCCTAAGTAATTCAGTACTCATTATATCATGATTTAGCATCAAGCATCATGGGGGCTGTAAGTCAGAGTATATGAAAAAAGGCAAAGAGGATGTCAACTCTCCTAGATTTTAGACTGTATTTGGATGTCCTGTCTCTCTTCTAGAAAAAAGTAAACAGGTTTTGAACGCTCAAGGGAGTTTAGTAGGCCAGCTTTGAACAGAAAAAAGTTCATTTCGACCATTAACTAGACTCAAAATTTCATGTCATGGTTCTTTGACATGCCTCCACCATAAAAAATGTTAAATGTAATTCTTGCATTTTTATATTTTTGAAATATGCACATAATATACTACTAATACGAAAGGGACCATTATGAAATATTTCACCCAGTGCAACAGTGTCTAATTATAATTAATTCTATTAACATTTATTATGATAAATTAATTTGTATTAATGTGAATGTAATCTCATGATTTGATCAGAATTTGGAACTAATTAATTTCCACCTAATATAAAGAGTTATTTATTATACAAAGAGCCTCCTTTGCTTTTGAGGTTGCTCTTGAATATAATTTACCACCCTGTGTATTATAGAATCTGTAAACTAGCAAAAGAATCATCTGTAATACACCTCCTGATCCAGCACTACCTCAATCATGCAAGTTCCAGTACTCTGTAAGGCTCTGGGCTCCCTTAGTATCAAGTCTGAGTAGACTTTTCACAGGAGATCAATTCAATATTAGTAACAAGGGTAA
>VWZT01005699.1:0-73465 GCA_013397055.1 Pachycephala philippinensis | reverse complement strand
TTTTTTTTTTTTTTTTTTTTTTTATCTTGGACAAAATCCCTTTTTGTTCAGCCAGAAAACCTGAAGATGTTATACATATATTTTAAATCTCTAGGTGTGATGTTTCCGTCAAAGATTTTTCATTGATCTTCATGTGTTTAGGAGAACTGATTTTAATGGAAACATATACATTAAAGATGTTAAGGATGAGGTTTTTTAATGTGTTTACGAAAACATGTTGAAAGGGATGAGGGACAGACTTTACCACTTTGGCTTTTGTTCAGCAATGCTCCAGGAATCAAAGTTTCACTGAAATCAATAGGACCTATTACAGATGAAGGCACAGCTCGCCATGAGTAAGGGCCTGGCTACTAGGAAAGTAATATTGAGATTGCTTTCATTTTAATGACTGAGAAACTCTAAAACATCCATCCATGCTTTTGGGTGAAATGAGTAATACCCACTAAAGTTACAAGATTTATGAGGGATGTCCAATTCAATTTCATTATAAAAAAAATTAAAAATTGGTTCTCTGCCTTTGTGTAGTAATTTACTGAAATGAAAACCATATGCAAGGAACAGTGTTTTTCTAAATTGATGCAGCTACTGAGAAAAAAAAAAAAAACTTTACATAAGAAGTGTTATTTATTATTTTTCCATCATATTTATAGAACTAGTTAGCAGAATTTGCCTTCATGATACTTGCTAGGGATTGTTTTAAGAAAGTTCTAGTCAGTACTTCATAAATGAAACAGCTTTTTTGATCCTTCAGACACATAAGTGACCCTAGATAATTGTGCTAAAAATGCTCTAACTCAAGTCCCATATCAGCCTTAGATATTCTCCATATCTAGAAAGAGATGCCAGCTCCTTTCCCAGGACAAATCTTAATGCTCAGCTAATACCTGAGAGACAACACACTGAAAAGCTGTATTGCATAATTGCTGGATTAACTGTGATATGACACTGTTCCTATAGCTTCAGGTGTGTGACTTATGAAAAGTCCTTCCCAAATTTCTGACTGTTTCAACATTAATTTAAAGCTGCATGTTCCCACCTCTACCCTAAACTGAGCAATCTGATGCGTAGTTAACCCAAAATGCACATCTACGGTTGAGTTCAAAATGTGGCTCTTTACTTCCCAGATTATTGAAGTTTGAATGTACAATTCAGGTGGCACATTCAAACAACTGAAAATTTTATAACCAGCAGACATATAATGGATCATACATATGCTAGCTCTATACCACAAGTAGTGGTAAAAATATTTAGCTAATAAATTATTCAGTAAGGCTTTTATCCACCTTTTCCTACTTAAAAACTAAAAAATAAAAGAGGTACAAGGATTTGCTTTGTGTTAAATGATGCTATTTTCATAACAAAAAATTCTCAACAATTTTTCTGGTTGCATGTCCCCAGGGCTCACAGAAGAGTGGAGTAATTTTCTAAAACACGTATCACCATCCCTGGACGTGTTTAAAAAAAGACTGGATGTGGCACTTGGTGCCATGGTTTCATTGAGGTGTTAGGGCATGAGTTGGACTCGATGATCTTGAAGGTCTCTTTGAACCTGGTGATTCTGTGATTCTGTGATTCTGTGATTCTGTGACTTTTCTTTTTTTCATCATAGGAGATATATTTACAATGGTCTTATAATATTGCCCCAAATGTCAACTATAAATCTGTCTTTAACATAAAAACTGAACATACATTAACATTCACCCTGACTAAGATAGATTTTTAGCTGCACTTGGCATATTTAAATTTCTTCTTCCATTTAGAATAAATGCATCTTGGAATTTTTATTCTAGTGTCTGCTATTTTGTGATTATATACAGATTAAATTCTGCTCTTTACTGTTCCTACAAATTATCGCCCAATAAATTGGTTGATGAGTTTAATCCAATATCACTTTCATTTTTGTCATTCACTTCTTAGTCATTTATCAAAATAGTCTGAAGGTCATACCAGCCAAATCATCAAGTCAAAGAGATTTCCCCCAATGTGATTTGAGGCTACCTCTAAACTGTCAAGATGGGCACTTACCTTAAGTTTCAGGAAGTGTCCTTCATATTTGCCAGGCAATATCACCTGAAAGAAATATTTTGTAAACTTTTGTTGATGAAAAGGTATTCTGGAATATTTTGCACATTTGAAAAAACTGTTCAGTACAAGGACACAAATACTCTCATGAGTTGGAATAGAAGGATTTACCAAAGGTTTCTGTACTGTGTTGTCTAAAGTGAATAGATCTTTGAAGTTCAAACAGAGGCCCAAAGCAAGGCCATGTTTTAGAATGGCATTTATCTGATTCCTTGAAATGGTAGGTTGTGTATGGGCTTAAATCCCTCATCCACTCCCAGGACTTTTCAGCACATCTGCATTGTTGGCCTCAATAGGTACAACTGCAGTTATGACCACAGACACACATCTTAACAGAAGAGCCTTACTAAATTCCATAATGGCAAAAAGAAGTATATGCATGGTCCCTTGGAAATGGTTTAAACTGATCCTGAATAATGCAAAATTGATTTATTTGTACCAAAACTTTCCATTTACCTAAACATTCACAGCTTATATGCACCAAAAGGTAGAAATTATCCAAAAACTTTTCATTCATTGATTAAACACTTTTTTATTTACATGACATATGTGACATTAGACAAATGTCCAAGGCTTAACTTCACAGATTTTAAATGCATGAGTTGTAATCCACAGAAAGCAAAATATAATTCTTCCATCCTGGATTTGACTCTAAAAATTGAAAGAGTAATTTCAGAAACACCTAAGGGAACTAGGGAGAGAATTTCTATTATATTTCAGTGGGATTTGTGTCCATAACCTCTTTAGCCTCGTTTAAAATCTCAGTTGAAGATTAATCTCAGAATGAAATGTATCCTGTGCATACCTGGACAGCTCAAGACCTCTGCCGGAATGGAAGTTGAGCTCCCTTGTACATCAGGCTTAGACCTATCTGTATGGAAGTAATCAAAATAATTCCAAGATGCTAGACTACAACATATCACTCATTTATTAAAAAACTTACAAAAACAATGTTTTGTAGACTGAAAAACAGGAGAAATTTCATTGCAAGTGTTTGGGGACATTTTTACAGGCTACAATCTACCTTCATGAATACAATAAAGACCTAAGAAATTGTAATTTTTATTTGGTTTTCCTATTATTACTTTATTTCATAATTGAAATTAAGGTACTAGAAAAACTCAGAGCTGAATTTTGAAATTCAGGAAACTACTTCACACAGTGATTGCCCTGTAATTTAATGTTCGGTGCCATTGAGAGTGGATTAGACAGAGCTGCCAGCCTGAGCTGTTTTAAACAAATGGAAAATCATTAACAGTAATCTTTTGAATCTTTGTGCACAGGGCAGCTACTGCTGGAAGGAAACAAGACCAGAAGAGGACCTGTAGAGATCTGAGTAAGCAGACACTGCTAGATTAATGACTGGCATTGTCAGAACTGAGTGATGGGGAGCTGCAGCGGCTTCCTAGGCTCACCCCTACTAGTGGGTGTTGCCATGGGTACCAGCTCAGAGGTGTCACATTAAAAAAAAAGGGGGAAAAGGGAGAGACAGATGAACAGCAAAAGGGAATAAAGGATATGCACACCATAACAATATAAAGAGACATTCTATGTACACAACAAAAATGGGGTTTGTTATGATACAGTAGAATATGAAAAAAAGAAAAAACCAAGAATGGTTGAACTCTCAATAAAACCCTCTGAATAGCATGACCTAATTTATATATCTATGATTGCACATTTTTATTTATTGTTTAAAGTCCAGGCAATGATAGAAAAGGCACTTATTAATCACACATTATCTGACAATAGAAAAGAGTTATTTGTGCATGCAATCACTATTCATATATTTATTATTATTTAGGGCAACATACAGTCTATAAAAAATAAACTTGATAAATTATTGTCATTGAAAATCACAATTAGGTCCCGATTCAGCAAGTGACAACAACATCCCTAACCATCACCAGCATGAGCAGTCGTCCTTTAAATTAGATGCACTGCTTAAACATTTGGTGATTTGTGTCTTATCAAAACTAATCTTCTGATGTAGCACAGGAGCTGTTTTTAATAACCTAGCCAGGGGGTGAATACCAAGCATGAGGCATGAAACACCTTTGGCTAAAAGGAATGGTCACAAGATACAGAAGAAAAGAAAAAAAAAACAGCAAAAACCCCCACACAAATAAACAACCCCTCACTCTCGAGGCACTTTGAGCAAATGTTTCCCAAAGGGCAGATACTATTTTTGTCACTTTAATGTTTACTTGTTTGGCTTGTGTTTCAGCCAGATAGATACATGTGAAGTCTTCATTCCTTCAGATCTGTTGAAAGTTTGCATAACCTCCACGTTCAGGGAAATAATTGTGGTGGTTTTTGTATCAGGAAGCTTCAGTATGTGACAAAACTTCATTTACAGCTGCTGAGAAATAAATGGATGCCAATGAGTACCTTAAGTAAAGAATATATTAATACTATAATTATTAAGTTGCATAATACAATATATAGAAGGTCATGCAAATTCCGTTTTGACTAACTTCTGGAGCACTAAAATTTAATTAACGAAAGAAGTGAACATAAAAAAGATTTGGTGTGATGGGAAATAAGGTAGTTTAGTCCCAATTTCTAGTGAGTTTGCCTATCTGTTTCTCATGAATTAACAATTTCTGCAATGTTCTGGCAAAAGCAAGTTGTTTTAAAACAATATTTGCATTATATAATTTATATATTTTATTTTTATGTATTTCTTAAATATGTTTAAACTTAGCTGTGTTTTCAAAAAGTAAGCCGATCTTTAATTTTTATCTTTAGTTGAAAAGCTTCATTGGATGAAACTCGCTATGAAGAGATTCAGCAAATCTTCCATAGTTAAAAATTTGGAGTAGGTTATGTGCTATATTACACTTTTCAGAAAACACAATGTGTCTTTCAACTATCTGACCCCATAAACAATCTTTCAGTTAAACCTTGTAAAAAGAGGGGAATGGAAGTCAGAAAAAAAATTATGTGGAAAGTAAGAGAGCATGTAAGAGATACAGCTGTGTATTGCCAGCTGCTTCCCTCTTCCTTTGGACATATCCCAGTGAATGTCTGAGGTTTCAGATAAACAAGTACTTAAAATTAAAAGTTATGCTACACTACTAAGTATAAATGCATTTTAGGCTAATTTTGAAATTGTTTTGGGTGGGAAGTTTCTCATCTTGGTGGGGACACTAAATGTGTATCTAGAATTTCCCCAGGAGGGAGTTCCCTTATATTCATATAAAGCAGTATAACCCACAGAAGCAATGCTACTAAAAAAATTGAGTCTGATATGATAAGTAATGTTATCAAACCAGACATATTCAAGGGAAATAAGTTGGCACAATGGGTGTCCCAGAGTTCATTTTCAGTATACTGAGTCAAGTTCTGACCAAATTAATGATGGTTAAACCTTACTATTATTTGGTTGCTCTTGAATGATATCTCTGAAATAGTTTGCTGTCCTTTAGCTTCTAGTAAGTGTAATACAAAGCCATTAATCTCTGGCCTTCAAACTCTTGACTACAGTAAAATCAAATACAATATTCATTAACACTAATCCAGTCTTCTGTCTGAAGTAGTATTTCTTATTAGGCAAACACCAAAGTGTATCAAAACAACTTTATGTGAACATCAATAAATTCTACTGTGAAGACTTATATGGAAATTATTCTTGTGATGTCTGAGTTATTGTATTTTACAAATCAAAATGTGACTTCTGTCTTTAGGGCTTTCAAATTCACTTTCCATGAAAATTAAAATCCTATTCTCAAAAAGAAGCATACACACTGCACAGAAACCAATAGTTAAAATATGATATGAACAAAGGTGAATAAAGAAAGATTTTGGCATCCAAAGAAATCTACATATTTGAAGAAGAAACTTGACCTTTCAGTTGTCTCTTAATTTTTCAAAAATATTAAATTGAAATTTGGTATATTGCAAATAACTAATAAGATTAATATCTTAAATTCATAACAAAAAGTCTGATTTAAACTAATTCATAAGCTAATGTATCATTATTTGTTGTGGCATATACTAAGCTATATTATATGCAGAAATGCCTAGACATGTAAGTGGATTACTCAGCACGTACAGGTAATAGCTTTCTGTGACAGAACGTTTAACTCCAGTAGTCACAAGACCAAACAAAATTGTTTCCAAAAAATATTTTTTAAAATATAGATTGTAAGGCCTTCGATAGCATTTATTATTCACAAATGGGGTCATCTCTATCCTAAATATTTTATCAGATAATCAAAACATTTTCACTTTTTTGTTGTTTTTTTAAATAGAGACATTTGCTCATGCTTGAGCAAAATCACTTTGCTAAACAGCCCAAATTGGTCCTTCTCTGAAAAACAATCTGCACCTTTAGGATCACATGGTATTTTCAACAATCACAGTAAAATGAGGATGATAACAGACAAATCCCTCCGGCTACTGCATCTTTTCCTTCTCCTCCCTCCTAAACACAGAGACCATATGATGGAACACACGGAACCACAAATTACTGTAGTGCACAGTTCCTACTTAATAATGACATCCCATAAGTTAGCAAAAATCTGCCAACATCTGCAAGCTTCTCTGCAGTGCTGTGAGCCAAAGTTAAAAATCATGTGTGACAGTGCTGTGGAAAATACAATTGATTCCATTCTGATTGTGTCAGTTCCAAACACAGACAATATTGATGATGCTGTACAGTAATCTTATTGGACTTGGGCCCAACTGAACATTGGTCTTTGTCAACTCATTATTCCTCTATCAGAGGGATCTCACTAGATTGATCTTGCCAGAAGCTCTTGATGTGTCTCACAAATCACTGTTCTGCTGTTGGCAGGCAGATTCGAGTACTGCACAGTAATTGCTGGTTTTTTTTCCTTTCCCCAGAAGGCAGTGACTACATACTGCAAGACATTGTCATATGAGAGAATATAACTGTCCTAACAAGATAATGTAGTTAACTGTGGAGTACCTGATTGTGCCAAAAGATGTGGACATATTATATATGTTACTAAAGGAGCAAAATTATTTCAAAGGTAAATGGTTTTTTTTCTTCCTCCTTATCATCCCTTAAATAAATAACCTAGCTTTTTATTTTGTTGGTATGAAAACTTGTTTGGATAAATTATATTATTTTAAACTGCGACTCAAACGTGGGAAGATCTTAATTGGCCTCTTCCCATTTTTGTACATAGAAACAAACCACACATGAGTGTTTGCACAATCAATACTGCACTGCAAAACTCAGACACAGACATTTGAGTATCTGACAAGAAGCGATTACATCTTGGAAACTTCTTTTATGCTTTTAGCCAGAGGAAAGAAACTTGTTGGCTCCTAAACTCTTCTCTTGTCCCTCAGAAAGATCCAAGAAGATTAAGGTTAGTCTTTGGCCTCAGTAAATGCTTTCCTTAAGATACTATCAACATATCCTCTGGCTATTCTTAGAAGAATACAATGACAAAACCAAATTTAAACACTTGATGCCCTGAGTCAGATAACCTGCATAACAAAAGGGCTGTACTGGAGTTTCTCCAGGAAAGCTTAGGTTTTATGTTGACTGAAGGAGCCACTGGCAGCCAGCTTCATTCCCACAGTGCAAGTCGGGAGAGTAACAACACTTGAACAGCTAAACAGCTAAACTTAAGCTCTGCCTTCTTGCTCTCTTCAGGGATGACTACTTTTTTTGGGCAGGTCCAGGGGCTGAGTGGTAGACAGACCACATTATGGTTAAAAAGGGCTGTGATTCCTAATTAGTGGAGTAGTTACTCTATTGAATAAAGGAGGCTTGAAGGATTTGCACCTTACATTACCTAACTCAAGGAAATTGAGCAAGGCTGTTAGAAATGTGTGTTGGTAAAACCCTTAAAAGATCAGCTAAAATCTAATCCTTAAATAATCCAAAGAACTCATCCCTTATTGAAATCACTGTCAAATAGGTATGTAAAGGCCAACACAGAGGCAGAAATGATGCAGGTGATGAAGCTATGGGAACTATAAAAGGATGCAAAGCCACAGTGATTGTTTTTACATGACAGAGCCAAAGCTGCTTGTGTAAATAATAGGGAAATGTTTAAGAAAAGAAAATATGAAATTAATCCACCTATAGGCAGCATACAGAAGCAGCATAACATTATACTGAATTACTTAAGAGTGAAATGCAAGGTTCAAGGAAGAAAAAATGTGTTAAGTGCAAGGCCTATGTTTTCCACAGCTAGATGAAGGCAAATAAATTGAAGTGCTACTGGGAATTTATGTCATAAAGTTTCAAACCAGCAGGCCAGTTCATTTAAAAATGTACCTTTAATTGTTCAAAGAAATTCCCTATAAATATGTGATTTTATCCTAGTTTTCCTTGGAGGCTTAGTGATTTGCCTCATGATTTTTTATTTAAAATAGAAAGAAAGTATCAAAGAACTCTTAAAAAAAAAATTGTATCAAACTAGAAGCAATAAAGTAAAATAAACCAGAAAGTTTAAAAATCAAAGTAAGTCTTTGAATAAAAGGAGTGATCATGTGACATCCAGGGACTGACTCCATGATTATGAGTGGGTGACTCCTGACAGAAATTAGCACATCATTGTCCACATACCCAGAATAATAAGCATCATGTGCAAACTTTATGTTGAATCTTTCCCCCTGACCTGTGTTTTGGCTGGTGTGTTGATGCAAGAAATTCTAAATATAGCAGAGCTAGCAACAGGAAAATCCCAAACACAGACCAGAACAAATGTAATTTTGATTTTAAATATAATGAAAATATTGCCGGTCTTAACTTTAGATAATCTTCAGATTACACAATAGGCTTTTGTGGTAAATTATTCTGTAATGTGCCAGAAAATTTAAGACCCGCAGAGTAGAACTGGTGACACCCTCTGTGTGTCATCTCTTGGAGCTGGCCAACAGGAAAAGTCCAGGACCTTGGTGCTTCTGAAATTGCCAGACTCTGTGAGTATGTGTTTTTCAGACCTGATGGAAAGACACATTCCATCTGCTTGGAATGCTCAGTCCAGTATCTTTTTCACTACTTTTCCATGCTTTTTAAAATAAGATAACATAGACATTTATCATCAGCTAGAAAAGGAGGACATGGTATTTTCTTTTAATACCATGATCGAACAGTTTTCTTTCTGAGACTTAAAAGTCTTCACTAAAGGAAATTTACCTAATTCTAATTGTGGTCATATTGAGTTTACTTAAATGCTTAATAGAATTTTAAGTGGAATGTAACAAAAATATTTTGCTTAGCCTTTCATTTATCATTCAAAGCTGGTTCCACTGCAAGTTTATGGATTAGTGCAAATTGAAGACTTCCCACTGATAATGAATCTGATCTGTTGCCTGGAATAACTCAATAGTTACTGGGCCTTGGAAACAGAGAATGCAAAAAGGTGAAAGCATATTCCAGACTCTGTGCTCTGGGCTGCTTATGCATTTTACACTGTGAACATCTCTTTGAAAGACTTCCTTGTTCAATATAATGCAGTGAATATAAATGCCTGTGCTAATGCCCACTGTAGAAGAGAAGAGCTCTGAGGTCTCAAGAACCAAGAGATTTCTTTCTCAGAGGCTGAGTTGTCTTCTCTGCTTTTTATCATGATACCATGCTGGTACAAAAAGAGTGTAAGGAAATGGAGACCCAATGTGTTAATATTTACAATGTCCTCATGTTAAACATTTCATATTAACTATTTCTGAAAATACAGAGTATGAAAATCAAGCTTTTATGGCAACTTAAATGTGTGCTTTATTGTGCTATAATATTCATTATATGATTTTACTTGAAACTTCAAGCAGATCTGAACAATTGCACAAGTGTAATTTCGAAAAAAATACCATCTCAACAAACAAATAGAGAGTGGCTGTTAATTAAAGTATTTGGGGAAGGGAAGAATAGACCCCAACTGTATCAACTTCTGAGAATTTATCCTCTAACAGGTGAGGTAAAAGAATGATGATAGCTAGCAGCCTTATTAAAGTTCATGTACTCTGTAGAGGGCAACAATTAGAATCTAGCTAAGCCACAGACATAGCACTTATCTGATTTAATTCAGACAGTGTTGAAACAGTAATGGTGGTGTGACCTGCTCACTGTGAATGATAAGGTGAAGACTCAAAGATAGGATAGTAACAAGAACATTGTTAAGCAATGTTAAGGAAGTCTCCCTTACAGACATCAATCCAGGGATATTTATCTTTTGGTTCTAAGTATGTGTGCTAAATACTAATCACATATTAGCTAGTTAGCACACTGGCATTTGAGCACTAGAGAGACTGATCATATTGATCAGATATTTACATCCCTCGCTCCTTGCTTTGCTTAGATAATAATTTTTTTTCCATAAACGTTACAGACTATGTATGCCAGAATTCTTGGTGAATGATTTTGTTATATTCTCTTGGAGAAAAAGAAACCCAAACCCAAAAGCAACAAAGAAAACCCCAAATGAACTGGAAAGCAGAGACTTGCAGTATGCATGTAAGCAGCCTCTGCTGTGTACTGTGTATTCATGTCTGTTTATGTCACGCTTGCTCTCTGGGGGCATAGTACATAGGGCCATACCAGTTTCTGTAGTCAGATTAGCAGTATGCTTTATTCCTATTCTATTTAATGACAAAAAATGAGCAGAATCCTTCACAATCCCTCTTTGGTTTCTTAAATTATGCCTGAGTATCAAAGCACTAACCAGGAATAACTGGTAAGCAACCACAAGCACATTTATATTTAGACAGGACAGTGGTTAAATTAACCAGTATTTTGAGAATGCTAAGGTGTTTAGTAACCAACCAGGCATAGTTTTAAGCAGTTGGTTTTTTTCATTTTCTGTTACGGCAATACACCAAGTACTTTGCTTTACATTAACATCCATCAATGCCCCTGTAAAATTTTAAGGGATTGAATTTTTAGAGCTGCTGAAAATCAATAGCTTCATTTGTAACTAGAAGACCACTGGATTTCTGAAAATTAGGGTCCTGCCTGCATTTGGCAATTCTGATTCATGTACGGCTTAAAGGCAAGAGTTTCCGCATCTCTGTTTTGTATTTGTTGAATTTTATTTGTGTCAGGAAAAGGTTGACCAGCATCTCTCCTTCTTCACTGAGATCAGAGGCATCTGCACATTGTCTGTGTTGCCATCTCTCATGATTTAATCATGTGTCTCATATTGGCTCATACTAACTGAAATGACTAGCTCTTTGAGACAGGGGAGCACAGGAGAAAAACAACTTTCATCTTTGTTAAATAAGATTTCAATCCCTACGCTTACAAAGAAAAGTGAGAATTATTATCAAGGTTACCCAAAATGTTTTAAAATAAGATGGGAAATTAAAAAGAACTTAAATATAATAAATTTTAAAAGTTGCTATTTTTTTCAAGATAATCTCATGATCTGGACCTAAACTTTTGCAATTTGGGGTCAGTTACACTTTGGGCTGACCTTTTAGTTTGTACCTTCCAAAGAAATAATCTCACTGTGAAAGAGACTATTTTTTTAAAGATAGGCACAGAATTAGCACAGAATATATTAATGGAATAAAAATGTAGGTAAAGTAACATGAAAATCACATTCAGGTTATTTGATAGGAAAACTATGATTCTTCAATATTAAATGCTTTTAACATCAATGAGAAACATTCTTGTAAACTCTTGTATTATTAGTTTATCCAGCTGTGTCCCCAGCTGCAAGCATATAGTATTATAGGTGAGGCTGAAAACTGGCAATGTCAAGTTTCATAGTGAAAACTGGTTTATCTTTTACTAACAATCTTAGCAATGTGCAGTGACCTGACCTTGGAGTAGTGGTTTAACAACCTTTGCCCAAGCACTCTGTGGCTCTTCTTATATCTGTAATAGTTTACTTGATGGACTATGAAGAACTGCCAGATGACAGTTCTATTTCATTTTTGTCACTGCATGGCTCTCCATTTTTCTCACAGTCTTTTTCTCAAGGGCACAATTCTGTAAGTCAATGTGGCAATGTTCAAGATGGGTATTGCTCTTTCAGTTATTGTACCTTGATGCAGCATGTGCAAGTCTCACACATGCTGCAATTCCAGGCCTTCAGTAAAACAAAATCATGGGGAATTTTATATATTCTCATCTCTTTCCCACTGAAGATAAACTGAATTTGTGGGATGTGGATATTACATTAGGAAATTACTTAAAAATGTAGTATAAACCATTATGTGGGTGTTTTTAATGAATGATATAGGACATAGTATCCCTTTATAGATGCTAGAAAAATTAGCTTACTCTTTAGAAATGTCAAGGCCTTTATTGACAATGCATACGGGGAACAAATAGAAATAAAGAATTGAAGGTATGAAAGGAGTAAACCAGACTGAGCAGATATCCCAGCCCAGTTTTTCAAAGAGCAGACAACATTTCATAAATTTCTCTGCATGATGAATAACGTGTACAAAAATATACATTTACAGTTATAGCATAGTTTTGCCCACAAAGAATGAGCAATTAAAGATAGTATGTGTGTTCATATAAGTGCATTTCCATTTATTTGCACAACTCAGTGGATTTTTGCTTTTCCAAATGGTTTCAGGTGTATATGCTGTGTAAAAATATATTGGGGTTTTTTTTTTTTTTTTTGTTTTTTTTTTTGTGTTTTTTTTTTTTGTTTGTTTGTTTTTTTTTATGTTTATTTCCCTTTTGACTTTTAGGTTATGACTTGTCACATGGACCTTGATAGCTAACTGCATGTCAACTGTCATTTTATAAAAACCTATTTTGCAGTAAAACATGGTTTGCTAAGCACAGAGACAGAAGAACTCATATTTAACTACTGCAATATGATTCGTGGCGAATCTGTTGATATCCTATAAAACAGACACAAAGTTAAAATGTTTTTTTCTACAGTTAATTCCTTGTGGTTATGTCTATGTCAACCCCATGCTAATACTTGGCCCCAGCCTTATTTTCAGCTCAGTACTGGCTTACCTCTGCCCTTGTGAAGAGATGTGATGGGTGGCATTTGTCTAGCCCCTGCTCCCTGTTCCACACTGGTGTGGAGGAGGAGAAAAGCAAAGTCCTTTGCTGTATGTCTAGAACAGGAAGCACAGCAAGAGAGCAGAGACCTGAAGACTGACACATTATGGGTTTCTCCTTGTGCCATATACAAAGTGCTTTTCTGAAGTGTTTTTCCAATGGTCTTTTTTATGTCAGATGCAAATAGTAAGTGAAATGTTTGGAGCAACACAAATCACTATTAGTAATTTTTTCAAGCTGTTTGCAAGCTCATATCTTTTATTTTCAGACCATAAGGGAGATAAACTTGTTTTGTAATATGGAAGTGGGGAGTTTGGTGAAATCCTACTCACAATTTGACACTAAGGAACTGAAAATTTCATTGATAGTTTTGTGCCTNTAATCTAAGCATTTTTCTCCTGCTTTAATAACTGGTATGGTATCAGAGATATGGCTTCTTCTCTCTGAGTGAACATCATCCTATCCTCCAACTTAGAGTAGTATCATGAGTTTCCAACTATCAAGTAATCTTCCTACTCATACTGAAGGCATCCTGGAAAGTTATATAGACGTGCTGCACTTAGAGAAGTGGTAGTCTATGGCTCATTATGTCCATTAAATATTTTACAAATCTTTTCCTATTACAGTTTATTGTTCCTCAGTGAATATATTTTTGTTCCTGTTGATTATATATGTGTAGCCTTTAAACTTTATTGAATGATTTATTCATGTTTTTGTTTCAGTTTGATATTTTATGAAGTCTTTATCTATCTATCTATCTATCTATCTATCTATCTATCTATCTATCTATCTATCTATTTTTTTAAAATTATTTTTTTATACATTTAGAAAACTCTTAATCATCTGGGGCAGAAAAATCAATCTGAAACCATCTTTAGACTGGCCTCTGAATTTAGAGGAAAATGCCATAAATCTTCAAGCTTATTTTTTAACATGAATCAAATGGAAAATCTTGGTAAATTAAAGGCAAACTATCATAGTTATCTTCTGTATTAGAATTTAAAAAAAACACAGAAAATGTGTGTTGCTCTTCTATATGAATAAGTTTTTAAGTAAAGGTACCTAAAAGACTTGTGAGTCTGCAGTGCCAGGTCTATCATGCATACTAACTTTCCTAAGGCTTCATAATACTCTGAGATTTTAGGTTGCTTGTGAGAACAGTGAATAAGAAGCACTTGAGCATATTGTTCAAAAACCCCGCTGCAGGCAGCAAGACAATACAGGCAGTACATACTGCTTGTTCTATAAATCACCCTGATGGGAGAACAAGGAGTCAAGAAGTTGGGAAGGAGACCTTTTGGCCGCAAGAGATTTCACCTGCAGTGAATCTATCAAAGGCCATGAAAATTAGGAATTGCCATCAAATCCTGTGGAAAGAGGAAAGTGGCAAGTCATTACTGCATTAAAATATAGCCACAATGCAAGGAGAAATATTCTCCACAAACAGAGAGCAAATTTTGGGCAACAGCATGTCTCCTTCCACAGCACGACTCAGAGTACACCCAGCTCACGGGTAAATCTGCCACTATGACTTTGTTTGTTTACAAGGTGGTTTGTTTTTCAGTCTCAGTGTGGGACTGCTCAAGCAAGAACAGTGCTCTGCCAGGACAAGTCTCTTGTGTGTCAGTCTACTAATGACACTGGGCTTGAGAGATTGTCTTTGATTTTGCTGGAAGCCACTCATTGGAAGTTTCCTTAATACAATAGCAGTTTCAGGATCTTGCATTTCCATTACAAAATTTAAATCCTGCCAATATCTCTCCTATTTCCAAAAAATGGGTATGGAATAATCACAGCAGCTTTCCAGTGTCTGGTTTTGGTCCTTAGACTGCAGAAAACATTATGGAATTCACTTGTTTTTTCCTTTGCTTTGGCATTAAATTTTTTTTGCAGGATCTCTTAAGTATTTTCATAAGTATTATAAATCATGTAATATCATATTCACTTAATCCTTGAGTTCTTAAAATAGGGGTTTTTGTTTAAGTGTAGTATGAACTCAATTGTATGCATCTGAGAAGTCACCATTGCTTGATGCCACTGACTAGAATGTTACTAATCATATGATTAGTGCTAAGAGGAACTTAATTAGAGCATAGGTTTCTCTGTTTAGGCTTGCAATAGTAGTGTACTTGGGATTTCTGTCAATTTTTGTCTTTGTTGGGCTGCTCTGTTCTACCAAGTGAATTAAATGTCACCTCTTTTTCTCTGCAGTATAATACTAAAAGCTAGACCTGGGATATTACTAAAGATAAATAACTTAAACAGAACACAGTCCAATCAAGATTAAAATTGTACAGTTTGTAATCAGTTTTGTACTTTTTCTGCAGGAATGAGAGAAGCAATAAGAGTAAAGTTAACAGAAAGAAGATTATATTATAACAGCATAAATGCTTTCCATAGTTCAAGTTCTCATCTCAGTGAAAAAAATTATACTTCTGAACATATTTTTTCACCTGTTTGTATAGTGCACGGGGTTTTATTTCTACTGATTTGGATCTATCATTAACTGTATCATCAGTGTCATTGTTATATTTTAAGAAATAGTTTACGTAGTCTTAAGTCTTATCCCCTCTGAGACTTTTTCTGATTCTGCTTTATATACAGTCTTCATTTTCACTAGGGCCCACAAGTTTGATTTATATCTCATTTACATCAGTAGGGTTTGGTTTGGATAGGGAATATTAGTTAAAATTGTACAACTGGGTCACACTAAAAGTTTGTCTAACCCACTTTTTATAACTGTCACTGGTACAGAAGCCAAGCAGGCACAGTAATATGGAAGTATTATGACAGACCACATATACTACAGTATTTATTTATGGATTACAGCCATTTTTGCCCTAAAAATCTCTAGAGTCAGAGACTAGAACTGGTTTAATGGACTTAATTCCATGAGCTTGACTAATTCTACTTTACTCCACTTATACCTTCATCAAAACACAAAACCCCTGGCTTACCTAATCAGTATCACGTATATCCTTTGTGTCTAATATTACAAAGGAATACAGGTTAAATTGCGTGTCTTTCCAAGAAAAATGAAGATGATACCTGAGCTCTGAGATAACACTGAGGCTTAGGCTAATGGTTTGTCTGATGGAAAGAGTGTGCTGCTTAAGTAACCAGAAGTAAACAGCAAAACGGGATTATAAATCAAACGCTCTTGACAAAGAGGTGTTCTTTTTAGAAGTAATAAACTGAATGTCTTCAGAAGCATGAAGACTTATGCTGGAATACTAACTCATAAATAGAGAGTAGAGAATAAATGGCTATGTTATAAGAATGTTTTGCAGAAATAAATTTAGCATTTTTAGTTATGCTAAACTAGTGTTATGAACAACGTGGCACTACTAAAAAGGGGAAAGCCATAGAAAGCACAAGCTGGACACATAAAACAGTACTTTTCTTGTAATTGTTACTATATGGGTTGAGTGCCACAGTCAAAAAAGGAATGAATCCTTGGGCTAATCTAGAGAAGAGAAAGAATGATCAAAGATTTAGAAAGCATGTCCTACCAGACCAAACAGAAAAGAAAAATGAAGAGTTTGGTCTCTGTTGTCCATTGGAGGAAAGCAATTCACTTAAATCACAGCAAAGGAGAATAAGATTAGGTATTATGAACAATATTCTTAAAGTAGAACATATCACTGTGAAAGATAGCAGCTTCTCTATGAAAGCTTTCAGGAGCACACTAGGCACATGTCTCAGGAGTAATGCAGGTTTATCTGATTCTGCTATGGGAAGAGAATTTGGGGAGAGAATTTTCTGACTTTTTGTTATTTCTATGACATACTGATGTTATAAGGCTCATTGAACCTACTGTATCTTGATAAATCTTCCTTTGTTATAACACCATTAAGCCAAAATTTTTGTTTGATTGGTTGCTACAGAAGTGCTAAGGGACCATCCAAGAACCCACATGCTGGGCAAACATGCAATGCTCTTTCACAACAGCACCAAATAGTTTGCAATTTAAGTGGATAGCACAGATGTGGGAGACCAGAGAGCTGTAAAACATACTAGGAAACACAGATAATTTGAAAACATCCATGTCTTTTAAAAGCAGCTGTGTCCGTTTTGAGCACCTGCAAAACGTGATCATCACAATTCTCAGTGTCTTAGAATTGGCATTTGCATGATACTGAACAGCTGCAATGTGAAGAGAAGCTATTTTGTACAGATGTCTATTGCTTGAGACCAACTTCCTTGTTCTGCACTGACAAAGCATCTTGGCTGGTGTTTCTCATCATTATCACAATAGAAATCACACATGAAATGCTGCACTTTTTGAAAGTTAATAGCAATAAATCATAGAATAAGTACTTTACCAAGTAAGTAAAATCAGAAGATTTAGATTTTTAAGGCTTGCCTGAGCAACCATCCATAACTTCAGGTGTGTGTCTGAAGGTTGTGCAGAAGAGAAATCATAGGGAAAAGTCTTTTTGGTAAGATTTCAAGTAAAGCCTTGCTTTACAATAGCCTTGAAAGCAGAATACAACTATTCAATTTTCCCCCACTTTTCATGGCTTTATACAAGTTCATATTTTTAAAGCATTCATCATTTTCTTGCCTAGTGTAACAAAGAGGATTGATTCTTTCAAAAAGTCACAAATAATCATACAATGTCAGAAAAAAAATATCAGCTAAACAAATGTCTGTAATCTATCTAAGCATTCTGCATTTTTTTTAATGAGAACCAGGTTCTCAAATAATATAACTTGACATAGATGTCATTTGTAAAAATGTCATTCGTAAAACCTATGCCAAAATACACCCACTACAGAGCTTTCTTTATGTTTTCCAAATTCCTAAGAAAGAGGGAAGGGCTTACATTAGTTCTGAGACTAACTGATATGAAAGTTTGGAAAGAATTAAGGATGTGTTACGATTGGGTTTTTTTATAGTCATCAATAAGAAATAGGTGATCAATTGCCCGGTTGTCATTTTCCTGCAATCAGCAATGCTGTGGCTCACAAAGCATGGCATGTGACACCTGTCATGTTGATGTGCTGAGGCAGTTACATGAGAAGGAAAAAGACACTATTAGCATAACATTTCCAGTACATATTTGACTTTGGAAATTTACAGCTGAAGTATGTGGGTCATAGCTCACAGTCACTTGAATTCATAGTGTTTTACATATCCCCAAGATGTTTGGAAGTCTTATACATTCCTCAAATCAGTAGTTTTAATGTATTTGACAGTCTCAAATCTGCTGTGGATGGGACAACGTTTAACATGTGAAAATACATATTCATAACACAAAAATCTAAAGTATTATCATTTCGGTTTATTCATGTCTGTGAGAATATGGCAGGTGAAAGATGGCTAGAGGAGGTTAAGTGATGTTCTTGTAGATTTGCTATGATGTATAAGATAAAAGAGACCCATTAAATTATATATCTTATTTATGGAGAAGGAGAAGTAGCCCCTATGGATTGCCAAATACCATATGAAATATCGCCGAGCATAGTAATGTGTTCTTGCTAATAGTTCCATCATTTGCCTGTGACCAAGGAGTAAAATAGAGATTCAAAAGATATTTAATTTGTCTACATATTTTAAGCCATTTTCTGTGACTTTTATTTTTTTATTAAAATACTACATCTTCATTGCATTTACCTAGGATTCAAATAATTTTAAAGATAACAATATATGGAAAATAAATTATTGTCAGAGTGTTAGTTTGGAGCCAACACATTAATATAGCTTTTGGATTATGAATTATATTTAAAAAGCTGTTAAGATTCAGTACTTTTTATTCCTTTAATGAAATATTTAAAACAGAGTTAGTTAAACTCTGTTTTCTGATGGAAAACACTTCACAGCATAAAAGCACAGCACAAAAAAACTGACATTCTCAGATGGTCTTTAGTTTGAAGTGAACAATTGTTCGACCAGTCACATGTTATCCACCACCACACCTGCCGTTCCTAAAAGCAATGTAACAATATCACGAAAAAATCCAAAACCAAAACAACCAAAAGCAAAACAACCAAAAGCACTTGGGCAGGATAAAGTAATCTTTTTTGATTTGGTCATCAGTGTATGCAAAAGGGAACTTTCATTTCCAAAACGATTCTCCCAATACACTCAATTAGAAAGAAAAACTCAGAATAACAGGAATAATCAGAAAAAAAAAATGTTCACAAGAAAAAGCGTAAATCATAACTGCTCAATGAAGACAAATCTTCACTTTTTGTATTTACTGACCAAACACTTACTGGTTTTATTGACATTGGGAGTTGTTTTGTTTTTTTTTTGGTAAAAAGTGTTCTCGTATTTGAAAATTTTCATATTTTCATATTTGAAATTACCAAAGTGTTTTTTTCCAGTGTCTTACATGATCAAGGGGTTGATTCTAAATAGTCATGATTTAAGAAGAAAATGCAAAGAAATATATAGAATTTATGCAAGATGTTGTGCAGTTATTTCACAGTCATCTATTTGCAGAAGCAAACAAACCGCCAGCTTTTGCAACTGCCCTACACATAGGACACGAATTGCATTTGGTAATGCTAGAGGGAAGGTCTCTATCATCTAGCTCCACACTGCCTTGTGAAATATGAGGTTTTCCACAAATAACATTCAGTCTGCTCTGACACAGCCAGAACCCTGGACTTACGGTTTTACTGGTAAAATAATTCTGACTTTGCTGTACATTCTCAGAAGAAGTCCCAATACAAGATAAAGGTTTGTTATTTGTCTCCCAAACTCAAGTTTGTTTGTAATTCTTCTGAAGAGTAGCATTGGACAATAAAGCCTATGTATTGCAAAATATTGGTCTTGCTGGCATTAAATATTTGCTTTTCATGGGCTTATAACTTTCCAAGTGCATAGTTTTAATTCCTCTGCTTGCTACTAAGATGCCAGAATCTTTTTGCCAAATCGATCTACCAATTCACTTCCCGCTTGGAAACGCAGGTTAGGAATTGAGAGCTGGATAGATGATTCTACATTAATCACCATAAATGCTGAGTGTGTTAAAGCTAAGCATAATCCTGTAAGGTTCACCTTAGAATTTATCTGGTCCTCAACATTTTTTTAATTAATGCACATTGACATTTTAGCATGACAAATAATACTGATTTACTGCTTTTACTGGCCGTCACATTTGGTTTTCTGTGGGAATATTGTTAGTGTTGAACTTACAGTGCTTGAAAAGTGCTAGGCACAATTCTAAATACCTACCTCAATGTACAATGAGATAAAGGACCAAAACAAGGACATAGGCTCTGATTCTAGATTTGAAAATTAGTTAATCAGCTGAAATCAGCAGTACAGATGAAGTAGGGCACTTTGTTATGCCCCTTTTGCAGGTAATGGTACTTTGTCTATAGAGAAAACTGCAGTTTCAAATGCATGGTGTATGTTCAGCTTTGTCACTCCCACTAGTACAGAAAATGGCAGTTAATTAAAATGGGTGGCCAAGGTTACACCACAGAATAATTTTTCAATGATGACTGAATAAAATTGATCAAATATTTTTATTTTTTTTTAGTAAGTACCTTGATAGTGTTCTAAAAGCCAGAAGTTTCCTTTCCTCCCCTCAAAAACTACTGCTGCTGAAAGTTTACCTCTCTGATAGTCATACAAGTCTACAACTGTATACCTCTTTTAACCTCTAACCTAACATTTAGGTTTATAAAATATTTTTAAAACATTTCCATATTGAGGCAATTTTTATTACTTATAGAAGGTTACTTTTAATCTATTTCCCTCTGTTTGAACCTGTACATCTGGGTACTTTTTTGTAAAATTATGATTCTTGAAGTATGCCCTTGCTTTAGGCTGTGCTCTCATGGTATGATTTAGCCTTAAATTCAGTGTCAGGTCTAATGATGAGTTTCTTCACTGCCTTTACATGATGGCATTTTCCTCCTTTTCTGCCCTCCCTCTCCCCCTTAGATTTGTATTTAATTAACTTCTGCTATTTTACTTCTTTATGTGTGTGGCACCTGTACGAGCTCTACGCTTTGGATTCAGCTTTCTTTTGGAGATATTTTTAATTTCCCTACTGTTCCTTGTCATGTCTAAGACCTTTAGCTTTGAATTCTCCTGTGACTTTTCTTCTTTTTTATAAGATGTTAGAAACAGTTCCCATGGGTCTTTAATCCCGCTTTCTTGCTGCTCTGGAGAATAGTGGGGGGTTTTACATGCTCTTTAAGTGAATGATTTGCAGAAGGGAGAGTATAGATAGGTAAATAACTGAGTTCATATTGCTGATCAGGCTGTTCCTCAATGGAAGAAAAAAGACAAGAAGAAAAAGAAAAAGAAAAAGAAAAAGAAAAAGAAAAAGNAGAAAAGAAAAGAAAAGAAAAGAAAAGAAAAGAAAAGAAAAGAAAAGAAAAGAAAAGAAAAGAAAAGAAAAGAAAAGAAAAGAAAAGAAAAGAAAAGAAAAGAAAAGAAAAGAAAAGAAAAGAAAAGAAAAGAAAAGAAAAGAAAAGAAAAGAAAAGAAAAGAAAAGAAAAGAAAAGAAAAGAAAAGAAAAGAAAAGAAAAGAAAAGAAAAGAAAAGAAAAGAAAAGAAAAGGAGAAATGTGCTAATAATTCCAACTGTTCAGCAATTCTTTTCCTATATGTCTTGTTTTCTCTTTAACCTCTATAAATCACTTTTGTATCTCTGGATTCACAAAAAAAAACCCCCAAAACAGCAAACCAACCAAACCAAAAAAGCCCACAAACCCTAATACTTTCAATTAGTATTTATACAAAATCTTTATCTTTCTGTCTGGAAGTCAACTTAAGTTGTGAAAAAACCTTACTTGAGCCTCACCAGAAGAAATAACAAATTTGCTTTTTTTACCTGCATACTTCCTGCTTAAAAAAATATGTAAATATTATCTTCTCCATCTGCAATTTTGTATGCCCATATAAAATGGTGCCATAGTGAACAGAGTAGCAGAGTCACATAGGTGGTTGTTAAATTACTTGGGCACCATCCTGAAACTGCTTTATACAAGGCCCACAACAAGAATTGCAGTATTATAAGCCTCATACAAAAAATTGTGATGGTTGTCAGATGCATTGCTTGCACAAGATGCATTGCTTGCTTTTCTAATCTAACTGTAAGCAAAGTAAACACAATGGTGAACACAACTGTTGAGACCTTCAAAGCAGAAACTCTCAGAAAAAAATTTCAGCTGGAACTTTAAAATAATTTTGCTGTTCAGGAAACAGGGTGTTCCCAATGAAGCGTTAATTTAGTTTAACAAAAAAAAAAAAAAAAAAGGAACCAAAAGGCCATTTTTCTCCCTCCTCTGTATTTAAAGCCTTACAATAATATTTCTGTTTCTCCAGTCTTTGAATTTTCGTTGTATATATGGCATCTGCTGGCACGTTGGAATGAAACTCCAAGACAGTAGAAAAGAATCAAACCTTCTTTGGTGTCTGCAGCCCAGCTCCCAATGGCTGAGCAAACATGCCATTGTACACACAGGGTCCCTGGTGAGAAACCCGGCTCCAGGAGAGACTCCTTCCCACTGCAAGGTTTTGTGGCGAAATTTATGAGCCTGTCACTCTATCAGTTGAAAGGGTTTCCGGTTTTGGCCAACACTGTGAGTTTAATATCTAAAGTTTTGGAAAGGAAGTGATTTGTTTCATTTTGCTTAGGCCTTTATGTAGCTGAATTATATTTCGGCAATCCCCAGTATCCATAGCTACAGTACTTTCCCACTGACACAGCAGCACTTCCTGGTAAAGTTTCCCCTATAACTCAGCCAGCGAGCTTGTCTGAACTCCAGCTTCTGTTTCTCCAGTTAAAGCTAATTACACTTATATGGCACTGGGCTTTCCAATTCCTTCTTTTCTTGAGGTGCACAATTGCCAAGAAGATCTATATTTGCCAGGGGAAAAAAAATCCTGAATGTTGGTGCCAATTAACAAAACAAATATGTTGCAACTTAATGAGTACCCAGCAGATCAAACCTGATCTTGCTCAACAGAAAGGTGATGTAGAAGTAAATAAAGGGCAGTGCTTAGCCACTGGCAGAAAGGGAGGGCATTTTGTTTTAGCAGGGAATGCATTTCTGCTTTGCTCTACTTAGTAGGACCGTGCACTTTCTCCCCTTCAGACCCTGCCCACAGTGCCTAATTAATTCACATCAATTTTGAAAGAATACATGATTAGCTGTCCTAGGGCTAAGCAGTAGCATATTGAGTCACACACTAGAAGGCCTAGTTTGGGCACTGGCTCAGGATGGCAGGATCCATGCCAACATAAGAAGCTAAATTGGTTGCAGGGCAGGGGGTGGGGGGCTTGCCAACTAACTGCCTTGCCTCATGGCACCATCTGCCAATTTGTAGACTGATGTTGGCATCAGATCTGAAAGAGCCACTTATCCACTTGCACAGCTATAGGCCACAAGAGTGAAAGGAGAAACGTTTGAAAATAAAAAGGAAGTTGACTAAAAGCGCATCTCGTCTAGCACAATGCCTGTCAGGTTACTCTCTACAGTACTTTGTGATCAGATATGGATATTTTTTTAAGAAATAAAGAAGCTAATCCATGATTAGTTTATCTTCATACCTCGGATTACAGACAACATAAGGTTATTTCTCCCAGATGTAGTTACCTGCTTCATGCATATAATGGCACATACAAAACTAAAACCTCTCAAATCTTATCCTGTGTGAATTAGCTTCCAAAGTCAAAAATTAATTCTTTGCTGACGTAGTCTACTTCAGGCCTTCAAAAGTAGACAGATAAGTAGAAAAGCCTTCTTAAAAGAATGTAAATTAATTTCAAACTTACTTCAGGGATAACCTGGATAAAAACCAAGCAGTTCATGAAGGATGTTGTGTTCTTTGAAACCATTCCTTCTCTTAGGGTCTACCTCAATTTAACATTATGTCACCGAGATCTTGGTGGCCTGCAGGAATTGGCTTGGCTGGCCAGGAATTCTTCTTCCTCTTTAACCTAACAAGGAAACTGAGTCTAAGCTTCTGAGATGCTCATTTCTGTGTAATGATTTATATATTGAGTTCAATTCAACTCTATAATATTAAGGGAACAACCAAAAATGATGATACTAAAGGTACAATCATCAACTATTGAGAAGAAAATCTACTTACAAAGAAATAAAAACCAAATATGACATTGTTCAGATGCTCCATTTATTGCTAGACATGATTCTGACCTTGGCTTCATCTACATGGTCTTTAATAGACTTCGTCCTAAAAATCTGAGTATCCTTCTTCTCTTTGTAGCCCCTATGAAACTATATCGGCAAAAGAGGGAAATGACTGGAGTAAAAAGAATATCTGCAGGAGTCTAAAATAATATAAAATCAGAGAAAACTTTTTTGCTTGCAACTTCTTATTGTAGAAGGTCAGCATAAGACCTGTTTGTCATTTACTTTCTCTGGAACACTGTGACAGATCCATTTAGTTGCATAAATGTAGTAGCTTAAGATCAGTATGTCCTGCCACCTTTTTATTCCCCAGAAAAAAAAGAACTACGAAACTCTGCCTGAAAGAGATAGAACATGTTCCATTTCCTTCTCCTGTCCTGAAATAAATCCTATGGTTTTATACAAATGCATTCCTTAGTTTTGATTACCTAAATGTTCTGGTTGCATTCTTGGGCTGGACACAGGTGGGTAAGATCCAATACTTGGATCCCTTGAAGTGTGCATATGCAGACTCGATTAACATTTAGGATCCCACCAAGAAAAAGGAAACCTTCCCTCATGTGGAGGCACTGCGAGAGTTCTGCACCACTCCATGAGGGGAGGCTATACAGCTCATACTTCTAGTTGACACCTTACCCATAAATTGGCCCCTAGAGGCCTCTGGTAACTGTCTTAAATTAGAGCAGCCTAGAGCAGTGTGCCTGAGGCTGCTTCCGTTTCCAGCCTGACTGATCCAGCACTAGGAAAGTCCTGGGACTACAGAAAAACAAAACCACCTTTGTACAATCTCCATCCTGCAGTGAGTGCTGAAATAAGCACTCAAAACTCAGTGAAGGATTTTGGAAGCTAGATAGATAAACATAATTCCAGAGCACTATTTGTTGCCATTTTTGTTCCTTTTAATGATTTTTGTGCATGATAATGTAACCAAAAATCACAAAAATATCTAAATACCTTGAACTTGATGTTCTGCCATCTGCTGTCCCACAATTCATTTGTGGGCTTTGTGTGCATTCTCTCACACGCACACTTCACGTATATTATTTATTAATTAGCAAATTTTTTTTCTGTGTTTTACGCTGTACTTTACCTGGACTTATTTACTATGCTGGTTAGAGCTCGTAGGCATGTGTAGTGTCCTAGGAGGATAACATTTTCTTTCTAAGGTATTACATTAAACCTGTTAAATTATTTTCAAAAGACATTCAAAATGGTGGGAAAAGGAATGCAGCCTCTTTAATAATAAATGATAAATATCAATACTTAATGGAGTAAAAGATACATCTTGGTCTATGTTGCTGCTTGCAGGAAAATGGATGATGTTAATCTGCACTGAGTTACCTAGAGAATAGTCAAAGTGGTGGAAAGTACAAAAGTATAATATGGTGAAATATTTCAGTTCAAATCTGTTATGTACTGGAGAGTGAGTTGTTGCTAAATTGGGTAGAACAAATAGAATTTTTTTTCAAATTTATCTAGGAGTTTGGAGGAGCCAAACAAACATCTCTGAATTTGGGTGAAAGTGACTGTCACTGAGGTGACAAGACCAAAGCAAGATATATGCCATTTATTTTAGAGGTTATGAGAAAGTTTTTGAGGTGAAAATTCTTACAATTAAGAGACAGAAACTTCACTAATGCAATTGTTTTGTCAAACAGTGTTCAGCAGGAAAATCTTACTGTCAAGATTTTTATCTTAATGATAAAACGAAATAAAAATGAGCAGAATAAATGGAAAGTCAGAGAGAAAACAGAAATGTGGAAGCAAACAGGTGATGGCGCAATGAAGGTGTGTATGTGACCCAAGAAGAAAGTTAGTGTAAGCAGTGACAAAGCACTCCTCACACAGCTCCTCTGTGCTTTACCAATTGCAGCACATATGGTCCTCTAGCAGAGGGTCTCAGAACAGCGGGTTAGTTTACATACCATATGTATGCAATTGGTAGGCACAACGGGGTTGCGTTAAGGTTATTGCATCTGCCCTAGTTCGGAATTCCCTTGTATTTTTAGGTTTACGTCGGACAGTAATGTTATTTTAACAGCTTTTGTGTTAAATTTCACATGTTTTTTTAAACAACATTATAGCTTCCTTTATTTACTTTTTATTAATTTTGACTTTGTAATAGGGACTCCGGAGACTTAAAATTGAAACACGTTGTAGAATGATGCCTTTTGGAAGTTCCAGACTCCCAGGAATGAAAGTCTGCTAAACCTTCTACTGTCTCACTGCTGTCTATTTAACAGAGTACCTAGTATTTTTAATGTCAAATATTTTGAGAATAAATGTGATCTGTGGATTATTTGTAGAAGAATTCTTGGAAATAATTTTTTGTTCTGAATCTCTATCAGAAATTATTTGTCTGTGGGAGTTCAGTAATATGAAAACAAGCAGTTTTGACTGGACAGTGTGGTCACCAATTATATCTATTTTGTACATAATGAAACCCTTGTAATTATGTTGGATATGATTTAATCCTTACAGTCAAGTTGGATATTTTACACTATCATCAAAAATTCATCTTCTACCAGTAGTTTCAACAACTGCCTAAAATATTCATGGCAAATATGTGGTGCTGAGGAAAAAAATACTTAAGAGATATGGATGACATTAACATGTATTTTAGCAAAACCTTCATAACAGTATGAAGTAATTTTGCACTATTTTTACTGCTTTGTAATCAGAATTCATGTAAAGAAAATGGAACGGTCTGGAAAGAAGGGGTTAATGCTCTCCAACATACACACAAGTTTTCTGCTAATAGTAAATCTGTTGCTTCATTTAACTTTGTTTTTATCCGTAGTATGTTATCCACCACCACACACAGGAGACAAGGAGTGCTCTAATATTCAGATTGCAAGGTGAAATATACTTCTTGTACCCATTACTGGAACAGTTTAAGCATTGGTTTACCTCTAACTTCCTAGTGCCAGGATTAATAATGTCTGGCAAATGCATTAATATGGTGAAAGCAACAGGAGATGGCAAGCCCTTTCACATAACACATTTCAAGCATAGCTTAAACTCTTTTGTAAATGCCTTTTATGGTAGACAAGCAATGGAAAATTATTATCCTTGTACTGAAAAGCTGTGGTTACTTCAGTTACCTTCCAAAGAGAGTGAACTCGTGTAAAGTTTAATGCAGATCAGTAGTGTACTTTTTAAAAGGAAGAGTAGGAAATAAGTGGACGTTTCATAGCTCATGATAACAGGCTAGGAAGCTATTGAAGCTGGGAAACACAGTGCAGGTAAAAAACACCCTTGAGGAAGTACCACAGCACACGTGAATGTAAAGAGCACTAGGACTTTGCTGCTAATCAGGTCATCTGTTCTGAGACTGCAATCTATGCAAAGGAGCCTTTCCCACATGGCACAGTTTGTCAGATTCAAACCTGGAGGAAATTAGGTAGGAGTTTGATTATTTAAATTATAGCTACAAATAGAGTTTATATAAGAACCAGCAATAGGCCTTAATATTTTAGATTAATCCAGAAATTGTATAAATATATTAAAGTATATAAATATATAAAATTGTATAATTATATTAAAGGCTAAAGGCAATTATCTAGGGTCTAAGCTGTAATTTCTTGTGAATTCTGTCAACAAAAGCCAACTCATGCATGGGCTGAGGAAGCATTCCTGAATACGGGGAAAAAAATGTCACTAAAGTCAATGATGAGAGTATTGTAAGTTTAAATGGAGATACCTTTATTGTGGAGAAGCAAAACAAAATACCCAAACTTTGACAACCTTAGAGATCAAAGATTTATGCAGTAGTTCTGTAAAGTGTTGAATCCTCCAAAGTTTAAATATACATCTAAGAGGCAACAATTTCTGCATCTGATTTTATTAAGCAGAAACATCTCCTAAAGTTAACCAGTAGGAAAATAATTTAAGTTTGTCAAAGGCCACGCATAGTTGAACTCTCTGGAGCAAATGAAGATTCTCATAATAAAACGCCAATAAGGAATAAGGGAATAAAAGGTTTTTATTAACATCCTTCTGAGTAGCAAAATGAAACTTTTTTAAACTTGTAAAATTCAGCTGACTCTACCAAATGCTGCAACTTTGGCAAGTAATCTCCTTGTACAGACTGATCTCTTGGTGGCTTGTGAAAGTTGACCTTGTTGGCTACTCCACTTAAATTACTTTAAAAGGATGGAGATTTTCAACATGTTCAACTAGGTGTGATCATGACAGCAGTGATCTCAGGACCTAGTGTTTCAATGACAGAATAACAGGTAAAAAAATAGAAAAATTGGTGCTGTGGAACATTGAATCAAGTCCTAGATGCTCTTGGAATTGACACAGTATGGTCCTTGCCATGGATGTCTCAGCATGATTCATACTACATCCAAGAGGATGGATTTCTCCCGAGGAAAACCCAAGCTGGACCATGATGCAGTATGTACAGTGTTCTACAGATTCTAGATACATATTCTTTATATATATTTCACAATTATACTGATTTACCTGGAATACATTTGAACTCAGCAGCTCTTTAATTTTCAGAAGCCTTTTCTGATGTAATGAGTTAATTTATTGCATCAGATAAGCTAAGCTAATTTATACTAAGAAATTTATACAGCAGCCCACTTAAACTTTGTCTGACAAATTCAGTTCTTTTCTAAAAGTAAGGTTATATCTAATGCATTTGTTCCATGCATTTTACCTGCATTTTGCAGGTAAGATTCATTCAGGATCAGTTTGCCAAAGAGATAGAAATCTTAAGAAAAGACACTGTATAAGCAAATGCTAAGAGAATTCTGTGGAAATGATTAAATACCCTACAGTTACCTTAAGCAGCTTATACCTGCAGCTGTACCCATGGAAAGGGTAAAACAACTATTGGCTTGGTGGTGTACAGAATGCATTTTTACAGCGATTGCAGATCTGACTGGTCATAGTGCTTTTGCAGGTGTAGAAATCCCAAGAAACTACAGGGATATCTGCTGACTTCTTAGGTATACATTATTGAAGAAAGTAAGTAATTAATTTCCAAAATTATCCAGCAATCATTTATGCCTCCCAGACTGATTGTTGAAGACTTTGTTTTGAAAAACGGCACATTTAAACTCTCAGCTGTTGTTTGCCCTGGAAGAATGACTTTTCCAGCATTTAAATTCCTTCTTTGGGAATTTTTTTTTTTCTTATTTTGGATTTTTATCTTACATTCCAACATGTATTTAGCCCTTGGCAGATTGAAAGGTGTCTCTGTCAGGAAATATCATCTGAGGGAACACATGATACTCCACTGAACAAAAAAAAGGTGTGGTGTAGGAGGAGAGAAAACATCAGAAGCGTTGCAAAAATACCTTTCTGTTTTGTGTTCCACAGCTTTGAAACTTTTCAACAGCTTTGAGCCATTAAAAAGTGTAACTTGCTGACAACTTTTTACATGGAATGTCAGCTTTGTGTGATTTGAAACAGCTGAGATAATAACTCCCAAATGAGAGGATTATAATACTGAAAGGAACATATGTATTGTACTAGCAGCATCTCTCTATTAATGACTAGTGTAGACCAATTGATGGAATACCCAGCCTTTTATCTGTACTCTTCTTAAGAGTTCATTTCTGCTAGGGTTTTTTTTGCTAAACTGGATGAACAATGTTTCCTTGACACTGTTATCGAATTTATTTTGACCCATATGCTATTGCAAACCAATATGTAGAGAAATGATAGAATAGTAGAGATGTGTGAGCTGAGAATGGTTTTAAAGTTTGCCATGAGGTGTCAGCAGCTCTTTAATTTTAAGAAGCCTTTTCTGACATTAGCATCTCACAGCAATCTACAGAGCTACTTGCTCAAACTCTCTCAACAGTGCTGGAATATTTTCCTCAAAAAAAAAGAAATTATATTTAGAAGTCCTTAAATGTTTCCATATGACTAACAGAGATGAGTTTGTCTGTTTGTTGTAAATACAGATATACCTGCAAATAAGTTAGTAAATAAATGCAAAATAAATTTGTAATATTTTTGTTTTAATTAGCTCCGTTAATTTACCTGCTGTTCATTATGTTCCCTGTCTTCATTAACTTAAGAAGTGTATAATTTCTGTAGAAATTTTAAATGTCACAATATTAAGAAAATCAGTAATAATACACATCGAGAATTTATTGGAGATAACATGTGTAACAAACTTTAGAAACTACCATTAATTTTAGAGTTAGCATGTTAAATTTCATTGCAAATACTGTATCTTCAGGTTTCCCCAGGTGGCAATGTGTATTAAGAAATGAATGTCTATGTCTGGAAATGCTGTTCTTGCCATTTTTATTTTCCCAAGTTAATTTAGCTGTTGAATGTAATACTAGTCTTGGGTTTAGGAATGCCTTCAGAGGGAAAGTAGAACTGGAGGAAAACCATCACAACTGTGTTTCTTAATATAGTGGGCTCTGGGTAAAACTAAAACCTTATCCAGGGTTAAGAGATTAAATCAAAGTCAATATTCAGATAAGACAGCTACCACTACCTATCACTATATTATCTCTGTATCTCAAATACATTGAAATATAAGTAGACTCAGATATTTCTGTATTGAAAAGCTCTATCCTAAAATGAATGTTCGCTGGAAAATGGAATATATTCCTGCACCAAACCCCTGGGAAATTGTCAGAATTGACCTTAAGTACTATGGTTTTGCTTTCAGATGTTAGGACTTATCCTTCCTGCTAATCTTGAAAGTGCCTCTTACATTTAGTAATAAACCTTACAGCAGTGCTATTCCACTGATCTAGCAAAAAAAAAAATCCATAATGATCTACAAGCCTGAACTCTAACATTCAAAGCAACCTTCAGTGTAGGAGGACTGACAGGTCATAGCATTCTGGGTCTGTACTCAGACCTGCAGATTTCACAGTTGAGGTTACAGAGAAACCAGGGTTTAGCCTGATGTAGGTGCTTCTTTCCCCTTAGCGGTGGGTCGTCACACCTGATCACCACATTTTTATTCTGAATGATATTTCACGAGAGCCAAGACGTGCAATGTGGGCAGAAAAGACTGCAGTATGTTTAATCATTTTTCTTTCTCTTGAACACATGAGACAAAGGAAGGTGTGAGGAGGATATGGCCTGAGCTGGCTAGTCTGTATTACCATCTAGCATGTGTGGAAAGTGATTTAAGATCAATAGGTCACACTTCACTTTGAAGTTCAGATACTGCCACATCTTTTTGAAGACATGATCCTGAAAAGTGCTGAGCGCCCTGGCTGAAGGCCAGGAAAACACATAAACACATGCTTAACTCTAATCATAGGACTAGGCCCCTTGTGTTAAAGTTGACATGTGCTGAAGTGCTGGTCTGGACTAGTGCCAGAAGGTTCAGCATCCTTCAGGATTGATTCCTCAGCCAATAAACTAAGGGCTGCAGCTTAGCCGTAAGCCTTGGATTCTGTTTACATTTCCTGCTTGCATTTTAAAAATAAACCAGTGGTTGTTAAACACAGAGTCCTTGCTCCTTTGAGAAAATTGGCATAGATGGAGGGACAAAAGTTCATTTTAATAGATGCAAGCAATGAACAGGATGTTCACTTCATTTGGCTGTGTGCAAATCACCTCTTTCCCAAACAATCCCTTAATGACCTGCTAGCACATAGCTATTCCAGGTCCAACAGAAGTCTTGCCTTTAGGAGCTGGCTTTTGCAATGGTCTCAGGTGGCAGTCCTCTGTTCCTGAACCTCCACAACAGAACTTAAGTTCATTCCCACTGCTAAATAGGCGATTTCACCAAGCTTTCTTCTGATTGTTTCTGGCAGATTCAGATGGTAAGAGCCAAAACTGAGGCTAACAAAAGACTGGAGTTTCTTATGGGCTGAAATCCAGTCCTGCTTAGAAAGAGTTTGTATCTTTAAACTGTGAACAGAGGTGGTGGACCTGGGGTGCATAGTTATGAAATAGATTTTCAATGAAAGTAGAAAACATTTCTACAGGCATCTGTGCAATATCAAAGACAAACACAAACTTCCACTATTTCAGCTCCAAGCTCTCATCCTCCCTATCATCCTTTCACCATCAACAAAATGTTCAGCACAAGGATTGCTGCAGCCAGCAAAGTTCAAAATAAACGTACATCATTGTCCAACTAAATCAGAACTAAAAGAAGTCCCTAATATGCTTACAGATTATGCTGGTTTCTCCCTAGTACATACAAAAGATTGGCTTAAATTTGCTTTGGTTACTAAGATCATAGGAAAACGCTCTTTGAATGTTTTTTCCTAAATAATTGGAAACTAAATCAAACAAGTTAAAACAAAAACCGTGGTATTGAATAATTTCTTAAGGTTTAACAAACAAAAAATTGTCTAATTCTTTTACTTCAATAACTTTTATGGCACTAAATACATTGGTGTACTATGAAAAAAGCCATTCTAACTGACAGTAGGAATTATCTGCTTCCATGTAAAATCTGTTCCTGCAAGATGTCTCTCTGTCAAACTCAATTTTACAAACACTAGAGGATGACCTAGTCCTTGAGACCATTAGGTACTTATCAGACGGAACCAAAAGAACTTCCAGATGTTACTGATCCAATTTTCATGAATATGAGAATGAGAAATTGTTGCCTTAGTGGTAATGCATCCCTTTCTACGGTTCCCAAACAGTATTAAAGGAATGAATCTTTATTACTGAATGCCTTTTTCTTTCTAAAATTTTATGGAAGTGCTAGCCAAGCACCTAATTTTCATTTGTCAGTGCTTAGTTATTAGCAAATGATAGTAAAACAAATAAATATTTTTTTGTGTCTGAGACATTTAGCTCACTCTCAGAAGTTCAAATGTAGTTCAAAAGTCACATTTTGTTTCTCAGTCTCCAGATGCATAATGGGAATTCCCTTTTCTAGCTTAATGTATATTTGAATAGATGTCTGGTACCCAAACCTTTTGGTAGGAAGTGTTTGGACTAGATGATTTACAATGTCCATTGCAGGCACATACTTATGTGTAGATTGTAAATTCTTGAGGATACCCTTAATATTAGTACCTTAACTGTTAGCACCTCATCATATTTAGGCTTCTCAACCCCGGTCACAATTAGAATAAAATTATTGAATAACATGAGTTCTAACAGTACCAGAAAATTACACCACCTTGCAGTTAATTCAGAGGCAGAACCCTAAGGAACACACGGTGCTTTTGTGTCTTCTGCCATCAGTTTTGCCCCTTTGTACTGTGACTCCGTGGTAGTGCCTGAAAAACACAAATTGTGTGACTGTACTTGGAACTTCTCCAATGTTACCAAGCTTCACAAGTAGAAGCACCACTGATTTCTTTGTCCTGGTATTGTTTTTTGGGGGGAAGGGCAGCAGGCTGAATCAAAGATGGAATTTCTAAATTTATACAGATTAACTTGATCTGATTGTGTGAAGGAAGTTATTTTAGAGC
Source organism: Pachycephala philippinensis (assembly GCA_013397055.1). Lineage (NCBI taxonomy): Eukaryota > Metazoa > Chordata > Aves > Passeriformes > Pachycephala > Pachycephala philippinensis. The sequence goes on along the minus strand of VWZT01005699.1, from coordinate 39,912 downwards.
ATTTCCTTTATTTTTCTTAAAAGAGTAGCCTAAAAGGATCTTTTACAGGGATCTTTTTCATATTCTGGTTTTGTTTAGCTATCATCTGCTGTCAAAGGTGTTCAAACGGACCTGAACTATGAGTTGTGGCACTGTGGTAAACTGCCTCCTTTGGAAGATTTTTAGAAGCCCTTCTTTGAAGGTTTGGCCTTTAGCCTATGAAGGTCAAAACACATTTGGGAGCTTATATTATTTGTCACCAGAGAGAGGCTAGGGTAAACCTAGAAGCACATTTCTCTTCAGAATCCACATGATTAAAATTAAAATAGTATGTCTGGTATGTATACAGAAAAAAACCACTGGATTTTCTTCTGTATCTTCAAATAGATCCAGCAGGCAATTAATCCAAAATAACATATATCACGTGTGTAATATGTTTGTATAAATGTGTGTGTATATATATCTGTATATAAAAAACATATGCAAAATTTCCATGTCAATAGATAACAGCATTAATATATTAGCTCAACAGAACTCTGCAGGCAAAGTCCTGATTCCATAAGCTTGAAACCTGGGAAACTTGTGTAGCCAGCTCCACTGGAAATGATGATTCACAGATTTTTTTATCTGTAAGTTAAAAAAAGTAGCTTTGTCATAGGGTATTGCTACAGAACTGATAACAAATTCAGCAGAAGAATGCCTCAGATGCACCTTTCATATACAGAGCAAACTTTAACTTTCAAATTTGATATCCAAAACACCGACTGATAAGGATGCAATCTTCAGGAACTGGTCTATGACAAAAAAAGAGACAATTGTTGCACAAAAATAATTTTTAACATCATTGTCAATCACTCATCTTCATACTGCTAGGATTGGTAGGAGAATATAAAGTCCTGTAAAATAAATAACCTTGCATTTTAAAGCAGCCAAAAATCTTATTGAAAACTTAGAACTAGATTTTATTAGCATGAGAGAGTCTTAAGGCAAGTGGAGTTGTCCCAATTCTGCATTTATTTTCTGTTCTGTTCAGAAAACTACTAAAAGGAAAGAAAAGACCCAAAGATTTCTTGTACTTTTATAAATACTGTGAGCTGAACCAATTCAAAACTCTGGATCTGACTCTCCATATCTTAAAACATATTAAAATGTAGAAGAAGTTGATCAAGGTGAAGGAAAATTCTTCCTAAACCGATCCATAATATTTGTCATTAACTGTAATCTAGGATATTGCACTGCATGCAAGAGCTAATGAGTCACGAACACAGAAAGCAGAAGATTTGTGTTTTATTATGTATTCTATCATTAATCTCTTGGGTAGCCCAAGAAAGTCACTTCCCTTTGTCTGTCTTGATTCTCTCTTCCCCCTTGTCTTTTCTATATAGAATATAAACTTTTAAAGATTAGACTGGCAGGGTATATTTTGATATGGTAATATAAGCCCTAGGACTCCAAGTACTGGATCAAACTCATCACACTTGCACGATTTGAAACCCTCCTCCAGTAAAAACTCGCTCTGAAGATATGGGTTTGGGTTTTGTTTGTTTGTTTTCTGGAATGACCTGGTACTAGCACCCTGTATGTACACTAGGCCTCCTTTGGATGTTTGCATTTATTCATGCTGTGTTTTTTTAAAAGAAAATATAGGTCGAATAACACTGAGATTCACATCTGACATTTTTGACAGAGATTATATAGTATTGACAACATTCATGTAAAATGGAAACATGAAGAGTAACACTTACTAATAGCTAATTAAAATGATCACCGGAAATAATTTCTCTTAAACACAGTTACAGAGACTCATTCCCTTCCCACTCCCTCCCTTCTCTCCCTTCAGAGAAGAATCACCATTACACCTCTGGAAAGAGGTCTAGTGTTCACACTTCATCAAAGGAGGATCAAACACCTTAAACTGTTCCTTTCTAAGTTAATAGTTTCCAGACTACCATTAGTAATTTCTTTTAAGTGAGAAAAGTCCCAGTATTGAAAATAAAAGCCATATCCAAATATTGCAAAAATTTTATCTGTAATACCTAGTAGACAACTTTATTGGGACTCAAAAACTGTAGTACAGAAATACTACAGAATTTTAATTGGATCCAGTCCTGTTTAACATCTTTATTGATGATCTGGATGTGGGGATTGAGGGCACCCTCAGTAGATTTGCAGATGATACCAAGATGGGTGGGAGTGCTGATCTCTCGAGGGAAGGAAGGCTCTACAGAGGGATCTGGACAGACTCAATCAGTGGGCTAAGGACAGCAGCATGAGGTTCAGTGAGGCAAAGTGCCAGGTCCTGCACTTGGGTCACAGCAATCCCAGGCAGTGCTAAGAGATGGGGCAGGAGTGGCAGAAAGGAGCTTGGTGCTGGTCAACAGCAGGCTCAGTGTGAGCCAGCAGTGGGCCCAGGTGGCCAAGAAGGCCAGCGGCATCTTGGCCTGTATCAGAAATAGTGTGGCCAGCAGGACTAGGGAAGTGACCATCCCTCTGTACTCAGCATTGGTGAGGCCACACCTCGAGTACTGCGTTCAGTTTTGGGCCCCTCACTTTAAAAAGGCCACTGAAGTACTGGAACGTGGCCAGTGAAGGGCAACAAGGCTTGTGAGAGGTCTAGAGAACTTGTCTTACGAGGAACAGCTGAGGGAGCTGGGTTTGTTTTGTCTTGAGGAGGCTCAGGGGGGAATCTCATCACTCTCTACAACTACCAGAGAGGAGGTTCTAGTGAAATGGGACCTGTCTTTTCTGCCGTGCCTGCAGTGAGAGGGCCAGAGAAAATGGCTTTGAGACAGGAGATTCAGATTAGATACTAGAAAAAAATTTTCTCTGTTAAGGCGGTCAGACTTTGGAATAGGCTGCCCAGGGGGGGGGAGTCACCATCCCTGGATGTGTTTTAGAGGCATCTGGGTCTGGCTCTGGGTGATGGTTTAGTGGTTTAGGGGTTACAGTGCTGGTTGATGGCTGGACTTGATGATCTTTAATGGTCTTTTCCAACCTTGATAATTCTATGATTCTATGAAATACTGTCAAGTTATGGACATTTTGTGCTCAATGTAAGTTTTTGATGTTTCTGTTGTGCTATTGCTTTCATTGCTCATATAAGAAATACTATTGAGTAGGATGTTTTGTACATTTGCAGCTAAGTTAAACAGCATTGCCCAGTCTGGATTTAGCAAAGTATTGTATCAAGTTGTAAATGCAAGCAATTGCATGATAAACATTTATTGAGAAGCAGTCTTTTTATGCATTCTTCCCATCCCTCTATGTTGCCAAGGTGACCATACAGAGATAAACCAGCTTAAAATGTAAATAACCACATCCCTGAATATTTCAAATTCAGAATGTCTACTGAGTAACATTAGAACTGTCAGACTTACACAAGTAATCGTATCTGAAAGATCCTGCAGCTTTTAGTTACATTTCTTTTAAGGTTATAGCCTCAAGAAGGCAATCCACTGAATTATGTTTTTCCTCCCATAACTTGCAATGCAGCAGGATTCTGCTGTAAGAAACAAATTGTTCAGAAAAAGTAAATCCAAGGTAAGACTCAGAGTTACTGTGATGTCATCCTGTGATGACAGCCTCTGACAACCAGTCTTTAGCTGATAACCTTCAACATACAATTTTTACGGAAGTTCACTTGACTGTCAGCAGCTAAATTGCCATCAAGCATTGGCTCAGGTTTTCTTTCAAACACTTTTCCATTTTTTTTAGATTTCAGCTTTGTGGAAACAAAATACTTCCCAAAAAGACATAACTGAAACATGTAGCTCTGAGGAGACTTCACAGCTGAAAGTATCAAGGTCATCATATTTGTTCCTCATATGCTGTCCTACAAATGCTTTTAACCCAGTTAAAAGACCAGATTTCAGAGGTTAGTAGCTGACAGACAGTATGTGCAGCTTCCAGAAAAGGAGCAGTGCTCTGGCACAAGAGCTCTACAAATATTTCCTAAAAATGCCAGAAGATTCCTAAAAATATTTTAAAAACATTAAAAAATTAGTTAAAAATCCCTACCAAAGAATCAATACTTTCCTTGTTTTTCAGATGCAGAAAAGTGTAATTTCCAAAAATCACACAGTAGTGACATGCGTTCATATCCTCATGCTCTTTTAAAAATATGACTCCTTAACATAGATCAGCCAGTGACACAGGCAAGATAACACTGTCTGTTACTAGGCTTAATTTTTTTGCAATTTCCGGGCTATTAAGTACTGCTCCTGATGCATAGGCAGAGCATTGACAGCAACCAAGTTCTCGCAAAGATATGTGAATTCAGGAAGCTAACTTAGACTTACCTTTTAAGACCTGTGTGGCATGAGAAACAAGATTTCTGTCTTCTCCATGATAGTCTGCTAGCTATGGCATTTACCCGGGAAGTAGAAGAAAAAAGTTTAGAGTCCTTCTCAGACACAAATTATCCTTTTCCTGCATGTCAGAACACAGTCTGATCCAGAAGGTTTCATGCAACTCAGCTGCTCCCTCCCATTCTTGTCTCCATCTCTGCTATGCTGGACGGGATTCCACACATTTGGCAGATGTTACCATAACTGTTGCACCACGTAGAGGAGACTACAGGGTTAACCAGCCTGTAGGGAGCTGAAGTCTTCCTCACCTCTCAGGAAGAAGGAACAGAGAATTTACCATGTGGCACCATGGTGGCAGTCAGCTCATGAGGATTTGTATGGGTGCAGTCCAGATTCATGCTAACCTTGTCCTTTGGGAGTACCTTATGCCCATCAGAAAGTGTTGGAGCTTTCCCTTATGTGTACAGAAAGGAGATTCTGCATTTTTTCCCTTAAGTGTACCTATGTTCTGCCACTATTTTAAGGAAATCAGCTCAAAGTGAAATAAAACCTCATTTTGATAAAATTTTTTTCATACCTCTAAGACAGTAGGAAAAAAAACCACCATAAGCTTTTGAAAGGCAAGGTGAAAAAATACATCCAGAAGTAGAGATCAGGTGCACAGTAAGATGAAGCAGGACTAGAAAGAGACTGAGACACAAGTTAGAAAGTGCAACCAGGAGGAAGGAAATACTGAGGAATGTAGATACAGGTATCAAATACAATGAGAGGAAGGTGTCAGCGGTGGCATGACCTTACTGAGCAGATGGAGAAACATCCATTAGTCACACTCACAGCCTAGTTCTCAGGTGGTGACATCTTTAAATGACATTTAATTGTTCTTAGCCAGAAAGACATTTAATGCTTCTAATGCACTCTAGTAATTAAAAATTATACAGAGAAAATCGGTATGCAACAAATTTTCCTCTCAAAATTAAGATTATTAACTACTTGACACCATTTAGACAAACAAGTACTGGCCTGTACACTGAAAAAATGGCAATGTGCGCCCCCTGGATCTCTTCAGAAGCAACCAGACTTTGTGTCCGCAGCCAAAAGCTTTCCAATGCACGAGATAATCATCCTTCATACTGGCTATGACTTTTGTCTGCCTCAGTGGCTGGATCAGTGCTGCCCGAAAGAGGTCTGCTCTGAGGAATGATGGAGGGGAGGGCAAACAGGGTGGGATGGAATAGCCAGCCACTGCACATCAGATATTTTATAGCAGGAATTCACACAGAGAGGCTGTTGGAATAGTGTTCAGTGAATGACAGTGATTGAAATACTATTCTTATTGTAGACGCAAGGACTGATTCAGATAGGGCATAAGCAGGTGCAGCTTCATCGAAGTCAATAGTGCAGCACCCACTGGGCCTGAATTTAGCTCACAGTAGGACTTGCTGTGAAGAGTATTACACTAATGATAGCTATGGCAACATACTGTTTTCTGCATGACCTAGATGCATTTGCCCCACATAGATGTTTTCACACCAAGACAGTGTTGTTTCTTAGTTTCTTACCAAGAAGAAGATGAAATTGAGAGATAGATTTTTAGGCCCTGGATTATGCCATTCTGTGGGTTTTAACCCATTTGTAGAAGGATTATACAGCGTTCCCCTTCATGGTTAGTAGTCCTTTTGCAAACAGGCTTTTTAAAGCCAGGTCTGAATCAATAGCTTCCCAAAGTTAACTGTAATTTTCTAGTCAATTATTCAATCATTTTAGTTCACGATACAACTTATTTAAAGACAGCATTTTTTTTACTAACTCCTCCCCAGAGATACCAATAATCAAATTACTCATTTCTTTCTCAGTAGAAGATATCCAGGGAATTATGTTTCACACTTGGGAAAGAAGATTTCCCAAGATATATAGATAGAAAGACATTTTGTTAGTAAAATTCTGGTTTCAGAGTAGAAATAGATTTGCCATGTCTAAAGTGCAAACATTTTATGTGATTTTTAGTGTTTTACCTGTGTATAAGGACCTAAAAACTTGTTCTTTTTTGTGAAGTCTTATCAAGCACTACTTCTGCTTTGGGAGAGACCTCAATTGCAAGGTTGTGGTTTCCCATGCAAGCCATGCAAGACTTCACAGTTTATTTTTGTGGGATTTTTTTTTTGTTTGTTTGTTTTGCTTCATTTTAAGCTACATGATAAATTTATGTGATACATTTTGGCTTCTTTCCTGTAAGCCTGGTTCTGTCCAACTTACACAAAACATATTGTTCTGCTCTGCTTTCATGTTTTCTTTCTATTCTTCCTTTCTTTCTAACAAGATAAGGAAAAAATGGGTAATTTTTAAACAATGCTTGTTTGTTTCCTAAAGTTGCAGCATATTTACTAAGTATATCACAATTGTCAGAACAGGCCACCCTTCTTTTTGTTCCAAACTATCACACTATGAAATAATATTATGAAAACTTTCCATAATGTTCAATGCCAGAAAAAAAAGTGCAAAGTAATTTGTACTGTCAATTAATTAAGCAAGCATTTGATTTCAATTGAAGTAGACTAACACTAACTTACAGAACAAGTTGCATCCATCAGAATTATTTACCTCACTTTCTCAAATTCAAATTATGGAATTGGTTGTTGCTCTTGGATTTACTGAATCCTCTCTAATCTATGATACTTTTAAATCCCTTACAAAATGGCCTCCTCAGCAGAGATCATGATTCTACAAAAGGAATCTAGATCAAAAAGCAGTGCAGGTTCTGAACAGAAATATGGTCCTCACTGGGGCCACATGAGGTGCATGATTCCTAGAATGATAGAATCATAGAGTTGTTAAGGTTGGAAAAGACCTCTAAGACCATTGAGTACAACTGCTAGCCCAGCACCATTGTGTTCACCACTAAACCAAGTGCCATATCCACATGTCTTTTGCACACTTCCAGGGGTGGTGATTCCACCATGTCCCTGAGCAGCTGGTTCCAATGCCTGACTACACTTCAGATGAATAAATTTTGTCTAAGAGCCACTCTAAAGCTCCCCTGGTGTAATCTGAGCCCATTTCATCTTGTCAACCTCCTTTCAGGCGGTTGTAAAGAGAGATAAGGTCTCCCCCGAGCCTCCTTTTCTCCAGGCTAAACAAGCCCAGCTCCCTCAGCTGCTCCTCATCAGACTTGTGCTCCAGACCCTTCACCAGCTCCGTTGCCCTTCTGTGAACTCCAGAATCTCAATGCCCATTGTGAACTGAGGGGCCCAAAACTGAACACAAGATTCAAGGTGTGGCCTCACCTGTGCCAAGTACAGGGGACAGTCACTGCCCTGGTCCTGCTGGCCACACTATTGCTGATACAGACCAGGATGCCATTGGCCTTCTTGGCCACTTGGGCACACGCTGGATCATGTTCAGCCAGCATGGGGATACATAATATCACAAGGAGGATCATCCAGAAAAGGTGATACAAATGGTTATACTCATCTCTGGGGCACGGCTAGAACAACTTGGTACAGAACAGTAAGTTATTTAATTATTTTTGCAAATCAAAAAACTTGCTTACATATATTTTAACTGATTTGGGTTTGATCTGTATATACAATTAATGCCTGTGCATCAAACCTACTATATTACACAGTATTCAAAGATAGCAATCGTGTCAAGACTTTTAATTGATTGAACAAAATGTTTTGAATGAAAATAAAAGGAAACATCAGTGAAATGTAACAATGATGAAATGAACAGGAAACATTTCTGTCACAGAATTGTTAATTTTTAATTCATTTTGCTAAAGAGGATAGACTTTGGAGAAATACTTATTCGTTATAACCAGTATTTTTTGAAATAATTTTTTTTTATCCTTCCAAACTGTGACCAGTTTGGACCTCATTGACCAACAGAAAGAAATCACCACAGAATTTGTCAGTTTTGTGCAAAATTTATGGTTCCTAATTGGAACCTTTCCTTTTTTAGGAATGGAAGGTGGAAACTGAGGCTTATCATGAGTTTTAGCCTCTTACTCAAAAATCGTTGACATACTGTGAGAAATCAGACATTTGCTTTTAATTAGGATCCTTGAAACATTTTTAAAAGTTTTAGATTCATCTGAGTTGTAAAGCTCAAAGTGTTGTCCTGTTTTGGCAGTTTTGTGTTTGAGTCTGGAATGCCATCTTGCATCTGTAAGTTGATCTTGCATCAGCTTGTGTTACATTGATTCTTGTTCTTAAAAGCAAGCAAGATTTTCAGATGCGCTTGATTTAAATCCCAAAGAATTTAGTTCACTGATTCTCTTATGGCCACTTGAAAAGAATGCATGCTTAAAGGGACTAAAACCCAATATTCTATTCAAAGACTTTGATTTTATGTAATATAATTGTGCAAAATTTTGTGGGTCTGTTATATTTATGGAACAAACACATAGCATTTCACATATACTAATATATGTTGAGATTGGGATATTCCAATGCTTGTTGCTGTAAAGTTGGAGACTTACCAGGATGTGAAACACTAAAGACTACACAGAAAGCTGTAGCAGAATGGGAGGATCTCAAGTTACAAAACTCTGGATAAGCAACTGGATGTTCCAGGGCAAGAGATCACTTGATGACTAGGATTCATCATGAACAACAACAGAGGAATGAAACAAGGACAAAAAATATTTATTTATGGTGCTGTAAACAAAATTGCCAATTGCTGCAGTATGAAAAACTTCCTGGGGTAACACGACTACACAACGTGATTTAGGAATCATACTCTGCAATTTCATGCCCCCCGCCCCAAGACTCCAAAACCACATGCTGCTGACTCACTTCTCCCCTGCTGGTGGCTGGAGAGGATAATTGGGGACACAAAACAGCAAGACCACAGGCTGAGATAAGAACAATTTACTGGAAATAATAATTAGAAAAGAAAAGAAAAGAAAAAAAAAAACCAAACAAACAGTAACAGCAACAATATTAAGAACAAAAGCATACAAAAGAGTGTGAAGCTCGACCCAATCACACACAAACTGTTCCCCCTGGTCAGGATCAGCAGTGCCCCACTGCTCTGTCTGCCACTCTTGCTGCACTGGAAAGAGACGCCCTTCTTTTCTGAAGCAAGTGCCTGTCCCCTGCCCCACTTCTACAACGTAAGGTGGTATCAAATAACATTATGGTCTTGGCCACACCACTTGGCTCCAGGCTCCACCCCCTCATGGCTCCTGGAAAAAAATAAGACTTGGCCGAAACCAGGACACTACACTTAAAAAAAACCAACCGTGAGGGAACTCCTTCCCAAGGAGTTCCTTGGGTAGTTGAATTTCTTCATATTGTCAACAGTATGAAGAATAAAACCACACATCTCAAAGAGTGTACTGTTTTTTTCCTTCTGTTTTATTGAACTTTCATTGTGTGGGTTCTCTTTTCCATCTCTCCAAGTCAGGGAAAATTATTTAGAAAGAGAGAGAGATTTCTCTAATGAGCCTACACATAATGCAAAATTTATATGCCTTCATGTGCAGCTGGGCAAAGCATGACATGGTGCACAAATAAGAAAGGAAATTTTCCATGTTTTTTTGGAGGTAAGAATCCTAGTTACTACCAGCCATCATGACCTACTCGTTCATTTTTAGGAAGAAGTGGATACTTTCCATGGGAGAAGCTTAAGCATCAGATTTGCTCCTTGGAGCATTAATAAAGGGGCTCAGTTAGCTTCATCTCATTATTTTACTATGAGTATTGACTTTGGCCTAGAGTCATGTATAGATAAAATGGTGCAAGGGCTTGTCCTAAGTGATTACTCAGAATTACAAATCATTTCACGTGTAACTGAATACTGCAGCCTAGCTGGCACTCTGCCCCTTTCTTTTCCCACCTGCATCTTTCCAGCATCCCACTCTCCACTCTTTCCTGCCCCAATAAGAGAATGAATCTAGGTTTGGTTAAATGGATAATTAATATTGCTCACTGAAAGTAGACTTTTAATTTACCAGCACAAGGAGGACATACATGCCTGTCTCACAGCATTATGCCAACGAATATATAAGAAAAATATCTAATGGTAGCCTGGTAGCAGGCAAAAAACATGGAGTGTATAACTGTGTCTGTGCCCTTTCTCTAACAAAGTAATTAAACAGGACTGGGGTCTTTTTTTGGTGTTAACAATTGCCCAATGATTTCTGAATATATAAAAGGTTATCCACTAAATGTCTGTGTTTTAAGAAGGAATGAGCAAGAAAGTAAGAAAGATAAATTTTAGTTGCTCTGGGATTCTAAAAGCCCATTATTTTTAAGAGTGCAGAGAGGATCAATAAAATAAAGAGACACATAAAAGCTCAAGATACTCTTGGTACATCCAAATAAAATAAAATAGAAAGTGCAATGTTCAACTTACAGAGTACAAGATGGGAGATGAAAAGAGAGTTTGTTAGGGATATACCAGGTTTCTTGAGTGCTTCTTCTGTGGTATATTACAGCAATTTCCCGCTGAGCAAGATACTAGCATTTTGTCTAAAGTTTGTTTCATATCTAGACTTTGTGTGAAGGAAGAAGAATCTTGAAACAGTTACTTTGCACAAGTACCTATGATCAAGGATAAGATTTAATATATATTCCTGCTTAGTCAGGTGTCAAGTTCCCATAAGGTCACAAAGCAGATTTTTCTCCCAGTTTTGTACAGGTCTAAGCAGAATAAAAATTCTTTCTGTGAGCCACATGGTATATCATGGTATATAATACAACCAAATGCCTGAAAGTACCTGTCAGAGACAAAAGTCAGAGTTTAGTAATTAAAAAAAACCAAACAAAACCCCAACCAAAACATGCCTAATAATTTTCAATTTACCTACTATGGTAATATGTTTTATGGTACTATTTTTGGTCATCATTACTATTTCTACATTCCCCCCAGATTGGCAGGAAGCTGTTGCACAGGGAGAAGAGAAAAGATGCTCTAAAGAGTCCTGCAGAACTTGCCAGCTGTTAAGCCATTAAAAAAAGAGGTGTTCAGATTCTAAAGTGCCCAGTATTGAATCTCATTAATAAAATAATTTCGTTATAGCCACTTTGTAGCCACTCAACATGCTATATGCTCTACTCTTTCCCTTTCTGCACAAAGGACTGGGGAACAGAATATCAACTGGCCTCTACTGCCATAAGATCCACATTCCAGTGACCTTTTCCTTCAGGGTCTACACCAGGGAGTGATCTGCAAGAGGCAAAAGCAGCTGCTGTTCATGCAGTCCTATTCACACAGAGTTTTTGCATGGGGAAGGCTGTATCCTGAAACACAGCCTCTATCAGATCTGTTTGGTATCACAGTGTCTCAGTACCTCCAGGGCAGTGCTCAGGCACCCTCTTGTTACACTCCTCTGCTCTTTGCAAGCAACACTGGCCAGTTAGGCTCTCCAGGAGACTAAGCACCATAAAAAAATTTCATCTTAACTACTTTTTGAGCAGATACTCTACTTTTGAGTTCCAATGCACAGTGTCATCCTAAATCTAGTCCTGCTTAGTTCTACATTCCTTTTGTTTCATAAATGAAGAAAACAAATGACAAGTTCATGGGTGGAACAGAATCAGTAAAGAGCACGTAAGCATTATTCTAGGAGAGATTTCATTTTCACTACAGATTGCAGGGGGAAAAAAAGGGCTTCAGCAGTCTTCTTTAAAAATCTATATCGTATTTTCATGCCCAGGTTTTTCTTTATTTTTCTGTGACTAGAAAACAAAAAAGCAAGACAATGTGGGTACAGTTAATTCCATTCCCGAAAGTCAGTTATTGACTCCATGGTTGGATTTCGTTGAATCCAACAAAAAGAAAAAGAAAGAGTGAACAAAATTGGTATGTTATTTGCTTTTAGCTTTGATAACCTCTCACATCTAATTACAAATAAAAGGCTTCTCTGTATCTGTTGTCAAAATTAAAATAATGGATATTTTCTACTTTCTCCCTAGACCTTTCAGACATCCTGTGAAACTACAATAGGGTGCTGAAGTTCTGTCTCTGTCTGGGTGACTTCTTTGCAAATGAAGATGGATGGAGTTTTTCCATTTTAATTATTAAGACCAGCTGCTTTCTAAAAGAGAGAGTGGGTTGGGTTTTTGCAGGCCTTCCAAGCTAATGTATCATCAGAGTTTCAGTGATTGATTAAATAACTCATTGGTCTAAGTTTCTGCGTACAAGACATCTCAGCAATTTAAACAAATGTCATGCAAATGAAAGAAATCTTCTATCTATCTATCTATATAGATTTATAGATATATGCATGTCTTATAGAAAATATACTAATTTTTGTCCCATTCTGAGAGTAGTTTTTAACGTTCTAAAAAATTCACAATTTTTTTTGCATTTATGTATCCTATTTCTTAAATTTTCATCCTCCACCTTCTTTCGCTGAAAATAGACTTTTTTGATCAAAATTATGTTCACACTGCTAAAATTGATTTTGCTGTATGATTTGTACTATTTCTTTTCAGACCCACTTGTTTTTTTCTCTCAGCCACTTTTGCAAAAACCTTGCTTTGCTTGGAGTGCTAAAGCTCTGTTTAACTAACAGGAAAGTTTGCTAGAAGAACAAATTAGCTGACCCTTTTCTTGTAAGAGCCCCTCTGCCTCTTGACAGGCTTCTACCTATCCATGGCTCTCTTGTAGTGACATGATATCTGGTTAAATCTGAAATTTCTACGTCGCAGTTCAGAAATCAGACTGAGAATGATACTTTAAACTGCTGTTTTTACTAAGCTGTATTAGCCTGTAAGTTTTGTTGTTTTCCCTAATATACAGATAGTAGTTCTGTTCTCTGCTTCAAAACTTAATAAGTTTTAACAGGTTATATTAGAACCCCAAAACTGAAAGTGTGCAATGATTCTTAGAAAGGGGTGGTTCATTCCTGTTACAGATAGCCCATGTGCTGATGTCATAAATGGCCATTTTCTAGATGGATAATGTACTACAGTCATAATTCTTTATTGCTGATAGTTATTGCACTAGATCATGACCCTTGGATATTGAGAGTCCGTTTTTAATATCACAACCATTTACAGAGGTTAATGGACTAGGTTTTGGAGCTTTTGACCTTTTGATGGTGAGGGTTAGGAGGTTGCATTTGTGCACTAAACTGCCAGAAAATATCTGTTTATTTATCTTAGCTATAATAGACATGGTTACTGCTTATAATCAAGAAGCTGAGAACAATGTGACTTGCATGAATTGGAATTATTTGAGCTGCATCTTCTAAGGTACACTTAGTATGAGATTTTCAATTCTTATTAATTAGAAAATCAATGTTTATTAACATTCAATCTTTACTATGTTTCATCTACATAATTAAAGTTGAAATTGAATTATGGTAGCTAGAAAATATTTGATAACTGTGGCTTTCAATATAGAATTGTTTTGAGGATCATGATCAGGTTTATGACTTGGCTGGGTTACCTGTAGATGGCTTGCTCAGGTGCTATGTGTACTGATCTGAAACAGTCACAGCAGGCTAATCACAAGGGTAAGTTTTCCGGTTGAAGGATATGAACTCGTCTGTTTCAGAAAACCTTTTTCTTATGCCGTAAAATGCCTGCAAGATGAGGCAGCCATTTTAATGCTTCTGCAACAATGAAACAAGCATCAGGGCTGCAGTATCGAGAGTAGCATGGACTATGAAAGTAAAGAATTAAAATTTAGCTCTTTTCCTTTTGGAAGTTCAAGTTAACTTTGTCAGTTACCTAGAAAGTAAAACATGGGGATGAAGGGAAGAAAAAACCCTCAGAAACAAAAGCAGAAGAATACAGTAATTCTGATTCAATATTTCAACAGAACTAATGTTAAATATGGAGACTATTAAAGGACCCTGTCTATATATAAAATAAACTTACCAAAGTAAGTTGTGATTTGATTGTCTAAAATGCTTATTCAAGTGGAGATGTTTAAAAACAGATGGAAAAAATGCGGTGAAGCTATGGCAGAAACATTGAATGGAAAACAGTAGAAGCTCAGTGACTTGTCTAAGTTTGGACCAAGATCTGATGCATTGACCTAAGGTTTCTAAATCCTAGTCAAATTTCTATAATTGTCAGAACTAGAGACTTAGAGATTTCGTTCATTGTTTCTAGTCAGCAAAACTTCATAGATTCTGACTTTTTAAGCATTATTTTTACTACTATATCTTTTAAAAAATATTTTGAGTACCAAATAATTCAGATAGGCTCGTAGGAAATTTGTCCAACTCTAGCCTGAGAGAATTTGTGAAGCTCTTCAACCACAATGGCTTTTTTACTCCTATTTATCCTTCTTACAGCTTTTATCCTCCCTTCCCCCTCTTCTTTACTCCCTCTTCTTTGCTACCATAGCAGTGTGGGTGTGGGAGTGCTGCATTTTGTTTGCTGAGCCTGTGATGCTGAATGATTCCAATATAATCAAACTACACTTTTATAGTGTCGCTTTATACCGTGCAGCCCAGGGTGCTAACAAAATAATAAAATTAGCAGCTCAGATAATGATGAGCAAGGCAGGTCAAACAAATAATCTTTTAGACCTGGAATTGAAACTGGAATGGTATTAGAGTTGCAAACAGCCAGAGGCAGTGCTGACATATGAGACAGTACTTAACCAAGCCCCGAGCATAGATATGTGGGGAGTGTTTTCGAGATCTGATCATGGGTGATACTGAGTGCTTCCTGCAGGCCAAGAGAAAGACAAAGTAAATGGGACACAGCCACAGTAGTGGTACTGACAAGTACTCAGCAGCTGAAAGAATTGGACTCTAATGTCCAACCTGAATTTTTATTTGTAATCAGTATTGTGTTTTGAGGTACCTAGGGGCAAGGGTATTTCTACTCTACCTCATCTGTAGTTGATTATCTCATTTTACCTTCAGCTTGACTCCATTTACAATGAAGAAAAAATAGTATCAGTTAACCAAACATAGCTGATGTGATGAACTACTTACATGGATTTCTTTAAAAGGGTGTTTTGGGAGGTAAAAGCCAACAGTGCATTTGCAGTTTGAAATCATCTAAATTTCCTCTTTTTCAATCAGGTAGCTTGCAAATCTCACAGCACAAGAGGAAATGTTTCTTATATTATGCAAGTCTAGTCCTAATCTATCAAGAAGCTGCCCTCTAAAAGTGTGGGGGATTCTTTAAGATTTACACCGGTTAGGTACAAGTGCTTTTCGCTTATAAAATGGGTGATGGTCAGATCGATTAACTACAGTATATAGTACTTAAAGTGATGAAGAAAGACATTGGATGGTCAAATGATTAATGTCAAGCTATCCATTTTGACATTCGAAATCCTAATTGTGTTTAGCTCTGACCTCCACCCTCATTGCTACCAATATAATTACAGGATCTCATCTAAATGAGATGGATTAAAGAAAAAAAAAAAAGGTAATTGCAGTCTCTAGTTTATGTTCAGGAGATTCTTTTATATCTACACATAGAAAATGGTTAAATTCAACATTTTTTTAGCTGTCTGAAATATGCTCTTAGGAGATAATAGCACTTCATTGCTTAAAGTTACACGTTTGTGTTTCTTTCTTTCTGTTTTTCTCTCTTTCTCTCCCTTGTTCGTTGCCTACTCTTTTGTTTGTACAATGTTCTTTTATCCTGAACAATATAACATTTTAGTTCTTGTAATAAATGCCTTCATGTGAGGCAGTTCAGCTAAGAGAATGTTATTAGACTGTGCTCTCAGGCAGTGCACCTTCACGATCAATACGAATCCGAGCTTCTGTTCATTCCCTCTTTGCTTAAATTCCCTGCAAATGTGCAAGGGAAGCAGCAGAGGGTGTCATCAATCATGGGCTACTCTGACATGCGCTGAAACCTGACCAATGCTGAGATGTTTTAATAAGGCATCCATTAAAACCCTCAAATAAATTGCAATTTGAAAACAGAACGTAATACCAGCCAAGTTTTCCTCATCCATCTTGTGGCATGTCATGTAATGTAATTGCACTGTTAATTTATCCGAGAACTTTCTCTGTACATGGTTTCATTGGCATTGCTTAATTTCCCTGCAGACTCTTGTGTGTGCATGGAGGTGAGTGTACACGCATGTGTTGTGCATATATGTATCTGTTTCCACTTTAGGGGGTGATAATGGTTCTGCTTAGCATGGCATTAGCCAGAGAAACAATCAAGGATTTGAAATGTTTGACATTTTGTCAATGGCTCCTGAGCTTTCTGATATTTCCTAACCAGTTCTTGCCTGGAGCAGGCCCCCCTTTTCTTGCCTTCCCAGCTTGCCATTGGTTTATGCCCCTCAAGAGTGGGATCACTCAGAGCGCCTGTGGATCCCATCAATAAATATTGACAAAAGGGTTGAGGGACCATTTAAGATCACAAAGCAATGGCAGTCAAAACAACACAATGCTGATTTCTGTTCCTGTGCTTAGGAGGCATGCATGAAGTTTTGGCAAGGGCAGGGAAAGTGAAAAGTAGTATATCAATAGGACAGAATGAAAAAATGCTTGTGTAAAATAATGTTAAAAAACTTGCATTTAAGTTTCTCTTTTTAAAACAAAAGTTCTGGGAGGGAAGATACAGGCAGAAGCTCATATAGATTTCTTTGTCTGCCACGCATAAATCTAAAAATAAAGCTATACCTTCTCTCTGGCTGCATAAGCAGTTTCTTTACTTTTATTTATTCTTCTGGGTTTTTGATAATCCTTCATCTCTCTTTGCTGTGAAAAAAACCCCACATTCACAGGTGTAAAGCAAAATATTGCTGCTATGCACAAGCACTCTAAATCTGGTCTTCCATTCTAACTTTAATACAAATGATGATTTTGTTTGTTTTAGTCAAACAATTTCCTTTTTGGAGTCAATAATTGCTGTATCTAAAAAAGCCAATCAAACCAAGCCCCAAAACCAAACCCTAGATTTCTTTTTCAGTATAATGAAATTAAAGCAAATGGTAATAAAAAGCTTTTTAAATTAAAAAAAATCAGAACAATTATGTTTGATTTCTACAGTTTGATACTCTATAGTACAAAGAGCTGCTCCTAAATATATTTTTTCACTTCTGTGTTTTCAATTACATTGCAGACATGTATAGGGACACATTCTGTATCTGGAGAGGTTCAAAGGCCTGGATTTCTGAGTCACTGAGCACCTCAGTTTCTGAATGCCAGAGAAACTACAGGGATCAGTACTGATGATAATAACATCTCAAATGTGCTGTACAAGGTTGCTAAGCACATAATGGATATTCCAGCCATTGTAGTGTCAGCATCTTAAATCTTTATGGAAGTAATTTTAAATCATTGGGAGAAAAACCCTAAAGTTTTAACTTTTCAAGCACCTGATTCCATTTTTCATTTAAAAGTTCAGGCATCAGTGTAGTGCATTTAAAAACGGACATGAGGCAATATTGCTGCAACCCCTCACAAAGGCTTCTTTCCATGCTGATGTTCAAACAACTGAAAAAAATACACATCACTAAGGCTCAGAGAATCAATTAACATTGTTTTCAGCCACAGAAAACACAGACAACATTCAGGAAAGTGTGAGAATACCTGAAGGAAAATACATGTGCCTAATTTTTTGCCATTTTTTCCATAAAATTATTGTAAGTTTAAATTAGGTGAATTTATCGTTTCCAGGAAATTCTATTTTGTTAATTTTCTCCCTTATAGGGCAGAGGTTTATTTCTTTGTTTCTGTTTAATCAACCTTAAGATCAACACTGCAATTATATGAAGGATTTGGTGAGGTACTCGATCAATTATGCAGTAATCATCCCTGAAATGCTCGTTTTGATATCAAAGTGATGGCATTGTAACCATCCTGAGTAATCCTTACCTCACTTACGTATTCTTTCTATGTTTAATATTCCTAAGACTGCAAATATTACAGATAAGAAAAATTAACAGAGATCTATTAGTAGTGATTTGTTTAGATGTGTAGGTATAAACCGTCATTTTTTATATATACATAGAATTAATGAAATATTAATGCACTGCGAACACTGAATTCAGTTCTGTCAGTCTACTTTAAGGAGAAGAAATGAATATGAGTCTTAAATGATATAAAAAAAAGCATAAAATAGAAATGTGCTTGTTAAATAAAATTAAACAGAGTTTATGTGTCTGTTTCACGGGCACTGGGCATGATTCCACATTCCCTAAGGATACTATACATCACTTTGCTAGTGTAAAGGGAGCATAAATCATATTTACAGTTACTTCATGGCTGCTTTATACTGCCAGAGTCATGTAAAACAGTGCAAGTGTAAATGAAGTTTGAAATAAAAGGAAATGCAACAAAATTCTGTGAGCACAGGTAAAGCACAAAAGACACACTCATGTATTTCTGGTACTCAGAACTACAGCCATTATGGAAATCAATGGAGTGATTATTTAGTTTCTTTCTTAGGAAACACAGGAACATTTAAAGAAAAAGGGCTTGACTGTTGAGTCCACTGTGGC
Organism: Pachycephala philippinensis; assembly: GCA_013397055.1. Lineage (NCBI taxonomy): Eukaryota > Metazoa > Chordata > Aves > Passeriformes > Pachycephala > Pachycephala philippinensis. The sequence continues at coordinate 21,235 of VWZT01005699.1, read as the reverse complement.
CTGCCCCATTTAACCCTGTGATGTTTTTAAAGGAACTGATTTGTTTTACTTTTTGATTTCCTTTCTCTGAGCTCTTTCTTGAACTGATTTATAATTCTTGCATCTATTGCTGCCTTCAGCAATGTGTTCCATAATTCAGCTACCCTTTGTGTAATTAAATTCTGTTTGAATTGCTTATAGGCTTGTACTGCTTGTAAGCTTTCCATCCGGGATCTCTTGTTTCTGAGTTACTAAAATTGTACTGAGTATACCAGGAATAATGTAGTTTGACTACTAAAATACCTGTGTCTGAATTCAGACTGAATCTCAAATAAATAGGCAAGAAAAATCTCTGTAAAATTACATTTGAATTGACATTTTGGCCCTTAGAATTTTCTAATGTTGGTATCTGACAGCTGAAATCTATGGAGATAAAATATATGACACTATAAACACTCCATAAAAAATAAAATTTTAACTCTGGTTTGACAACATTCCCCATATTTTCTTAACAATTCCTCAATCCAAATTTGAATATGCCTGAATGTTTAAAATTCCCATTTGTGCTATTTATAATATGCATTTTTATGTGCTTTCCCAGTGCCCTGATAGTTATGTGTCTCTTAAAGGAACAGGCTTCTTCCCTCTCCTCCTCCTCCACCCTTCACTTTGAAAAAAGACTCAGGAAAATATGCCAGTAAACCAACATGACCACATGCAGTGATATTTTCAAGAAAACCTCAGGAGAAAAGCATTTCTATTTCATAGCATAAATCTGAGCTCTTGGCCAGCCTTCCGTTTGCAAGTCGCCTGCACAACTCTCATGCTAATTCTCCACCAAACCTCCAGTTTTATGAAAGCTATATTTTATCTGTTTGGTTCTTTGCAATCACATGAGAGTTGAAAAAGGAATATTAGCACCACTCACATTTTATAGTGGGAGTCACAGTACTTGGTTGACCCCCTTTTCAGGTCCTATTGAATTTCCTATACAAAGGAAATGAAAATGTTTTATATTTGATACAGCAGCATATAACAAGAGGTTTAGTTATTACACATAGAGCTGCAATTTTCTGCCTTTTGTTTCAGTTGTCTGATCGGAAATTTCAAAGCACAATGTTTGTTGGGGTTTTTTTAATGTTTAGTCTTCAGACACATGGAACAAGGAACACTGTCATACGAGTACAATTTACTCTGAGCAGGTAACATGGAAATCAGAGAACACAAGCACTGTGTTCACCTTTCGTTATTTGACTCCAAAACTCAGCTAAAATATATTCGAGATACCTTTTCAGTGAGGTCTCATTACTGTAGAGCTCTTCACAAACAGGTGAAATGATTAGTGTTAAATTATCCTGCTCTCTTCACCTACCTGCTTTTTTCCACCTATTCTGAGACGAAATTTAGCATTGGGGTAATTTTGTCCCCTGAATCATCTCTTCTAATCTGTTAATCTGTATTTCTCTCCTAGTTACTAAAAACCTGTAAAAAACTTAAATTACCCCTCTATAAAACAGAACTAAATTCTATTTTGTGTGGCAAGGAAGCAAAGCATATATCCTCATAAGGAATTTAATAGTGATGCCACAAAGTCACTGTTATGACATAATTTAGATTGCTTAAAACCTCTGACTGTGTAATAAAAAAAGCAGAAGTGTGAAATTTCAATTCTGGGAATTAAGCCATTAGTTTCAATGGGTCAGGATTTTACTCAGAATATTTGAAAGGCCAAATATTTGGCAAGCCTCGGACAGATAGTAGGCTATATGTGCATATACCAAGTGAAAGAACCCATACTTGGGACAAAAAGATACTACAAATTCTTGTCTCAGGGCATTGCTTGCAAAATGAATCCAAACAATTCCAATGGGAAATGGCTAGGTTCTTGGCTTGATTATAATATTAGTGATAAATGAAGAGAAGAATTTAGAACAGGTTAAAGTACAGAACAATGCCAAATACACGCTCAAGAAGACATTGCAGGCAAAATCTTAAAGTTAAAATAAAGTCTAGCTGAACAAAACCTCACTTCTGACAGATGCTATGAGCACTTGTAATAAAAACTGATTAAACAGAAGTTGCATATCTTCAAGGATAAATGTGAGACTATAATAACAGAGACAAAACCAAGTTTATGGCAGGAAAATTTAAAGCATCACAAAATAAAACTAAGAGAAGAAATAGTCTCTAGGTTATTTTTGGCTTGTTGGTTGCTTTCTTTGTTTTTTGTTTGGTTTGGTTTTGTTTTTTTCTTGGGTTCTTTTTTCTTTAAAGGAAAGAGCAGTAACATGACTAACAGCTTACATGCAGAGTTTTCAGTTCAACATTATTTGGAATCCTGGAATTAGGATTCTCTTGAAAAATTTAATGTCCTGCTGTGCTGTTTTACTTATAAGCAAAAAAAATGTCAAGGTTTTCTGGCTACAAGAAAACCTAAATTATCCCTGCATTTTTATTAGCTTCTTCTCAGTTCTTTGACCAGTCACTGGCCTGCTCTTCAATCCTTCTGTGTTTGCTGTCAGCATGGATGGCTCCCTAATTTAACACCACCAGTTTAGGGGAGGGAGCCCTGCAGCCACAATATTGACTATGGGACACCTTACCACAGGACTGGTGCTGCTCGAGTGTTTGGTTCAAACATTTTGCTCCTGGAAATGAACTGAATCCTTATCTATGCAATTATACTTATCTAATCTTCATCTGTACACTTACTCCCGTGTTAATGAGCTGCAAATACTACGTGCTTATTTGTTTGGCTCTGTATTGCTCCTTTGACTTACAAAATGCTGAAAATACTGACAATGGTGAAAATGAGAGAAATCCCGGTCATGAGAGCAGTGTAGAAAAGCAAGACTGAGATTCGTATGAAGATACAATCAAACATTGGTAACTCTTAGGAATGCCTTTTCTAATAGAGACTGTAATGAAAGTTTAAAACCAAAATTCAGTGTTTTTGGGGGATTGCACTCTGTAGTGTTGTTTCAGACCTATCTGAAAGAAATATTAATTTTTATTTTTAAATATTGTTTTGAAGGGGTTTCTCTGTCTCTAGTAGTAAGTAAGCCACTGTCACCAGGAGGAAACAAAGCTTTTTTAGTGGTCAACACTGTTTCTAACAAGTTCATAAACTTGTAGCATTATTGAAGCATGATTTTTTTCAGAATTATCTTGTAATGTTAGAAAGTCTTACTAAGTTTCTTTCTCAGTCTTTTGAAGGGAAAAAACATAGATTATGTAGATCTTGAATAAGAATTTACCATTCCAACAAAAACAGCACATTTCACCTTTCCGCCCCTACTATCATGGGCAAACAAAAGCAATCCGCTGTTGAAGATATTGAAGCTCATGAACTGAGCTGGGGAAACTGCTCCCCACTGTACAAATTATTTAAGGGCAAGAAGTGAGACAAAGGTAATTCGAGCTGCAAAAAAAATTGGGAAGGGAGAGAAAACATTGAAATTTTATGAAGAATGATGGAGGTAAATATTTCTTGGGAATATTTTTTTAATAAGTTCTTGGAGCTAATAAAGTAGTGGAACAGTCTCCTCAGCTCCTTCTCTTGTTTGGGGTAGCTAAACAGTCTATTCAGAGCTGTCACCTATTCATTTTCACTGGCAGCAGTTATAACAAAATGTCCATCACAGCTGGATTGTTTTTATTTGCTGTTCACGGGCAGTTCTTCAGGAGAGAGTTTACAACATCAGAGCCTGATCTGTGGCATACAAGTTGGACCAAATGGGTGATAAACTAAATGTGAACCCATGTAAGCAAAGCAATATATTCTTCTGTACATTGTATCTTCTCTGACAACACTGGCTTTTATTGTAAGACAGACTGATACAGATTAGTAGGAAAGACAACATGCTCCACTCTTAAGGAGATTTTGCTTTCCTTCCTTAGCATTTACTTCAGATGAAAATAAAGACAACTCCAAATGGACAGCACACAGCGACTTAAGTTTATTGGAGCAGGAATAAAGCTGATATTCAGGCCTGATTTTTGTGTGTAGCAAATATAAATTCTGATGTTACACAGTGATTGCTGTCACCTACCATTTCCTTACACCTTTCAATAAAGAGGCCGTCTGCTGTATCTGCTCAAGATCCTGAAGAAGTTGAGTGCAGCTGTCTGACTAGGGAATATCTGAACTCTGAACTGCCTTGTACTGCCTTCTTGGTCAACAACATTCACTATTGTTGCTGATGCATGAGAAAGTGAAAATTGCTTATTCTCAAAGACTTTAATCAGAAGGCACATCTCGGTCTTCAGCTGTAATTTCTTGTCTAAAACAATGTCACTCATATGACACACAGTAATTTCTGGATCAAATCTAACATTTCTTTTGAAATCTTTTAGGAAGGTATTCAACGTTGACATAAAAGCTATGCAGCACTGTGTGCATCCCTGAGAATCCACTTCAGGAAAGTATTCACTGTTATGGGAGATTTATTTTACCTTCAGAAGCTCTGTATCTGTTGATACAATCCTACATAATCTTAGTTCTTTATAAAATTGTCACTATATTTTTTCTATACAAAAAATCAGTGACTTTAAATTGTTAAATCCATTAAAGAGCAGAGAAACATTTGTCTTTCAGTTTACATAGATGAGTGAAAGAAAAAGAACATATCTATCTGGTAAATACTGTATAATCTTCAAATTGTGATACTTCAAAATAGAATGTAGACACCACATCTAAAATAAGTTAATGTCTCTGATGGTATCAGGTTTACAGGGGAAACAGATGCAAATATTTTGCCCAAAACTAAAGAGATGACTCAGAGACGTGTTAAGGAAAATAGAGATCACTTGTACTAGAGATTTCTGGGTTTGTTTTAGACCTTCTGTCTAGGAAATAAAATTACACTTAATAGATACAAGAAAACTTGTGAAGTACACAGGTTTTAATCCAAGGATCTTTTCTGGGGTTTGGGGTTTTTTTTTTGTTAAAATGTTTGAGAAAAAGCCTGTGCCAAAGATCGGAACTTGATTTATAATGGAAAATACTGCACTTGATTCAAAACTTTAAAATTCTTATCCACAGCAAGAAGGAAGCCTTTAAGGTCATAGTAAGAGTTTGGTAAATATTAGGTTCTGAAGTGAGAGTAATTTTCCGTTTTTACCTAAGCCACTCCACATTCATTCTTGTCTCATTTGAGCACAAGTGGAACAATCAAGCTTTGATTTCTTTCAAACTTTCCTAATTGTAGGACTGTGCTTTCTAATCAGTGAGAGCTCTATAAACATAATGATTAACTACTGGTTTCTTTCTCTCACCACTGATGTATCTTTTTCTCTCACCATAGCTCTATCACATCAGCATGACATTTGTCTGCTAAGGCCAGACTGGAGGGAGTTCAAAAACTTGAACTTCTACTAGTTTATTACTCCAGCTGACCTCTTTCCCCAAAAGCGAGGACCTTTGACAGACCATTTGAAAAGTATGTTGTCAAATACAGGTGACATTTTAAGCAGAAAACCTCAACATTAAAAACTGTGAGACAGATGCCTGTCTTGCTATAAGCAGATGCTATTGGTGTCCATTACAACTGTTGAAGTCCCTTCTGAAAAACACAGGGCTTGTGTATATCTCCAAAAGTGGCTGAAGCCACTGTCTAAATAGGTGCTGAAGAAAGGATGGTGAGAAATACCATATTCTGTATGTGGAGTGTCTTTTCTTCTTAAGCCAGTTTAATTTGTTTCTGACCCACTACACTCATCAAACAATGTATGTACTCCAAGCTATTTGGATGGCAATGTGACATGTGAGACCGATACGTATAAAAGAGATCTTGAGCAGTATAACATAGAAGACAGTGATAACATCCATTCTGCAAAATGACATTTTACAAAATCTTAAATGTGAAATGATGGAGAAGATTAGGCTTGTGATCCTGTGTGCAATAGCACTGTAAGCCAGTCTTTCCAAACTTAGCATCACAGTTCATCATGTAACCAAAAAGCAGCAATTCTAAAACAAATTGAGAAGCTCAGTGGAAATCTTTTGTATGAGAAACTGAATTGTTCTTAAAGTGTGATTATAAGCACATAGTGATCCATTACTAAATGCACGTCTACTACATGTATTCATTAATACCTGTAGCACTGCAGCCCTGTAAAACATTAGATTATTTTGTACTAAGCAGTACGTAAATATGGATTGAAAAGCCAACTCTAGCCCCTGAGGACATATTGTTTGTAAAGCAGCAGCAAATTGTGTGCATGCAGCCCAGCAGAAGTTTGTGGAAGCAATGTCAGATGCTTCCAGTTCTCATAAGCTGTGCCCCAATCAGCAGTCTAATATATGTGAAGTTTGCTCTTAAACCCAGATGTCCTCATCTTCAGATTTATGTCCACCACAGATAAAACTTACACGTTATGTTTTCTTCAAGGTAAATGATTTTTCAATAGCACAACTATTTTTAAGAGGTGTTGAAGTTCATTCATTAGCAATCACATCCAAATTAATACCTACCATGCTTTAAAAATAAGGTAGAAATTTCTGGTGGCATAGAAAGTAAGCCAGTAAATAATGAATAAATAAATAAATAAATAAATAAACAAGACTGTCAAATATAGTTCATGCAGAACAATTCCAGGGAAACTCGTGAGTTTTACAATGTTTGGGGGAATACTTTTCTCATTTAAAAAATTTCCATAGAAACTGTTATGTGTAAATTGGAAGTCCAACTGAATATATCTAGATGTAAGCTAGAATATTAAGTGATGCAATTTTGTTCAATTTTTACATTAAAAGCTGCAAAAGAAACTCCAATTACACTGTGAAGATATTCTTAAGAGTCCTGAAAGTTACTGGACTAATACATCTAGACATTTTCTTCCATGCTTCTGAATTGATTCAGTTCAGGGAAATGCAGTACAGTTAGCATTCAACTTTAATTGCAATGAGGTGACAACATACTGGGTAATGAGTTGTTTATGAGTTGTAGATGTGTTTACAATGAGTTGACAATGTGTTGGATAAAGTGTTCTTCTAAAGTTGTAGATCTATTTACAGTGAGCAGTGGGGGAATGTTCATTAGTTGTCGATTTGTTTGTTTACATTGTTTTCGATTTGCAATTGCTATAAAACAAATCCCAGGCTGATGAAGGATGATTGTTTGCGCGCTTTAATGATTTACTGTAGTAGCTTGTCTGAAAAAGTACTTAACTCTGCCTCATCTGTCAGTTCTCACTGCAAAAGCTCCCAGTCACAATAGTTTTATTAGCACAGCATGGGCCATTTGTAAGAACATTGTGCATCTAAAAAATATTAGTGCTTTCCTGTTCAGTCTGTTGTATTTTGGCTGGCTGAGCTGAACAGAATTTCTTCTGCTCTGTACAAGTTTATATCTTTTAATATGTTCTAAGACATTCACTTGAAGCTATACCATCCCTGGAAATACTTTCCCTGATATGTCTTAAGAAAGGTCACAAAGTTAAATTAATATGCATTTTTTCTTACTGCTGCTACCTTCTCAAAAACAGATTAAAAAAAGAATCTACCATTAGGTTATTCTGGGTTACATGACACGAAGAAAAATAATATACATTGGAGGATATTGGCTTTTAGGTTACAGAAAATTTTTCAGCGGTTTTCAGCAATTTGGTAAAATAAATATGATAACATACTTTGTTACTTCAATCACTGTATGTTAATAATTTTTGCTCAAAACAGACCCAAAAAAGAATTTTTGATTATTTAGTTCCCTCACTAGTTTTTCCCAATTACTAGTCCTGTGGTCCAGAACAAGCACGTTTCAGGATTTTTTTCTTTGTTATTTCCCAAGAACATTGTATGAATATACTCCCCCTTTCATCTTCTCTTGCTGTGCGTCTTTTAAGTGTGCATTTTCGACCAAGTTTTTGCAACTCATATCTTATCATGGGTTTCTCCAATGTTCAAACACATTTTGTCCTCAAATGCTTGCAAAAAAGCTCCCAAAAAAGCTGATAAAGGAGTCTAAAAGATGTCTGAGGTTCAGATTACATTGCTATGCAGAAAACCTGCTCTACCCAGCCAAAGTGAAGAACTTCTGGAACTTATCAAAACATGATTTTGAATGTCCTGAATAATACAAAAATTAGTCCCAATAATCTAATTACTAAAATCCAGGCATCTGATAAAGTCTCTGAAATCTTAAAACACATTAGAGAGATATGGAAAGCAAAAAGGCCAAATATATAGCATTTAGAAATGGTACATTGCTGGCTATAATGTGAATGCATTACCAGTGTCCTGACTTTTTATCTTTCTTCCTCATTATGCCCTTATCATTAGCTTGTAATTAGCAATTCAATTATTTGGAATTTATATACTGTAATTCTCAATACTTTTTCCCACAGTGATCATGCATAAAGAATGAAAGCTATAATTGCAGGGAGTGGTGCTGGCTCCCTGACATTCCCACTCCTTGGGGAGCAAGGTTTTGCCACACTGGAGGAAGGAGGAAGAGAAGATTATTAGGAACACTAGCTAGACTCTTCCATAATTCTGTCCCACAAAACCAGAAGTGGCCAAAAGCTAATCCATCTAGATTGTTGTTTCCTGACATACCAGTTGTGATGTTCATGCACTGAAGCTGGGAGGCTGACAAGCAGGGGCAGCGTGTCTCCACAAGAACTTTCCGTGCACACCTCTATATGGCTATAGACCTCAGCTGGCTTTGTGATCTAAATTCATTGCCTCTTTGAGGAGAAGAAAAAAAGAAAGGGAGAACACCAGGAAATTAAAAAAGGAAAAACAAATTCTTCCCAAGTGGAAACTTTCTTAGGCATTTCAGCAACTAGAGCTTGTCCTTTTCTATGAAGGACCTCTGCATTAAGAGTGTTGTCCGTGTTGATGCTGTGTTAAGTCTGCATTTTTTATCCCATGAACAAACAATGCCTCTGTAGAACCCAGATACACTCAGTGAAACTTCACAGTGTGTCTATTTATCTAGAATAAAGGACAATATTGAATTTAATGTACTTTTCTGTTAGCTTTTTGGGGCGGATTAGCATTTTAAGACAGGTATATGTGCATTATCTTCCACAAGCACAATATTTAAAACTAGAATATATTATTTTTTATACCTCTAGATCACATTATAGCACACTTATACTATAATGGGACATTTGTTCATAGTATGGGTTTTAAAAAATCCCAGTCCTATAAAAATAATATTACTTTAAAAAAAAGTCCCATTATACATGATACCTTATGTCATGCCTTATTTTTTTTCAGTAATTCAATATTTTGTTAGTGATACTAATTCTAATTACAGGAAATGGAAAATATTACCACAAAATCAGCTGCAAAGGCTGAAAAACCTAGTTCAGGATTCTGTTGTCTCACTGGGAAATATTTCAACCTACAAGACCAGGTTGGATGGGGTTCTGAGCAATCTGGTCTAGGGAAACCTGTCCCTGCCCATGGCAAAGGGATTGGAGCTAGATTATCTTTGAGGTTCAAGTCGTTCCAACCCAAGCCATTCTATCATGCTCTATAAGCTGTTACTTTTTATATTAGGAAATAAACAAACAAATAAGGAAATAAAGCAGATTTTTACGACAGACAAGTAGGGGGTAATTTTCTAGAGCATGAATGGAAGTCACTCATAGAAATCCCATTAACAAATAATCAAAGCTGTGGGTATGCATCCATTCACATTGCTTTTGAAAATATACCCCAAGATGAATAATTTTAGTATGTACAGTAAATTCACAGCTGATGCTTTATTGTCCACTGAGCCATCTTTTTCCTCATCTGGGAAATCAGCTATGCACATGTTTTTACATCAAGAAGCAAGGTAGTGTTCTTATTTACTAATATGCAACGCCATAAAACTTTGAAAAGAATTTTAATGATTTTTGCAAATTAGTTGAGTCTAAAACTCACCTAGCAGCAAAGAATACAGAGAAGGTAATAGAGAAACTGCTGTTCATGTAATTTTCATAGCTTCTTACATATTCATGTTCCAAAAGGATTTCTTTCACAGAAGCTCATGCTCATCTAACCAGACACTTTGTAAGTAAAAATGCATGAAATTTAAACCAGCTTTTCATATGGACATTTTTTTATGGCTGAGTGTTTTAGCAATCCAGCAATGGTAGACACCTATAAATGTATAATGTGATGGATTAGATTGTAATGCAGTCTGGATGCATTTGGAGGTGGTGTTTGCCCTTCAGTGCAAATCCATTTTAATGTCAAAAAGACTTCATTGGAATTAATAGTGCATTGTCCAGGCAATAAGTAAAACATTGCAGTGGCTTTTTGCTTTGAAAAAGAATCCAAATCTTGGTCCTAATTATAACAATTATGACAAGAGATAAAGCTACTTCTAACAAGAAAATACTAAGAAAATCAAAATATCATTGCACTGGATAGGTTTGGATTCCTGGTTTGAACCTAGTTTTAAAATAGGCATTTTTAAGAATTTGTTAACGAAGATTTGGTCTCTTCATGATTTGTCAAAGCACATTGTAAAACCAGCAACAAACTTACACCTTAGACAGACATGCATGAATTTGGGGCATGTCAACCTGGGGAACTTGGGAAAGTTAAAACCAAAATAGCTGAAAGGTGTGAATGTAAAGCTTGTTATGTAAAGTGCTTTACCGTTCTGTGTGAATATGCTCCCTGAAATCCAAAATATTTTTGAAGCTTTTGAGCAGTAAGACCACCTTGTTTCTCTGCAGGACTCAAAGGCACTTTAAACTGAGGTCTACATTCACATGCTTAGGCAACTCAGTTAAGCTTTACTGAGAGTCTTCTGGTAAGCATATCCTAAGTTTAAACCTTACATTAGAAATTATTTTTCATAGGAAAAAAAGTGCTCACAATTGGTTTCACTTCTGTGTGACCTATATATACTTTCAGATTATTCATGTGTTTAAAATGAGGATTCATATGTTGAAAATTAAATACCATGCTACATTCCAATGAGCCTAAGAAAATCTTAGTTGAACCTTCAGGATAAGAAGGAATAGAGTGACATCCCATTGTGATGTCTCCACCAAAAAATAGTGCACAAGCAAGTCTTCTAAATGACTCAATATTGCTGGTACCAAACATCCTGAAAATAAAAGCTCCTGCTCTTTCTCAAATTCCCAAAAATGGCTAAAAAGAAAGACATTTTAAAATATAAAAAGCCTTTTATTTTTTCAGCATTCTGGTTTTAATTTTAATGGTTTTTTCTAAGATGGTAAAAGTCTTGCTTCAAAAGCAAAAAAAAAAGAATAATTTAATTTTACAAAATACTTATATTTATATTCCTTGTGGCTACAAGTCTCATCACAATAAACCACAAAAAAAAAAAATCTCCACAGATATTTAGATTAGATTCTGTCAGCATAATAATTGGCCATTTCATTTTATTTGAATCAAGTTTGTCCCAGAATCTCATACATTGACATGTGGAAAATCCCAAAATTTCATTTTTTCAGAAAGGTTCTTCGGGGATATTGAGAGAGTTTTCCATTACTGTTGTCACAGTTTAACCCCAGCCAGCCACCAAGCATCAAGTACCTCACAGAATCAGAAGGATAAAAGCCAGAAAACTCGTGGGTTGAGTTGCAGACAGTTTAATAGGGAAAGCAAAAGCTGTGCACACAAGCAAAGCAGCACAAGTAATTCATTCACCACTTCCCATGGGCAGGCAGGTGTTCAGCCATCCCCAGGAGAGCAGGGCCCCACCGTGGGTGACTGTTACAAACACCATCACTCCAAACATCCCCTCCTTCTTCCCCACACTTTATACACTGAGCATGATGCCAAACACTGTGGAATATCCCTGTGGTCAGTTGGGGTCACCTGTCCCAGCTGTGTCTCCTCCCAACCTCCCATGCACCCCCCGTCCTCCCAACCTCCCATGCACCACCCTCACCAGCCTGGCAGTACAAGAAGCAGAAAAGGCCTTGGCTCTGTGTAAGCCCTGCTTAGAAATAACAAAACATCTCCATATTATCAACTCTGTGTTCAGCACAAATCCAAAATACAGCCCCAAACTAGCTACTGTGAAGAAGTTAACTCTATCCCAGCCAAAACCAGCACAAACGTAAAGTCACAGATGGACAAGAATGTTAATATAATGGTAAAAATGCAATGTATGCATTCAAATTGCAGAGACTGATTGACAATGAATAGTTTAAATCCTTTTTTACTAACTTTTCAACCTTAAAAAAGTAAATCTCTGCAGTACTTCATTAGTTATTGAAAATATTTTTTTTCCAACACAAGCCTTTTCAAAATACAAGTTATATTCAAGCTGTCTGTCAAGAAATACTGTGAGTGCCAACAAGATATTTTCCTCTCTTTTCTAATTGGGTAACACAGCTAATTACTGTTGTCTGTGGAATCATATTTGATTGGCAGCTTGAATGTAAACAGAAACCATAATTTCAGATGATATTGTATAAACATTTGGATAGGGATGTGCAAGCAGTGAAACTTCAACTAAGAGAAATGTATATCCTAGATAATAACAGTTACCTGTGTATCCTAGTTGTCTATCTCTGATAAAAATTCTTTCAAAATATATGGATTCCTGCCAAATGCCTACAATAGTTTCCAAAAAAAAATTGCAAATCATTTATCAAAAAATTGGAAATGTGTTGTAAATTACACAGAAAACACGAAAAATGAATGTCACAGTAAACTAGTCTTTGTATACACTTTAAAGCACTTCTAGATTTAAGTCTATAAAAAGTTAAGGAAACAGAGATGTAGTCCATAGTGCAAAAGCATAACAATAAAAAGATGTTAAAACTAAGTTTGAAAATGTCTTCTAAAATGCAGTACAAAAATTCATTTCAGAAGGATTAGAATAATTGATAGAAGGGACCTGTGTCATGAATATTAGCAATATGTCAGATTTCATAATTGTACTCCATAACTCTCTCTCCAAGTTTCCTACATAATAATTTTTGATCTTAAAAAAAGAAAAAAAGAATGGAGTGTGTTACATAAATACACAGGTCAAAAGGCAAACTACTTGGAACTGGAGAAGGAGGAGGAGATTGAGTTCTGATTATTTTTTTCCTGAAAATTTTATCCAGGATGTGAAAGGCAGCACAATGCAAAAAACAGTCAAAGGGAAGAATATCTGCCTGAAACATTTATTTAGCAAACTAATGTCTTCCTTCATGTTTAACTAGTGTTTTACCAAGATAGCTTAAGTAGCGTTCCTCAGATTCCAAGACATTTATTTGAATGCTCATATTTCATTAATGACGGCTTTTGCAGAATGTTCCGAATTCACATTAACTCATTGAAATTCCTGCTGGACAATTCTAACTGGTTCAAAATGTAACTAAGAACCTGTTAAAATGCTGAGTTCTTTTTGAGGAGACATTTGGATGCTCTCCCAGTTCTAAATATTTTTATACAATTTGTTGTTTCCACCAAAAACACCCAGTAAGAGAACTTTGTATAGTTTACTGTCAGGATTTTGTGTTAATGAAACAGACCTCTCTAAATTTCATATTTGAAGAAAAGAAGAGGAAAATACTTATATAACTTAATTAATTTTTAAAAAAAATCTTTCTATATATAAAATATTTCAAAAAACCCTCAAAATGAAATATAATGACAATCCCAAAGGAAATCTAGTTCTCTTGAAGTTTTCTTTTTCTAAGAGAAAAACACCATTGTGAAATGCTCTGTTGAGTCCGACAAGATATGGAAGTTGAAATTTTGAGTTGTAATTGCCAATTAGAGTCTTAGGCAGTGATATTCTGTTAAAATTTGTTCATTGAGTCTAATTCTAAAAGTTCTGCCTGATTGTTATGAGGCATTATTTTTCCAGAGCCAAGAGATTCTGTACCTTGTGCTCTGCTCTGCACTGTGACAACAATGATCTAGAATATAACGCGTTGTCTCTTGAAAGACATCATTTGGGTGCAATGGCATCTGGCAGTAAATGATGCAAAACATGACTTTATGTGACAATTCAGGCATTGAATGGTGTTGCATTACTTTCAATGGCAATTGCAGTACTGAGAGTTTTCTGTTCATGAAAATTTTGAGAAGACAAGATACTGCAGAATACTGTGTGATTTATCCCTTGTGCCTTCTCTCCTTTGAGCCTGGCTGAATAGTTCTAGCTGAACTGAAGCCGATTTATTCACAAAGTAGGAAGCTCTCACATTGAATTATTCTCTCTGGCCTGTCATGCTTGCTTGCAATGTGGCAGAATTTGTTCTACAAAAACCCCACAACCATGGCTGTCTTTTGTGTAAATGACCACTTGCTTTTGCAACAAATATTTTGCATATGTAAAATTATACATATGTATATATTATTGTGATTGTTGTACATTAAAATGGAACATTTTTCACAAATTAAATGTGCAGTTACATACTGTTTACTTCTGAAAGCACAAACCTCAGCTTTACTGTGAATCAATAGAGTCTCATTACACAACCTTTTTTAAAGTTTGTGTCATGTACTGTTGTTCTTGTCTAATTATTTTGCTATGGACAGGTTCGTCTCCTGATTTTGAAAATTTATGACACCATGTAGCTTTAGGTTTTTTTAGCTTCATGCATATTTTTAATATACTAGTCTAGATGGAATTGCTGGAAATTGAAATAAAATGTGAATATTTGGAAAAAACCAAACTGATTTATTAAAGACCAGCAATTACATTACATAATGACTCAGCTGAGCAACAGAAGTTAGTGTGATATATCTGCAAAGAAGTGAATGTGCTTTCCTGACTGGAGACTGATAGCTCAGCAGGAGGAGGAAGCACATGGGAACAGCTCGCTCACAACAGGCAGCAGCAGCTGCTGCACTGCAGCTAAGGAGATTGCAGAGGGGTTTCCCACCACAATGTGCAGAACAGAACCATGACCACCTAATCTGCAAAATACCTCCTAAACATAGACTCACAGGGAGATCTCAGACCTAAAAAGCACTACCCTTATTTGGAACGGCTTTTCTCTGTAAAAATCTTAAGCATGTCACAGAGTTCACAGTCCTGCCCTGCTCTGAAAAAGAGCCAAATTCCTCTTTCATTCTCAAATAAGATATTTGTCCAATTGTCAGCAGCATGTCTGGTCAGAGATTTGGGTACTACTATATGCCAAATAATTGTTAAAAAAAATGCAGCATAGAAAAGGAAATTAAATTCCAGCTTTTCACACTATTACATTCACTGACTTTTAGTACAACAGCTACAGGTCATCTTCTGCCATCTTTGCATAAAAGCTTCTTACTCCTTTTATTAAGCATTGAAAAGAATTTAAAACTGCAAGATAAATAATGTATTGATATTTGAAAAAAGAAAGAAATTTACCACATCAGTAATAAAATTTTATTTGATGTATTATTTGTATTCTAGATAAGGTCTATGTTAGGATATCTCTTGCTCTCTGATCCAATTGTAATTGATGTTTATATCAGCAAGAGATATATCCTCAATATGGATGTTCTACTTCTTTCCACAAACCCCTTCTTATCCATACAGAACCTCAAAATTTCCTTTTAAACACAAATATTAATACAGATTCTACCAGAACTGACTTTCTTCATGGTATAGCAAAGACCATTTGGAGGGGCTAAGTGACATTGTATTACTCAGTGTAGTAAATATCAACTGCAAGGTGAGCTGACCAGTACTGACACTATAGTAAATAAAAGGGAGAAAATTTAGTGAGCCTTGCAGCATATGAAAGGGGAAATTTTTAGAATGCAAAGTTAGACCTTGCTACCTGGAAAGAAGACTCAGGGCTGATTAATGCATTTAAGTTTTACAACTATGGATGTTGGTCAGTTGTTTGCATGCTTGCAAGTTTTTTAGTTGATAAACATTAATCTTCAATAATCCTATTATAAGTAGAAGTGGAGAAATTAAACATATATTGCTGAAACCTTTCATGTTTAAAATCTGCAGAACAGAAAGAAAAGGTTTAGTCCCAAACAGTTTTAGTTATATTCTTATACATTTGGCACTACTTCTTACTTTATCAAATGAATTGGATTTTCTTTGTGTAGGAGAATTTAAGCCATGATAAAAACAAAAAACACATTTGGAAACGATTTTTGATTTATCATCTAGGAACCCTCCTAGTCAGACATTCTCTGAACAAGTCACTGCATAAAAGATACCAGCAACATACCTCCCTCCACTACCAAAAAAAATTATTTAAAGATGTTATGCTTTGGGAATACCAAATCTTTAATTAGAAATCATCAAGTCACCAAACGAAAACATTTATTTTATATGCATATTCTCTATTTGCAAACTGATAAGAAGTTGCTAGTTAAAAAACCCCAAACCCAAATTAATATTTCAAGCCTTTTTTTTCTGCACATAATAGTAAATCAAACATGAGTTCTAAGCATTGAACAACCCTTAGACAAACAGTTAAATGAAGGTCATATAATATTCAAGGAAATAATTCAACAAGATGTTCAAGAAAGTAATTTACTCCCAAACACAAGGTAAGATTGGAGCTGCTGGCTGGCTAGCGTAACCATTTGAGCTGTTTCTTTGGTAAGCATATTTTCAAGTAGCAGTCTGAAATACAATTTATTTCATTGTATTTCATCACAACTCACCTTTTCCTTTCGTTATTCTGTTAGGAAAATTGCTTATTGGAATAGTCACAGAAGTTAAAGGAAGACAAAGCAGATTTCTGTGGTCTGTTATTATCTAAAAAGAACTTGTTTTAGAGCATTTTTTCATCTTGCAGACAGAAACATAATGTCCAATGACAGGTAGAAGTCAGTAAAGCCTGAACTGGAAATGAAAGGTAATTTTTGATGGTGAGGACAATTAACTATTGCAACATTTTTTCCAGCAATACAGTAATCTTTTTCACCACTTGGAATCTTTAAATCAAAATGGGTGGGTTTCCAAAAGACAATCTGTTATGTCTCTGTGGGTTACTGTCTGCTGTGGGAAAACTGAATGAAATCTCTGATCTTTTTTGTGCAAGTCAGATGAGATGATTGTAATGGCACCTTCAAAATACATTAGTCTATTCGTTTAGCCATCTAAAATTTAAACTAATATTAATAGATCTTTTAAAACATTTTTATTTCTGTTTTTTAGTGTATTCTGGACTAAAAATGACTGTCATGTTTGTGACATTGATAGAAGCAGCATTCAAACACCATAATTTTCTTTGTTACAATCACTCAAATGCCAAACAGGGAGTGGCTTCCACCTTCTGCCTCGTTGTTGTATCAGCCACAGGTAATTCGTAAATAGCAGTGACTGGGTACGCCGAAGTTTGTCCTTGTAACAAAAAGGAGACAGCTGAAGAAAGGAGGCGGGAGAAATTCTGCACAGTCAATGCCAGTTTGGGGATCTGTTGGTGTCAAATTATCATTTCCATTTTGTCTTGTGATTGTAACTTTCACTGTGGATTAGAGCGTTCATTCAGCAGCAGCGTCTTGACACATAGTGAGGGACCCATGATAGAGTGTGACAGAGCAATCAGCAGCTGAGCTGAACCACTACTGAGGGGCTGTTCTGTGCTAGAGCAATGACATCCAGGCTCTGAGGGCCATTAACTGTGAATGGCTACAGAGGTAACGCCGGGACAATGATGGCAAAGGGTGGGAGCTGAAACCTGGACCTTCCCTGCCCACTTTCAACTTCTAGCATGCAATCCAGATGGGAAAAGAGAAAAAACAATCTTCCCTGAGCAAGGTAGGCCATCCAGCAGCAGAGGTAATAAGACCAGGCAAAGTACCAGGGGGGATCTGCTTGATCTAAGTCAGATGTAGATCAATCTTAGGAGTCCAAGGTGTAGCAATATCTAGTCTAGACCACAAATCAAGAAAATAGTGTTCTTCATACAATCAACATAACTGCAAATATCCCCATTAAAGAAGATAAGAAGAGATGTTGAGGAAATGTTTCATTTTCTGTCAATTCTGTCATTAATCTTGCTGCTTCAATGACAACAATGAGGGGTTTTTGTACCTTATAATTGTCACAAGAAGCAACTCATTTAGCTATATTCATCGGAACACATTACAGTTCACTGCTGGAGGGAAGAAAAGTTTCAAAACTAGAAAATGGCCAACCATTGCGTAACATTCTGTCTTCTGTCTGTTAGTGTAAATGAAAAGCCCCATCCTAATTATGACTGGAGCTTTATATAGTCAAATGTATATTTACTCAAAGTAGCTCACTTGCGCGTTTCTGTTCTATCCATTCTTTCTAAAAAAACCACCATTACATATGTAAGACAGTTATTCTAAGGAAACAGTATATTGTATCATCAGAGCTAATTTTGTTTTGAGCCAAGTCACCTATGCCATTTGTTTATTACCTTTGTCAATTACATTTATTAATTGGGAATTTAGCATGTGTTATACAGCAAAATGCTTGAAATAATAATTTTTTAATACTGAATACATAAACAGATGGTAACTGTTGAAAATCATATATAAATAAAATGTAAAATAACTTATTAATTAGAAAACATACTCATAGACATTCCTTTGCCAGCAAATTTGCTATGTATAGGTTTGTTTGAAATGAATTTTCTAGTAACTGTGATTTGCAATTGTACAGTATTAAGAATTACAACTGAGTTTCTCTAGTTTCAGCAGAAGATACAATAAAGCAATAAAGACATCGAAGTCCATGAAAATCTCTTCATCTTAGATGTATTAGATAAAATAATAAAATAATTATTAAAGTCATGTGCAGGTAGATTATATGAAAAGATGAAGACCTAATCACATGAGTTGTGAAGCACAGCAGTCTTCCTTGTTATATTGAGTCAGACTATATTTCAATGGTTATGAAAGCGCTGGTGTTCATCTTTTTCCTTCTGCACTAAATCTCTCCCTGATGCATCACCACTGAAACCAACACTTTTGCCAGGAATATACAGAAACCATTGTCATTGAAAACTGTTTTTATATTTTAAAACCTGATTTACAAACTACTATGTCATTCTCAAGTTTTTTAGTAATATTTCCACTGAGACATGAATATATACTAGTGGCTTTTTGTTCTGGCTACAGAACGAGAAGAAAAGGAAACTCTCATCCTTGGATCAACAGTTCCTGCTGAGGAATCCGTCCATTTAACTGGCTTGATCAATTAGCCATTACAGAGGTAACTATTTCCCTTTTAAAAAATGACAAATTCTTCAATTCTGTAAAACCACTTGCAGAATTATACACAAGAATACAAATATGCAGAACTTTATAAGAAAAAAGGCCATTTTAATATCATAGTCTTCTAGCCCAGTCAGTGCCTGCTTGCATTTTTTCTACTTTTAAAAGTAAGAAGATGAAAGTGGGAAGTTGATGGTGTCTGGTGGTTTGTTCAGGAAATTAATCATTATCTTTCATATATCAAATTACAAAAGCCCTTTAGTATAAGTGAATGGACTAAATTATTTCTGAACAGCTCCTGAATTATTGTACATCTGATCAGTTCTGTATAGGAAGATGCATGACTTGCATTTTTGGGTATCAGGTCTATGGTTCAAACTCACAGATGGTAAAATACTTTTTCCTGTCATTATTCCTTCTCTTTAATATATTCCCATGTAAGCATGTTAGTGGCATCAAACTCTGATGTACCTGATGTAGAAACAAACACTCTCACTGTTAACACTGTTTTATTGATCAGAGACTGTATCCTGACCAGGTCAGGTTTTTTCTGTGTGCAGTAGGTTTGTACCAAAAAAGGCCATCATCGCTCATGAATTTATGGGCTGCTCTCACTGCAACCCAAAGTGTGGTGAAAACAGGATCATCTGCCCCTCAGATTTCTGAAAGAACTGTACATGAAATTAAAAGGGTGGTATTTTTAGAAGAAGACTAACAAGCGTGATACTATTTAATTATGAAATGAGGAAGGGAAGACTTTATGAAAGAAAGCTAAAAATTTAGATATAAAATGCAAGTAGGTTGAAATGCAATGTGGGTTTTCCAAAACTATAATCTAACAGGATGAAAAGGTAACATACCTCACAAATAAAAGAAATATGCTAGACTTCATTTTCATTAAAACCTACCAGATAATTCTACACTGCAAGATATTTGTCAAACAAAGATTATCAAAGAAATGGAAAGCCTTGTCTTTTGAGAGCAGTCTTTCAAGCATGGCTTTTGAGGCTACAAGGAAATATGGTTGCTGTTTACAAATATATCAGGGTGTACATGCCAAGGATGGAAAAGAGCCATTTAAAGATACAATACATTTAAAGAACATGCACTGATGCCAAAATCCATTTAGAGGAGAAAATAGGATACGGTTTCCAGCTGTCAGAACTTCTGGGTCTATCTTCCAATGGAAGAACATGGGAGAGTAGCCTACTAGGAAGGTCTTTGCATTTCTGAAAGGAGCTAAATAATGCAGTCCCTGGAGAAGCAAAGGGCTCCACTCACACTGACTTATGACTTTTCTAGTTTTACTCTCTGAAGAAAAAAAGAGGAAGAAATTGTGTGAAAGGTGTGAGCCTTGCTTTTAAATGTCTCTTACTTATTTTCATTATAATTGTAAATATTCCTTCACACACACATACTTTAACAACTTTTCTAGATACTTCTAATTAGAATTCAAGGCTTTTCTTTCAGTCAGTTATCCCCCCCAAAAAAACATCCAGTGTAAGTATCTGAAGGAATACTTGCTTTTAACTGAAATCTCTTCCCTAGTACCTACACTTACATGAGTGGGGAATAGAGTTTCAGTTGATGGAAGTTGTGGTGAATGCAGGACTTTATCAGCATGATAGTTTTCAGTCACTGGGGCTGTCCTGGCTTTGTTGTTAGTGATAAAAAATCTCATTTCATGGGCTTTTTTCAGATTCCAGAAATGAACTGTGAGTTAATCCACCACCCAGAGGACTTTGTAAGACAGTAAATATGACCTATTGTGTTGCTTGGCCTTTAGCTTTAGCTGACTTCTTACTCTATAAAGGTACAAAACTTTGACAAAAGCTAACTAGTAGGTCATTGTTGAAAGTGCCACTGTTTTGTGCTAGAGCATGTATAAAATGTATGTCTTCCAGACAGTATATTTATTGAGCTGTTGAATGCCACCACTGAGGGAGACGTGAAGGCTGCCAGTACCAGTAGCTGATAGCACATGAGGGTAGGAAAAGATATTCCTCAGCATGGCATCCCTTTCCTGGTATAACAGGCAATGAATGGGTGCAATAATTAAAGAATTGCAACAATTTCAGGTGGAAGGATTTTTTTTTTGTGGTTTTATAATTGTGACATTATGATATATGAAAGTTATGCAGTGTGGGCCTCACATTTATTAATATTTTTATTATATATGAT
>VWZT01005696.1:351315-389755 GCA_013397055.1 Pachycephala philippinensis | reverse complement strand
CGGGGCGGCGGCCGCGGGGTCCCGCGGGGGTCCCTTCGGGCCGGGCCGTGCCCCGGCGGGCCCCTCCGCGGGCGCTGGCGGCGGGCACTGGGCAGCACAGAGCGCACTCGGTTATCAGCTTAATTGCTCGGGTTTAGTTCCTTGCCATCCTATGCCAGGGGCAAAGTACACTGAAGCCACAACAGGCAGATAAAATTAATTTGACTAAACCTTAACGATGCTAGCGGGCTTGTCAGATGCCAGGGATTTGTCAAATTATGTTTGGAAAAAAATAAATCTTCAGAATACAACATTTTTGTAAAAATGTAGTAAGAGGACCTTATGCCTTATGAGGTCAATGCCTTGCAGTCACAGTCCTGCCGACTTTCTGACCAAACATTTTCGCAGAGGGCGCCAACTTTTTGGTAGTTTCTTTCCTCTGTCCCTTTCCTCTTCACTCTCATCTCTCTTCACGAGATCACACCAGCGTCCTAGAAAAGTCAAGCAGGTAATACTGTACATGTCTTACTTCCTTCTCTTTTCCAACCTCTTTCTTCTTTTGATTTTAGGGCTGAAACTGGAAATTTACACACTTTCTTCTCTCCAAATACATGCATCTATGGAAGCACTCAGTTTCTTCCAGCCTAAACGTCCCAGTCCCTTTCAGTGCTCTTTTCAGCCCAAACCTCTTCCTATTCACTGGTTTCTTTCTCTGTCAACACAAGTGGGCTGTGATCACTCCATACAACATAAATTGCTGCTCTGCTTTCATTCTTCTCTTCACTTACATTATCTTTGTGTTGAAAGCTTACAATCATTGTTCATGACTCCTCTTCTAATTTTTAGTTTAATTGCTTTCAGTCTTTTATTCATTCACTATGAGATTGAACAAAGACTTCTTATTCTCCATTGGCCTCAAGATCACAACTGTTTCTTTATCTCTTGTGCTACCTAGGTAGCAGAGAGACCCCCATACTTATTCTGTCTTATTTGCCAGCTCCGAATCTCAAGGGGGTACATTAACAAGGAAGTAGCCTCCCATGATGGACTTCATCTCCCAATTCCCTTCTGGGGCCATGGGAATTGCATGGCACCAGTGAGGTGCTGTGGTTACTGTTAGCTCCCTAATTTGGAAATAGAGAAGAAGGTAAATTCATGCTGCTAGGCAGAAGCCACATCTTCTGTACATTTGCAATCCAATCCACTGCCTGTTGTTAGAAATCCACTCCAATGGGGCAGCCATCTATTTAACAGCATATATGAGATTTCAGATGTTCAGCACACAGAGAATTGCAGAATGCATGGAGAATGTCCTTATGCATCACTGGGGCCTTTTAGGCAGTTAACTAAAAATTTCTAAAAATTACCCACAACTTTTGCAGATCTGTTCTCAGCTGATGTTCTTACTGTCTCTTTGCCTGATGCACTCAGTATTTTCTTTCCTATTTGATAATTTGGGTACAGCAGAGATCTTGCCTCATATTGAGTGTAAAAGAAGAACAACTTTAAGACCAGGATTCAGCAGTCTTAGGACCTCCTTTACAGTGTATTTTTTTTGTTGGACTTTTTATTATTTTTCTTTTTTGAACTAATATTTTGTCATGTTTAACAACATGTTTGGTCTTGCAAACAATGACTCTGGTTAATGTTATGTGGACAATTAAAATAGGTTTAATTCCTATGGAGATCACTTTCATGCATATAGTACTCTCATCTGTTCTCATTTTATCTTTAGGTTACTACCTGGGTGTTTTACTAGGTCTAAACCAAAGAACACATCTTCCTGTAATAAATTCTCTCAAGCCACTAGCAATCACTTTTCTCCTCATACTCAAATCCAGCATTTTTGGCCTTATAAATATGAATTGTGGTGCCAATCAATGATGAGATTCATAAGAAAAATATGTTTCTGCATCTAGTGAACTGTGCCTTTCTCCATCCCCAGCATATGTGAGGTCCAGTATCCAGTATGCCTTGCAGTTACCATCCTCTGAAATTTCCAGAGCTCTCACCTGTCTGCAGTCACACCTGCTGCCCTAGCTCCAAAATGTGCTATATAGTTTTCTTCCACACAATTCCACATTCTGCCCCATTTCTGCGTCTCCTGCCCTGAGCAGTTCCGTCCTAATCTGTCTCCTGGCCCTTCACTCATTTCCTAAGGTAGGGGTTATTTGGAAGAGGGGACTTTTACTAAACAGACAGAAATTCCTGAGTGGGCTGGAGTTTTACAGGGTCACTATGAGACCAACAAAAATCTTGTCATTTGGGAGGAATTTATAAGAATTATAAACACTGCTTGTTATCTTAGGGTCATCTCTGACTCATTTCTAGCTTTTATCTTACTCTTTCTGTCCATGGCCAAAATTTTACTTCCCTCAGCTTAATTCTATGTGCTGACTTGTTCTAGCTGTTTGCAGTGCAAATAACACAGAAGAACTCTAGTCTGGTTATCTGTGATTTCATTTCTCCTTCCCTGGAGACATGGAAAGAAGATTGTGATTTAAAACCATGATTTATGCATCTCAGGTTTTATGGATATACAGAACTATTGCTGATTTAGCTGTTACTTTCTGTGTTCTGCTAAGAAAGAATAGCTATGGCAACTCAGATGACTCTCTTCCTACTTATTTCAGGGAAGTAATCATCTGTGGAAGTTGAATGAGAGTCAGTGAATCACCTATATATGGATTCTTTGGTGACTGGGAAGGTCATACAAACATATCACAGTGAGAAACAAGGATTGTTGAGGGAGATTCTACCCCACTTTTTAAAACTTAAACAGAAGTAATTATATAGAGAACAAGGAAAGTCAGTAATGGGACTAATATTACAGAAGCCTCATTTGCAGGTACTAATTGAACTGTCTACAGTTTTAATGGGAAAATGGGATTGACAAGAAACTTCCCCCTCCCCCACCCTGCTATTTATATTTTTGTCAACATAGGACAGAACCACTGTGGAGATTGACCACATTCTTTTTCTTTTCTCTCATCCAGACACCTGCCTCCCCACTCCCACTACCCTTGCAGGTGCTCCTGATGTGTTAGTGTTTAAAATCACACCCAGTTTCTATTGAATATTTAACTTGGGGAAGCATTTCCAGAAGTTGAAGAGCTATATAAAGGATGAAAAATATGAAATATAATTAGTATTTGGGCAAGTAAAATATAATCCTCACGTAGTGGTTCCTGCTGATAGGTCTTGGTTAATAATGGTGTTTTAATTATTTTAAATTCATTGACTTGCACTAATTCAATGTAATCTATAGTCTTAATTGTTCTGACAGAGCCCCAAAAAAATTCTCGAGTAGATGAAAAACACATTTAAAGACTGTGTTCCAGATTTTTCAACTTGGAAGAAGTTTGGGAAATTAGTAAGAATCATCTGTAAGGCAGGATCACAATTCTGCTCTGATCCTATGATATATAAAACGAAAAGCAAATTGCACCTCTACGTACAGGGATGAAGGAACAATATTATTATAAAGTAAGTATAAAAGTCAGTACATTGCTTACTATTCTCAAGGAGTTTTTTTGTATGCAGAAACAAGTAGAAGAGAACAAATTTATACAGAAACTGCCTCTTTGTTCAAGAGGACTCTTTTTTGATCTGAAACCAAAAAGTTCTGAAGAGCTATACAGGTATAGCAAGCAACTTGAATGAAAGTCACCTGCCTAAAACATTCATCAATCCTCTTTTTCCCAGAAGCATTCAAAGTAAATTTTATTGTATAGATGAAATAGTCTTCCATTATTATGCCCAAGGACCTTTGTTTTTGTCCTGAAAAGTAAAGAGCCGCTCATTATTTTAATCCAACATAATCCACTCCCAGTCAAGTACTGGAAGGCATGGATCAATCAGTGATAACAAGTCAACTCTTCCCAAGGGCAAGTCGGGATGACCCAAGAGAACCTCTTAACCAAGACGCCAGCAGTTAGACACCTGTGTGAGTGACAGCCACTCCTTCCTCCTCCCCTCCTTCCTTGTTGATGGAGTAAGCTTATATTTGTTACATGAATATACAAAGTTACGTCTGCTACTACAAACCTATTAAAAGAAAATTACTCCTTTTGCATACGTTGTATGGTGTTTCTTACAGTCAAACCACCAGGATTAACAAAAACACTATATTCCCAGGATCCTTCCCTGCCACTGAGGCTCACTGGCAAACAAGGAATCGGATCCAGACTATTATATTTTCTTAGTTTCCAAGCTAAGGTGATTGCACGCAAACTGCAAACAGCCACTGCCCTGTGGCAGCTCCTGAACTGCCCCTGGGAATCATGTGGGAACATGCCGAAGCCATCTAAAGGATGATTCTAAGAATTTAAGTCTAAATGGTTGTTTTAACATCCTGGAAGTTCCACAACACTTGTTAAATTTACTAATACAGACATAACCTCAGAAAACATTTGTGATGCTTTTGGCCATAAATGTTCCAAATGGCCTACAATCACTAGTATGCAGAAGCAGGGAAGTTTTGGTCACAACAATAAATCACCATGACAATCAGCAAATGTGGGCAGCATATGATCCAGCTGCACCACAAACACAGTCCTGTTGCACTGAGACCTTCTGTTCTGTTATACACGTGACAAATACATAAAGAACTGATCATTTTACTTCTGCTTTAAAAACACTACTGCACTCTATTTATTAACAGGGTTTTGTTGCTAAATTGGCTTATAATTTTAACAAAACGTGTGGTTTGAGAGGTCCTGAAAAAAGCTTACGATTATGATGGCTGACTCAGTAGGCTACAAATTCTCTTTCTGCTCTCATTAAGAGGAAAGAGTATACACAAAGTAAGACTAATGAGTAAAAAAAATTATCTAAATTAGACATGACAATGTTGTTTCCATTCCAGAGTTTAATTTCTGTGAAAAGAAACATGAGCTACTTTTAATAAATAAATTTAGGTGTCATGAATTTTAATTTAACCTTATAAAACCTTACCATGACTAAGACAAGCTACAGGTGTAGTATCAAGGGTAATTGTATTCTCATTTTAGTGGGACTTCCTATCAAATCTAGCGGGTATACAAAGAGAAGAATATAACAAAAATAGCAAATAAATACACAGGTATCTAAAGGCCAAAGACCAAGGCTAAAACCAATATGAGATCTGTATAATTACACAGACAGATATCCACAAACACAACGTATAATTACTAATTGACAAGAACAAACAAACAAGAAAGCCCAAACACAGTGATTTTAATACCTGCTCAGGAAATAGCCTGCTTGAGAATAAAACTGTGGTCTGTGTTAGTTTCATTCAAATTATTTTCATTGACATGATACAAAATGCAGTCATTCGTTGAGCCCATAGTGCTCTAAAGCATAGTGAGCTGAATCTGTGTCATCCCTGACAGCTAATTGCCCTACCCATCATTTACAGCCTTCTGTCACGAGGAGACTGCAGCCTCCCCAGGTAACCTGCTCAGGGCTTACTCCTAGAGACTGTTTCTCATTGAGCAATTGTATTTTTATACGCTTTATAATTTAGACCTCTGACATATTTTCCCATCCAGAGTGACTACAATTTTCTGTCATTCCAGCAATAATTTTTTTTTGTTTCATCTCTGATGGGGACACCTGAGAAAGTGAAGAGAGGAGAGAAGATAGTGCGCCTGTCAGGGCCGGAAAGTAGGGAAACAACTGCCTTATAGAATTAAAGCCAGCATGGATCCTGAGAGCTACCAGATTACATAGAAGAAACAATAACACTGGAGACAGGGTAACAGGAGCAGGAATCTTTTCAATGGGAAAAACTTGAATGCTTTCATTCTGCAAATAGTAGTCATGGCTTGTTATTTCTTCTTTGCATTAACAGAGAACATGCATGTACTGAAAACTGCCCACAAACCATGATGTATTGTTTGCTTTATCCTTTCTGTTTTTTTCCACATTTATCCTGTTAAGTGTCCTAACCAGACTGTGTTTACATGTGTCCCTAAGCAAGCCACAACTGTTGCTAGCTACATATCATCTTTATAGTCTCATTATCTCTGGTTCTCCGAATTCTGTCTGGCTCACAGACTAACTTTTAGTGTTTAACACTTGCTTGTAATGAGCCTTCTGAAAGCCTTCTAATCAGTGTGCCCTGCATGCAAAACAAATGTTTGGCTCCTCAGTTATAGTGGCCTGCATGTTAATTTTCACAACTAGCTATATGGCATCAGCTTCAGTGTAGAGCCTCGGGTATTGTCTGAAAAGTAAGATTTTAACAATCTCAGCTATGCAGAAGCTGTCTCTTAAATTTTTTTTATGTTATACTCATACAAAAGAACCACAGACCAATATCTAGTGTGTTCTTTTGCAGTTCAGAATGTCCTTTAAATATTTTTCTGTTTACAATAATAAAGATACTGAATAATGAAGATACTGAATTAGAAAACTAGCTGTCCAGAGGAAAAAAAAAAGCTGCTCTGTTTCTTCTAAGGAATGCTCACTCATTTATAATTTTTATTTTGGGTTATATATATAACATTGTAAATTAATGACAAAATACTGAAGTGGAAAAGAGGCATTCTTTTCAATAAAAGGTCTTTTAAAAAGAAGTGCTTATTTTTAGTGTATGTCTTTAGTCTTCTAAAAACACTAGATTAAACCAGCTTTGAAACTTGCACATTGCGAGTTTTTCAAGTCAGTGTTCTTAGCAATTCTGGTAATTTCAGCACAATAATGTCAGAACTGTTTCTTCAGTGTTTTGTACAAATATTCTTATCATCCTGGCACTACAATAGATTGCATCATCAAGGTACCACAAAGCTTTTGAAGCTCACCATTTTCCCTACATAGTCAATGGATCTGTTATCTAAACTGTCTGCCAGAGATTAAAAGTTGCTCATTTCAGAGGAATAAAATACTGTATGCTATTTCTGAGGGTGTACATCAGAGCCAGTTCACAGCTTCTTTCATAAGGAAGACTTACCAAAAGGGATGTCCTAGAGGCAGCGAAACTCCTGCCAACATTAATTTTTCATCCAGGATTCCTTTTATAAGAATTCCCTGAGTCCACACTTGGTAAATTTGAATCTGGGCTCTTGCATTTTGCAAAGTTAAGGGTGGGGTTTCCCTAGTAATGTGCAGCATGATAGATGATCCTTCAAAAGTAGCTGATTTTCCTTTCGAGGAACATATGACAATATTATTAAGTAGAGTAGGATTTAAAAAGAAACCAAACAATAAGCACAGAAATTGGGTGAGATGATCTCATCTATGTTAAGAAAGATAAGCAGCTGCACGTTGGTCCCTCTGAACCTTTCAGCTGCCCTTCAGGCTTGCCTTAAGGTGGCCTGTGGTCTATATAATGTCCCAAGGCCAGTGTGATATGTTTTAAATGAGTTTCCAAAGATGAAAGAAGTAATTCCTGTATTTGTTTCTACCTCAAGCCTAAAAGAATCAGGAGTTGCAGCTGAAGTCTACTTCAGTTACTGAAGTTATCTTAGTGAACGAAATGCAACAACTCTGTCAAATTTTCTATTTTCTGTTTTGTTTGCTTGTTTCCTGGTAAACGTTCCTACTATACCTACTAAAAATATAAATAGTTATAATAATATGAAGTGAATTGAGTCTATGTTGCATTAAGTTCCCTAATTCCATCAGATCAGGATATCTGCCCTAGTGTTCTGCGTTCTAAATAATAAGACAACACCATGTTGTTCTTGGTGCATTTATTCATTCCTTATCTGATAGAAGTAATGAAGCCTCTCTATACAATCTTGAGATGTTTAATAACAAAAAGTCTTGTGACAGTTCATCAGAGTCACAGAAATGTTTAAGTCTTACTTTCTAAAAGTGGGATTCCTGCAGTACTTTCCTAGAAATGCAACCAGAATAATACAGGAAGATAAAACTGATGAAAAGCAAAGAGAATGAGCACAGCAAATAAGGAAATCCAGAAATAACAGTAAGCCAATAGTTAAAAGAGGGGGTTATTGAAGAGGAAATTGGCAATGGATATGGAGACATTTGGGACCAAAAAGAAGACATAAAAAAAATCTGAAAAAAGAGAGAAAAGAGAAAATTATTGAGTTCTACTAGTAGCTCATAGAAGCGTGGAAGCTATTCTCTTGTAATAGTTCATTTAGAAAAGTCAGTGTAAGATCTAGTGATCAATGTTGCTACAATTGGAAGGAATTTCTTAGAGCTTTTTATGCCGGTAATTACAGTGGCAGAGAGCCATTCAAGGAATTCTACAAATTTAACAGTGTATGAATGTCTGAGCTGCAGTATCTGGGTCATTGCCAACATCTAAACTCTACTTAATTTCCTAGGCAGATGTTGCCTTTCATACTTGTGTTCTAGAATTAGCCAGTCCAAAAAATGGGCAAAGAAAGGGAATGATATGGGAATAATCTTCAGCTTGTCCCCACAGAATCTTCTTGTGTCTTTTGGCTTCACAGAGCATATTGTGAATTTACAATAATTCTTCCTCAGTGAAGCCCTCAGGGAAAGGCACACACAGGGAAACCTCCACGTCCCCCATCACACGATCCTTCTGCAATAAACTGAAAAAAGAAAGCCTTTCTAAAAGGAGACTTGAAAACAAATTTACTCTGGGATATTAGTCTTCCTGTCAGAACATCTCCCCAGTAACAATTGTTTTAGCAATCCATGTGCCAGAATGTTATAGCTAGATAATATTTGTTAAAGGCGTATTGCTACCCTTGAATAAAATATTTATGTTATTGCCATAACATTCTCAGTAAGTAGCAAATACATATTTTGTAGTCTCCATTGGTTCAGGCCAGTATTTGAACCAAAGTCATGACAACATTTATAATGGACACAATGAAGCAATTACCTTGATCAGGGAAGAACCTGGTAGATACTATGTGTGTTTTCCCTTTGTTTTCCTTCCCTTTGTAACTCTACAGATGGAAGAAACACAGCTCAGTGGGTTTTTTTGCCCTTCATCTCAAATTTGTCTATTGTAGACAGAACAGAATAAAGAAAACTGCCAGTTTAGGATTTTAAGCCTAAAATAGTACAGTTCCTGATAATTGGAAATATGTTTACCTTAAAATCATGGCTGCAGGTCATCTGGACTGCTTTTATAAAATGAAAATAACAAGAATTTCAGAGATGTTTGTGCCATTGTACTCCTGTTATGGTTATTGATGCTCTGACTTTGCTGAGTTTGTTCCTTTAACATCTATATATTTTCTATCCACAAGCAGCTGAATAGCCGCTACCCTGACATAATTCACACAGGATGATGAATGGCATTAAATGTGAAGATGATGCTTTAGATCCTTTAGACTTGTGGTGGCTAGAATAACCTCCTGTGATCCTCTCCAAGCTTACTACAGCTGCATTTTATACACACACACACACACACACACACACACACATCTATATGCATCAAACTGTCATACAATGATTTATATGTGCCTAACATACAGGCAGATAAAACAATAGTTTCTTACACCAAGCTGTAGGCAAACCCAGAGCAGAACTTCCCATAAATGAATAAATGCTTCTGGTTTAAGCCACAGTGTGTCATGGGGGAGGGAAAGGAAATAATATGATATCCTTTTTGCTGTTGAGTTACTATTATTAAAACTAGGCTTTTCATGGAGTTTCTTGGTATTCATTTGGTGTAAGAACACCTAATATTGGTAATATTTGATATATTATATTCATTTATTTGAGGTTCTTTCACAGTGATAATATATTTGCATGTATCCAAGCAGCAGACATAAGATGTGTTTTCTGAAATACTTGATAATGATGACATAACTTACAGAATAAGCTTTGAACAGTACTCCGTATTCTAAGTCACTTGTGTTTTCTTTATGAAATAAAACATTATTTTTGAGCAGCTAGGTCATTTCCATGTTTAAAAAGCACAGAAATCAGTATTTCGTCTGATAGTACTCAATCCCTTCAATCTATTTAGCTTAACAGATGTACAGAGGCACACAGATGGAAACAACTCAATCTTTTTTAAGCTTGATGCTCAAGAAAATAATCAGGACAACGAGCTGGTGACACTATGCCTTTTCTTCTTTGTAACTGAAACTATTGCAATGGTGATATGGGAAGAAAAAAGAGTATTTTTTTTTTGAGAACTATGGACTTCTTATTGGTTATCTAATATCCAACCTATGTCGTTCCCAGAAATCACTCTAGTTCAAGAGAAGAAGTGTCTGTCCTACTCAACTCTGAGCATCACACTGCTTCTGTTGAAATTAATGGTTCATCCAAACTGCAGGTGCTGTTAGACGCTGAGCCTGGGTGCAGGGGGAGGCTTGCATTCTGTGGTGGAATAAGGTGAGCTGCAGTTCAATACAATTTTCTCTCTTCTTCCGTATTTATTTCCTATACTCCAGTTTACACTGGAAGAAGAAACATCGGTAGGGAGGAAAGTCAGTGTGTGCTGTGCATCAGGGTAGCTGACCTGCAGGGTCAGTCACACACCCCTCGAGACTGGTAGTCTAAATGCAATCCAGGGAGAGATAGTAATGAATGTAAAATCAATAGAAGATAATCAATGAAAGTTACTTCTGCAATTTTGTAAGGAGTGCTAGGATTCAGAATAAATCTCCGATGGTGCTCCTTGGTTTGATGAGCAGCCACCTGTACTGCCAGATGTGCAGATCCTCAGGCTTTTCTACCTTTCAAGTCGGTATTCTGCAATCCAGTCAGTCCGAGCAGCAGTCAGGTAGCAAACATGCAGCATGGCTCACTCAGGAATTTCAGCTGGGATTTGGACCCTACAGGACTTTCCTTGGGGGAACTTGTCACAGCGTGTTTGTGCTGACACAGGGCTTTAGAAACAAAGTAATTTATATTACTTTTGCAAGGTGAAAAGCCTTTAGGAAAAGTAATAAATAAATAAATCCTCTTTGTGAGCAAATCCTGCCACTGAAAAGAAAGCAAACAAAAAATCATCCTCTTGTTTTGAACTGATATCAATGGCACATTTTTGATAACTTCTTTCTTTTCAAGCTTCCAGCTATTTGCAGGATTTTTTGATATTTGTGGTTTCCCCTGATCTGAGGTTTACTGACTTATCTGTGTTGTATTCCCTGAAAGCACCCTTATCCCAATCTACCCAATATTCAAACACTGTTCTCTATAGCTTTGAAGAGGTAGAGGGAATTGGTACCAGTACCACTATTGTACTTTCTATCTCACTTTTTAAAGTCTTTCTTTATTGCTTTCTTTTATCTAATGCCTTGCTGTTGAGCAGACAGGCAACAATACAAAGCCAAACACATTAGTCATTGAAAGTACCTCCCTCACCCTTCATCAGAATCTGTTTTGTTTCTTCTGCAGCTGTATATTACACAAAGACACATTCATGAAGTCACACACAACTTTGGTTATTTTGAAACCACGGAGAAAACAAGCAACAGGAGGAAAACAAGCAAAAAATCCAGAAGTAGAAATATCCTCTTTAATTGCTTTCATACTGAAATTAAATTATATTTTTCAAGAAAATGCTCAGGATGTCTAAATTGAATACTTGGGAAGTGATATGAGATGCAATGAAAACAAGTACTTTTTTTTTAATAGTTCTTATGAAAATGCTTACATGCAGTTTTACCTACTGTGACACTTACTGTGTTAGTAGACAAACACAGAGGTTGAAACTGGTAAATATAAATCATTCTGACTTGTGAACACAATGGAAAATTGCAGGCTTAGTGTGTAAGTTGAAACCTGTTCTTAAATATAGGCTCTTTTTATTTTTCTAGAGGTGAAAAAGGAAGGTGGGATAAAATAAGAAAAATTATTTATTTGGGTTGAACTGAAACAGCAATAATTCAGACTTGCTAGAAAAAATGAACACTTCCACATCTTTAAGTTTATTCTACAAAAGAAAATTCCTTCATTTGAGCATGGGTTAATGTTTCTAGCCTTTGGAGTAAACACTTTAAAAAGTACTGCAATCTTTTCTTTCTTTTTTCAATGTCAACTGAAACAAAGTCAGTATTAGTGCTCAGTGGATTTTCTGAAATAAGTGAATCTCATACATAAATAAACTGTTTGGATCCAGCTCTACTCTAAGTGGATATAAATTTGCTTTTTGCCCTGGGTTTATGCAGCACCGTGCACAATGACTACAACACAGTTCAGGCTCAGATTTTGAATGGAATCTCAGGCACATTTCCCATCTCGAAGCTATCCAGATTAAATAAATAGACATCAGTTTATATTCTGTGTAATAATTAATACACGGATTTGAATTATCCTAAGAATCTGGGCCTTGAAAAGTCAGAATTAAATTGAACATCCTGCCTGAAATCTGACAGTTACGGAATACCTCACATTCCTTAGTATACCATATTACAAATACAAACACAATTAACAACAATACAGGTAATAACAAGATCAAAACCCAGTGGCAATATATTGATACCCAGTTACCAAATTTCTTCTGAAGAGCTGTTTTTACTGTCTGGAAAACAATACAAAACAGAAGAGTTCCCAGGGAAGCATTGTTAAGGAATCATTTCTCTTATGCGGTTGTGTCGCAAGCGAGCAAATGGACAACAACAACACTAATTTAAAAGCTATTAAGCAGGTCCTGAAGCATAAGCATACTGCATAAACCCTGGTTAGGCAAAACCCCAAGCCATGCCCGTTTTCTTTCATACCATATTTTCATCCTGGATGGAAACAAAGTCAATGTTCTCTCTCAGTTCTCCCAATAAAACCTCCAGGAATCAGGTGTTTCAAGCTCAACAGAGGCAGTGAGAATGCATGAGGGTCTAGGGTTGTTGTAAGCAACTTCAGAGGGCAACCACAACGGTAAGTTCACATCTATCTTTTCAAGCACCACAGGAATCATTTAAAAACTTCTCTAACAGTAAGCTAAGATTCACAAATCCATGTCGCTTTCGTCTTAAGGGAGGTTCCAATGGCTCTGGTTCTGCAAGCAGCACTGTTATTAACAGCTGCTTGTTCACCTAAGCCTGTGAAGAAGGAAAGAGATCATTATTAATGCCAGTGTGAATTCATTTTATGTCTGATACAACCAACTAGTTACAAAATAAAAGGTTACAAAAATGAAGTGAGAGAAAAGTCCTAAAACATAGTGTCTAGGTAATGTTATCCCCATGGAGTCAGGCTATATGGTGGGAATGGGCCTATAAATATTAATAGAAATAAATAAAACAATAGAAAGATAAATATAGTATAATGTGTAAATAAGTATAGTATATGTCAATAAATTGGAAAGAGAAGCCTGGAAACAACACACAAACTGTTTCCAAAATCAAGGAGAACTGATCTAAAGCTTGGAGGCAATGAAGTCGAAGAGAGGTTAATCTGATCATGCAGCAATCCTTATGACCTCTTTATGTTGATAGGATCATTCCTCTTAAGCGGAATTAAAACTTATGAAGGAATAAATATGCTAAATTGTGCTGAGATGAAAATGCTTATCAAATTGTATATTGCTGAAAATAACTGTGCTGTGAAGGCTGCCCGTGAGACAACACTTGCCATCACTGCATCACTACCTGCTCCTGAAGGCAAGGTGCTGATTTTGAATAACCTGCTTCTGCAGGAATCTGCTAATTTGCCCAGTGTTGCTTCATTACTTCTGCAGTCTTCTATCTTCTCCAGCATTTAGCAGAACACCACGAGGAACCTACTTTTTACATTTGCTTCAACTAAAAATAATGCTAATGAAATATCAACCAGCTTCCATTCATGACTGGACTAATTTTCATAGACTGAAATAAGTAAGTGCTATTATATTTTTTGGATCACAATTCATGCACAGACCTGGATGTTTCAAGAAAAATTTGAGCTAAGATGCCTATCATTTAACATTTTGAAAGAAATCCTACAAATCTAGAGTTTCTGACACAGATTGTGAACAAAATATTGTGTGTAGTGTGTATAAACACTGAAATAAGGTTAAAAAGCTCAATCAACTTTCATACTTTGAATCATCTGGAAGTCAAAAGACATTTTTACAAGGACAGCAAATGGACTGAATAAAAGGGAAAACAGATTTAATAAAAATGCTCAAGAAAATATTTTTCTTTAATTACAAAGTACTACTGTTAACAACATTCACTTCAAGCTTTTACCTCACTGCAATTGTGTCTTCCTTTGGACACAAGTAATCAAATTGCCTCAGCATAATTTAATTCTTTTGGGCGTAATAAGCTTAATGCTTTATATAGCAGTGCTAAACCTAACAACTGTACAGAGTCCTGCAAATGCGAGGAGCGATTCGTCGCTGTATAAACCACCGTGCGCAACCACCCCAGTTTAGACAAAGCCATAAACCACTTCAAGCAAGATTTCAGAGGTGTCAGCACCTGGCACAACACTAAACTATTTCTGCAAGAGAACCTTCCAGCCACTAAAGATGTATTTACAAAGCACGGATGCATTTTTTTTTCATTCTGCAAGACTCCACATTATAACACAGTATGCACTGCACTCTAAACACACTAAATGCTCGGATGCAGTTTCAGAAGTATTTTAATTAGAATGAGTTATCAATTACTTGAAGACAATTGCCCTCAAATATTTCCTTACTCTCTTCCCAGCTGTGAAAATTTCTGAGTAAAAATGCTTTCTGGGAGCAAGATGGGGGAAGGAAGTCACCTCATAGATTCTTTTTATTGTAATGCTGAAGGCTATGTCTTTAGTTGGTATGTAATATATAAAAAGACAAAGTATCAGTAGGTCTGATTACCTTTTTTTTAAAATCTGTGGTGACTTCTGAGTACATAGACAAATCTCCTACGGAAAAGCAGCTAACCTTCTATTTAAAATATAGAAAAATATTTAATATGAAATATATTTTTAAAGTCTTGTTTAACCATAAGCATCAATATTTGCATTGAGATCATATAATTAAATTAGCTATTTCTTTTGGAGTATAGCTACTATTATTAAGATACATTCACAATATCTTTTATAATCAAATTTCTTTTCCTAAATGGTTTTCCTAAATTTCCTTAAATTGAGAGTCCCCTCTCCTCTCCTAATTTAAAAGATCAGTTCTGCCAGAACTATTTAAAATATCAATTAAAAAAAAAAAAAACTTGCATCTTATGCTGGCTGTAGACTTAGTATTTGGATTATTGGAAACAAAGGTACAATATGTATTCCAGTTCACCTTCTGTGGTATTTGCTGTTGGACTTTTTTTTTTTTTAATTAAAAAATGCCTTCAAAACGAAACCAAAACAAACAAAAAACCTCCAAAACAAACAAACAAACAAGCTGTCTTTCTTTGTCTTATACAAGAGAAAATACCAAAGTTCTGTACAGACCTCAGCCTTTCAGGACTTGGTGCCATGATGTGTTCATATAATTTTGTGTGTGTGTGAATTATTCTGCAGAAATGTGAAACTCATTTGTATGTTTCTCATGGTTATGCAATATGCTGAACTGACATTTGAAAAATACATGTGGCTCATACTGTCACCAGTTTGGGGGAAAACTTCTGGATTCTCACAGTTCGCAAAAGAAGACAGCTATGGAGACCTTTTGATTTGCCTAAGTGGTGTGTCCAACTTCAACCACTTCTCATCTCCAAGCAAGACACCAGTTGTCTCTCCTCTGTTGCTTTTGCAACAACTGGACACTAAATTTAACATACATGGGAAATATTGAGCTTCAAGGTGCTTCCAGGGAGAGAAGCAGAGAAATCGATCCCTCTTTACATTATACGCTTGCGAAGATACTGAATGAAGGCATGAACCAAAATATAGACCTAAAACCACTGTAAGGGTGTAAGGATAATGTCACACATAAGGGTGTCAGCTCTCTTGAGGATTAAGGTGAAAGAAGCAAAGGTTTGCACCATAATGAAAAATTGCCGGTTTTCAAAGAGGCACTGTCCCACTTTAGTAGTCGAGATAATACCTCTGCATTTCATCTACATAGATTTTCATGTCAAACAGATGCTCCTGATTATTCTAAGACTTCGGTTTTCTTAACTGCTTTATTTAGCAAAGAAGAGTGGAAAAATATTTTTAAAAATGGGACTATAGATAGTAATTCCTGTATTCAACTTGATACATATGTTCGTTCTATCATTTTTACCAAAACAAGGGAAACCAAACAAATATTTGGGGAAAAAAATGAAAAGAGGAAGAATAGTGAGATAAAGTGTTTCCTGGACTTTGTCAGACTTCTTTATTCTCAGAATTTCTATGTCTTTTTCACACAGAATCTACAGCACAGAAACACACTGACAGTGCTGACAAGTAACTCTATTCAGGTTTACTTCCCTTTTCCCTCTAACATAATAAAAATGGTAACAAGAATAGCAAAGATGTTGTAGTCCTCTATCTTCACAAGAAATTGAACCAATATTTGGTGTGTAAACAGTAAAAAGTTGACAGTGCACTTTTAAATTATAGTTGTAGCTTTTTCTTAACTCGGAAAAAAACTGTACTATTTCTTCACAAGTAGTCAATGAAGGCCTTTTTTTGTTTGTTTCTTTTAATTTTTTGGTGCAGCAAGATGAAAAAGATATTTAGAAAGATGGGCAAAGATGGAAAATTAAGATCCAAACCTGAGATTCAAACACGCTCAGGATTTGCACACATTCAAATCCAGACATGAAAATATCTGTATGTCTATGGCTTCTGACCTAAAAACTCACAGCAAAAAATCTGGTGGGCTTTTTGGCCAAGGCCTGTCTGTATTTAATAATCTTTATTATAGGTTTGAGAATCTAAATTATTAACCTTTTTTTTTTTTGCAGGACATCTTTCTAAAGTTGTGAATGTAAACAGTTCCTCCATTCAGGAATACTGATCATATACACACTTACCTCTGAGAAAAAAAAAAGAAACATAACAAAAAAACCCAACACCCACATGTGGACTTACATTCCTAGATGGGGATGGATTTCAAAATACTCTCAGGAGTTTCTCCAGCAGATGAAATGTCTCGATGAGCGTGTCATTTAGCTTGTCCATCATGCCTGGGGATATGTAAAACAGAAAACATTATTTCTTTAGCCACCACTCAAGAACATTCTGTATTTTCATAATAATACAAAGAGCAGGTAAATTCTCTTCTCATCTGTGTCTAAAACAGTTGGATGTAGTTGACCTTCAGGGCTGGGAGGGAGAAGACTGGTCAGCTGTAACCATCCCATTAACACTGAGGAGGCTGGACCCTAAAGCAGAAGAGTCAGCATGTAAACTAAAGGAACTTTATTTGATCATTTTGTTTAGAAACAGAAAGGGCTGCCTATAGATTAGATTATCCAAGTCTATGTTAATGCACTGCATCAGATAAAAAATAAGATACCTATGATAATTCTAAATATGTTTAGAACAGGAGGAGTCTCCTGTAAAATGAATTGAAATGCAGAGAGGAAAATGAAAAATAGTAGTTTTGGCAACCTCTACCTTGATCCTTATTTTAGGGATTATTCAGTGATTTATCCAACACAGGTGTGTACGTACATCACCTGTGGGATTTCTGTGTGGGCTGTTCACTAAATGAATACTGTCAAATATGTTATTCTGGCCTTTATTCCATCCTTCTGTGTTGCTCCTGTGACTGGAACAATGGGAGGGATGGCCGGCTCCCCAATATCTTGCTGTAATCATCACTTCTCAAGAGAAAGCAGCTCCCTACAAATCAGAAGTATTCACTCCTCAGGTGCTTTCCCACAAAATCCTTCAGACGGGAGGCTTAAAGTAAGCCCTTAAAGGGATCAGATTGTGCTCCTGGGGAGTAGTTGCATTTGTGTTCTCTTCTTTTTCTCAGAAAAGGATCAGCAAAACATCTGCTGTAGGGTATGAAGTAGTTAGAAAAAAAAGGCTTTTGAAAGGCCTAAAGAAGAATGAGGGAGAAGATGAATCCTAGAAAATTGATAAGCAGTATTAATATCCTACTTGAATGCAGTTTTGTAAACTACCAAAAATATTTCTGTCATATCTACCATTGTTACACACAAAAATATAATCAATTGTAGCTTACTGCAAAGAAGATAGTAAAAATTCTAGCATTTACAGTTGTTTGAGAAACCTTAAATCTTTCTTCTTCTGTAATTCTTGAGAGATCAGAATAAACATAGAGTGCTATGGAATAATATCGCCCGTGATCATGTAATTGAGAGCAGTATTGTAATAGGTATATACAAATACAGCAAAACACTACTGGTGTCTTTTCCTGCACTATGGAGTTTGTCCTCTAGACTCAATACTGCATAGCATTTTTCACTAAGCAGTCCTATCTTCGTGTTTTTCAGTTCTATGACTTACAATGTGTAGGACAGCCCTCAAGACGTCAGCTGTAAGACACCTTGGCTATGGAGAAAATCTGAAACTGTGCTGTAGTTTTATGCATTTTTCATCTTCTGAGATAAAATGTCAAAGGTCCAAGAAAGTAATTTCCGTGAGCTATACCTACATTATCATATGTGTTTAAATAATATCTGGGAAAAAAACAGTAAAGGAACCTTGTTGAGGATGTAAAAGCAGTTGTTGAAATGTAGGTCTCATAGATTATGAAAGC
Source organism: Pachycephala philippinensis (assembly GCA_013397055.1). Lineage (NCBI taxonomy): Eukaryota > Metazoa > Chordata > Aves > Passeriformes > Pachycephala > Pachycephala philippinensis. The sequence continues at coordinate 371,304 of VWZT01005696.1, read as the reverse complement.
AACGCTCTGGCTCTGCAGCAAGTTCTTGGTTCCACAGTTAGCTGGTGCTACTAAGGTTTGGTTGCTCAGCCTTAGAAATTCCAGGAAAAAACATGAGAAAGAGATTGAGAAAGGGATTGAGAATTTTTTGAAAGTTTTGTGACAGTAGTCACTGATGCCTAGACTGTTTCCAGAAACAACTGCCCTGAGGTAACAGCACAATCAGCAGATATGAAGTCCAAAAATTAGAAATTAGTTTGGCATAGAAATCAGTAATTTTGAGGAAAGGAGCCAGCTGAAGAGTACTTCATGCACCTGGCATCTGGTGAATAGTTGCTCTGTACAGCATGGAAGGATCTTGTAGGAAAATATTTGAAACAAACTGGAAACAAGTAGCTTAAAACAAGCCTTCTGGGGACTGAGAAAGATTCTGTGTTGATAACAATATGGGAAAGATAAAATATGAGGCTCCTGGGAAAAGGGTGAACCACAAAATGGGCATGACTTGCAATATGACTGAAGTATATATGACTGAATATAACCCTAGGTATCATTTTCCAACACCTTAGTTTGCAGATAAGCTAAAAGCACATTTGTCTTAGTAATGAAAACAACTGAGATTATTGATATATAATTTACTACATGATGAATTAAAAAAATGTTCTTTTTAATTTTCTAGAAATATTAATATGTCGGTTTTTAAAATATGCCATTTTCAGTGTGAGTGAGAAATATGGAACTGGGATCTATAATATTAAAGCAGCTCTGAATAATGATTTAATACAGGGCTTTGTCTAGTGTTAGATGAAAGAAGGCTGTGAATAAACTAATGTTCTTTAAACCCTAGTGGGATTAAGGCAGCAACATGATGCAATTTGATTATTCTTTCCAATAAGAAGCTGAAAGCATTTGGTTTTCACTGCCACAGAAGAATCACTCTTTTCTAAGCATTTTTTATTTTGATGTGATATCCAATATAACATTATGTGGAACAGCTTAAAGGCAGTTATGTTTGATTATTTTCCTCTTTTTTTTTGTTATGTTCCTACTGTTATTTTGAATAAAAGGATCTCTGAAATTCTACGATGAACAGATTCAAAAGCTGTAATTAACAAGCTCTAGACATGGGCGACTCTGAATATATACAAATACAAAAGAAGTCTTGAGCCAAATCTGAGCATGATGAGTAAATTATTCTAAGAACCATTACTGAAGTATTATCAGCAATGCCAGGAGCAAATTATAAATTGGAAACATGACTTTATATCTTCCCAACTGCAGGCACTGAAAATTTGCCCAGCCTGACTTGCTTTTAATTGTGAGCTCTTAAATCTTTGTTAGAGAACCTTTGACCTCGGGCACAAGACTAGGCCCACAATTCCCTTTTGTAAGTCCTGTGGCCACGTCGGGTTTGGGTTGCTTCTGCCACCACACTGTAAGAGGTGATGTACCTACCAAATGAGTCTGCAAGGCTCCTTTGGCATCTGGCAGGAGCAAGTTCTCTACCCTCTTTCATTCCAGGTCTTTCTTCAGGCCAGCCTCTGATTTTAATGTTAGTCTTTTAACCAAATGATCACCCATTTTCTTGAGCTCATCATGAAAATGTCTGCTTCACTCATCAGTGGGCTCTGAGCATTAGCACATCAACATTGCCCTGTGTGTTGGCACTGGATAGGTGCTAGTGTTCATCTCGGAAGTCCACCTGTCTGACAAAAAGAGAAGGTGTCATTTCTGTTTTGCCAGATTACAAGTCAGTGGCTTCACATATACAAGAAACAAAAAAGTCAAAACAGAATGACGGTGTGGGAGAGTCTTGTTCAGGCATTCCCCAAATCCACAGCTTCTGTAAAGCTTGAAGGAACTCCAAGATCTCTCTGAAGTGCAAACATTTTCTAGTGGCAAAGAAATAAGGAATTTTGCCTTGGGACATTGCAGTATAAAGGGCCAGGTCAAAAGATTCAGAGAGCAGAGCTTTTTGCTACTTTCAAGTTGTCAGGTTTAGTTTGTGCTAAAAGGCATTGTGGTCCCCGGTGAAAGGTAAGAAGCTGTTTAGACCTCACAGAGAAAAGAAACTACTCTTCACTGAGGTTTATGAGACGTTTCCTGAAGTCAGAATCCTTCATAGTCCAGAAACATTGTTTACCTGCCCTAGGTCCCAGGCAAGCTCCTTGTGCTGGGGACTCCTTTTGCTTCCGGAGGGGGAAAGTCAGATCTCTCCTTTCATGTGCCAGAAGCGTACCTACGCGTTGAGGGAATTCTTCCTTCACCTCTCCAATTACTCCCAGTTTTGCCAAACTTGGTAAGTAACAGCAGCATTTGTCTCTAATGTTTCCTTTTTTAAAACAATGTTTAAAAAAACAGTTTTGGGGGGAAGTGCGGTTATTATTGTTACTTCAAAATTTATACTTGAGTGGATGTATAGTGAGCAGAAAATTAGTCTTTTAAGGCAGATTTGCATTCCATGACACCATGTTGACACTGAGGTCTGCTGTATTGCAGCAAAGCACTTTTGCTTTGGTGTTGACATTTCAATTTGACATTCTTTGTAGGCTCTAAAATGTCTCTAAAAGGGTGGCTGACATCACCTCTCCCCCACTTTCCTTTTCATACACCCCTGCCACTGCACAGTGTGTGTTTGGCTGGATATATTTCAGACCAAAGCAGCCTAGTAATGCTTTAAGTGTTACTCTTCTGTTCCGCTCATCCCTCTAATTTACACAGGGGTTGTTCCCTTGCCATTTTTGGCAGAGTTAAATACTCAGGCACATCAGCCCAGAAGTGAAAATTTCTGTCATTTCTTGACATTTATACCACAGAGATATTAAACCACTTGATAGACAAGACCTTTCTATATTTGTTAATCAGATGAAATGACGGAAATCCAGCCACAACTGAAGAGTCACATTTTTATTCTAATACCAGGTATTCACCGATACAGTCAAATAGTGAAATATAGATCTGAAACTACATCAATTGCATCTGAAGGTGACAAAATCTTCAGTGTAATTTCTCCTCCCACTATATTTTTTTGTAGTCCTCTTTTAAGAGGCTTTTTGTTTCCACACAGAGACACGAATGAATCATTTTCCTTCACAACCAGTCGCATATCTACCAAAAAAAAAAAGGAAAAAATATTTTAAAATTGAATAACTGGAGTGTTAGCCTTCATGTTGCCATGGTTTAACCCCAGCCAGCAACTGAGTACTGTGCACCTGTTTGCTCACCACCTCCCACCCATCGTGGGATGGGAAGGAGACTCAGAAAAAAGTTAATACCTGTGGGTTGAGATAAGAAAAGTTCAATAATTGAAATAAAATCGAATATAATAAGAAAACAATAGTATTAATAGTAATAATAGTAATGGAAAGGAAAACAACAATTAGAGAGAGAGAAATAAAACCCAAGGAAGATAAGTGATGCACAATACAATTGCTCACCACTTGCTGACGAATACCCAGCTCATCCCTGAGCAGCTGTCAGCCCCTCTGAGCCGACTCCCCCCACTTTATATACTGGGAATGGTGTTCTATGGTATGGTATGGAACATCCCTTTGGCTGGTTCAAGCCAGCTGTCCTGGCTGTGGTCCCTCCCAGCTTCTTGTGCACCTGCTTAACGCTGAGCATGACACTGAAAGGCCTTGACTAAGGGCAAGCACTACTTAGCAACAACTAAATATGAGTGTGTTATCACTTTTATCCTCATACTGAATGAAAAAAGCACAACAGAGTAGCACTAGTTACTTGGAAGAAAATTAACTCTATCCCAGGTAAACCAGGACTAGTTTGTACAAATAAGGAAACATGACTTCTCGAAATGCCTCCAGTGACACAAGTTCCATAAAGGCCTTTGAATCAGGTCACGGTTGCATACAGAAACAGTGTACATTGTGCTGATCAGACTGTCAGTGCCCTGTCCAAGGGAACCTCCCTCTAAAGAGCATCTGATCACTTCCATGCAAGAGCAATCCCATTGAGGTAAGTGGAATATATGATTGTCAAGCTTAGCTCAGCTTATTAAAATGTCAGAGAACAGGGGAACACCCACTTTCACTCCATGACTGCTTTCTTCAAGCATCTCAAATCAAAAACATTCTTTTAGTGCTGGCTAATATCAAGAAAACATATAGGATACGCCTATAAACTGTGCAAAATTGAGCTCAATTTCCAACAGTGAAAAAAGAAAGAAATCCAAAGAGTAGTAGTTAGAGAAAATCATACAACAACACCACTGAGGAAAGTTATAACCAATGATGAAATAGTATTTCTTAGAATCACAGCTGAATACTTCAGTCTTTGAATATCATGCTGCTTATCAAACATAATGCATACTTCTGCTTTTCATAGTATGAAGCAGCCAAACAAAAAAAAAATCAGTCTAGAAGGAGATAAAACATCTGTTACATTAAATACTTAGCTGTGGGAATACATTTTCACATGCTTTAAAGAACCAGCCAAGATATAATGAGCACATATTTATAGAGAATATACCATATTCTCTACAATCTAGAATGCAGTTTAATTTTAATAATTAAGTAATGAAGTTGAGCTCTTCTATGGACAAGTGAGCATACTATATGTAACATTGATTTTAAAAATTTATTTAAATTAGTAAAAGACTATTTTCAGATACTCTATTTTTCTCTCTCTTCTTGAAGTGTAACTTTTTCCCATGTTGCAAAACATCATGATATTGGGGAAAATTTATTTTCAATTGTGTTTTATATGATATATTTAGCATGGAGAGCATGTACACCTGAGGCATTTAGGGTGGGACGGATTGTGAAGATCTGTGAAATTTCTGTTAAGTGCGTGAGGCTGAAGAAACAGCAAAAAGAGAAGGCTGAGTATGAAATTACCTATGTAAGCTGACTGGATGAGTATTTATCTAGCATGACGTATAAGGCAAATATTGCAGCATTATCCCTCTGGTCTTGATAATTGCAGTGGAGTTGCTTGGGATACTTACCAAAGCAGATGAAATTCTGGCCTTAGTGTCTGCTGAGCAATAGTTATACACAGAAAAAAATTATAATGTGCTAGGAATTAGCACACTACTTATTTTTTTCTGAGTATTCACACAGGCTTGATCACAAAAAGAGCTTGAAGGGGGCCACTTAAATACGAGGATGGATTTCATAGAGATCTGCTTTTGTATTGTTTAAACTTAGAAAATAGATAGACACAGCAGAAGAGTGGATTTATACACAACTGACTGTTACTGGCTGGGAATAGGGTCTCAACAAGGTAAAGGCCTTGTCAAGCCTCTAAAGGGGGGAATGATGCCTTAGGTTTTAACTTTTATATTTTTCAAATCCTGTACTGCTTAGTGGGTAACTCTGAATATTTGTGTGGCCTGTTGACCTCTGTTCTTTTATGCTGGTTAGACATAACAAAGCCTCTCTGGGTTTGCTCTTCAAGGACACCAGGCCCCTGGGTGGAGGGGAAGGGAGGAGGGGGAAACTTGGGGTAATTGCATTATTAACTTAAGTCATAATTGGAGAATTAACCCTGATATGCAAATGGACCAAACTTATAAAAGTGTGAAGAAACTGTGACCCAGGGTCTATCTTGGGTGTAGCCTTTTGACTGCCCAAGGTGTACCTTTGAAGGCCCTTCAAATAAATACCTACTTTTATTCTCTTCTTTTTGTCTAGTCTCTGTTTTTAGGTGGCCACCTCGAGGCATCACTATTACAATCTCCTGTAAGCAGCTCATATTGCTGTTGTCTCTATTCAAGGCCACAGGGAGGTATTTTACCCTTAGACATGGCTAGGAAATGGTTAAGCATCTTCTGGTGCGGTTTTTTTGGCAGGAAGATAAAGGTCTTTAAAAAAATATTAGTTTTTCCTGTTTTTCTTTTCACTTTCACTGTGCAAAAAGATTTTTATATGCCTTTTGATTAAATAAGATTTGATTAAACTATATAGCTTAACAGCTCTTTAACACTTTAAATAGCTACAGTGAATAAAGGTATGTAATTCCAGAAAATTCAGACATCTTTTCTTAGACTATAACCACTTCAGAGAAGCAAATCTCTTCCTCTCCTCATTACCAGCCTGTATATCTGGTGCTTTCCCTACTGCAGTTAAACATATCATCAAAGCCACAACACTCAGGTTTCATTGGAACAGGTTATAATCTGAAAGCAATTTATTATGCTTTCTACCCTCCCACGTAATACCCATTTATATCTGTGCCATTAAAATAAACTCTCAATAATTTAGAGGAAGAAATGGATGTCCCCAAGGACTGTATGTGTATGTAAAATCACAGAATACCAGGTTGGGAGGGGACCTCACAGATCATCGGGTCCAACCTTTCTCAGCAATAAGCAACCTGTGGGTAAGAAGTGATATAGTCACACTGGAATTCTATAATGGCTCTCTGGTTTTCTCTGGGCTCCAGTAAAAACCCTCTGCAGCACCACTGCAGTCAGGATTTCCAGCAGGGTTAGTGCACTCCAGCAGTGCCTCTTGGCTGCAATGAGAGCTGGAGGCTCATCTTTATCTATAAAACAGGTGTTACAGAGAAGAGTGGTACACACTCCTACACAGGGTTTGCGCATCTTGTGGATGAATGCAGAGCTCATTCTTTCCTGTTCATCCACATTTGCCAGCTGACATGACAGCTAAAAAAAACATGGAAGGGGTTGTTTTATCTGTGGGTCTGTCAGTGTTGTGCTGTACTGTTTATGCACTGAAAACAGAAGTGAAATATAACCTGTTTCTTATTTTATAGCAATTGTTAGACAAGTTTTTACTGGCAACTCAAAATTAGTACTGAAGTAGAGAATAAAAACAGTCTGGAGTTATTTCTGTTTCATCCAAAAGTCTGGCAAAGCCCTTAACTGAAAAATAAGAAAAGATTTTTGAGCAGCTGATGAAATCAAATATTGTAACACAAGAAACAAAGACATAAGTTTTGTCTTTTTTAAATTCTTCCTCACCTAACAGCTAAAAATGCTAGACGACAGTGTATTAATGATTTCATTACATGTGTTTCCCCTAAATGCAAACATCTGAAGTTGCTGAAGATATACGAATACACAATGATCCCATTAAGGCAGCCAGAAGTTCTGAAACCTCACAGGTTTCCTGACAATCACAAAATATTAGCTTTTATTAGAGACACAGCTTAGTGGTGGACTTGGTGGTGCTGGGTTAACAGTTGGACACAATGATCTTAAAAATCTTTTTCAACCTAGGTGATCCTTTGTTTATATGAAAATTCTCACAGCAAAATTTTGTAGAATTCCAGTTTCCTTCCAGATTACAATACACAGTGACAACATTGTCTTAGCCACAGAGCAGCCCATCTGTATGCACCACTCTGTAGTGTGAACATAATGCCATTCTCCAGAAAGGTAATATTGAACCATAGCACTGATTGTAACTGTTTGCAAAGGAATGATTGATTTTTCTGCATGCACAGAGCAAGGAAGAGCTGTTTCTGTATCTCTTCAGGTGACTTGGGTGCACTTCTGGACATTCTGCAAGTGGTGCAGACCTGCCCTGCTTTGAGACAGGAAATATGAGGTACATCTCCAATTTGGAGAGAAAGATGTATTACTTTTTTTGTAAGAGAACTGCCTAAGCCACCAAGTATTGAGGATGGTAGGGTGGCTACATGATAGACATCATGGACATATAACAGAAAGGCTGGGGGTCTTCTGCTCCTTCTGGGAGTTGTCCCCAGTTGAGAAAGGGAGCAGAGAAGCGCAGGGATACAGAAGTGTGGATTTCTGGTCTAGATATCTGAGCTCTATTTGGAATCTTGAGAGATGCCACCAGCAGGAGGGAGCTCCTGTAGATGAGTGCTCATGTTGTAACACGATAGACAGTTCCCACTGCAGCCTGATACACTGCAACTGGATAAGAAAACCTCTCTGCTCTTAGGACTTAAAGATGGATTTCCGATTGAATAAGTGTTTCTTGGTATTGTAAGGAGGCTTTGCTCTATGTAATAAAAATTATTATATTTTATGGAATATTAATTTTGATTATAAAATGTTAAATTATAGAAATAGTCTTCCCTTCAATGACAGTAATGTATCCATCTGCAGCCTGGAAATGATGCAAATGACATACGTGTAAAGATCACATGAGACCTTTCTTTCTACATAGAAAAATATTTGATCATACTCTTAGGGGGTAGTGTGCCAAGAGTGCAACTGTGAGAATAGTGCTGTTATGTGTCTTGTGACGAGCCTGTTCTTACTGTAGGAGGTTGTACAGAACACATACTTCATCCACATAACACAAACTATCTACATTTCAGCAGATGTTTTCTCACAACAGAAATTTTGGAAACAAAAAGTCAGTCTTCCTAACCACAAGATATGAATCACACTACCGTAGCATGGAAACCAAGATGATGCACATTCAGAAATACCAAATAAAATCAAAGATAACAGTATGCTATGATAGCTTCAATTCTTAAGAATTTCTACTGGAAATTTTGTTTGCTTTATGAACAAATTAAATTTTATAGTTTACTTATGAATGATACAGATTAAATTCTTCCATCTCGGAGTAGTTTTAGTTTATGTTTAATATCTTATTTTACATTATGTCTCACTGACATGAGAGGCTATGTGCACTTGAATTTTACAAGAATTAAAAGTAGAATTGATTTTCATGTCTTGAATCCTTCCATCACATTTTTTTGCCATGCTCTAGATTCTTATTCTTTGCTTCTTGTAGAACTACAATTTCATCATTCTGGGACTGAGGAGTCATAACCTGCTTCTATTCTGACCATCAGGTGCCTGAGAATGAAAAAATAACAATTAAAAAATCTAAGTTTCTGGGCATCTTTACTTTTACACAAGGTTTGTTGCATCCCAGCTGCTACTTCTGCAAATGGATGTAACCTTGCAGGGAGATGCCTGACCCAGGTCTAACCCAGCTGAGTCTACCCTGCACTATGACACAAACAGCAAAGGCAGCACCAGAATCAGTGCAGTGGGGTTTGCTGGAGAGATGCTGGATCAGCCTTTGCTGTGCTGTGACATGTGGCTTCCCCAGCAGGTGTAGAGCTGGCTCCAGCACGGGGCTCTGCTGGGGGCACTGCACCTCACTCTAAAAGCTCTGCGCTGCCTTTGTTCTTGCACTGTGTTCAACACTTCTCTTTCTTCCCCTTCAGTGATACGCTTATCCTGCTGTCCCTGAACACACAGTACTTTTTCTCAATACTCCTAGTAGTTACCCAATATTAGCATTGTTTTAATTTCACCATACAATCTGTGTTGTAACCGTGGCATAGGTGGGTGAGGAGAGAGGAGAGAGACAAGGCACTCAAACGAGATGAGTTTCAAGCGTAGTGTAGGTTTGGTGTGCCACGTCTTCATGAAGGAGTTGTAAACCTGACCTACTTGGGGTTATCATCTTGCCTCCCACAGGCAGCTAAAGTCTAACACGTCTGAATGTCCTACAGACATTTGTATAAGGCTGGAAAAGACAGATCAGCCTGTCACAGAAAGTAAATATATAGATGCAAAAAAACCCCAAATATATGCATTTTGTTAGCAGTCAGACAAGATTCATGCAAATAAAATTCATTCACCCAATCAGAATTATTAGGAAAAGCTCTGCTCTGGATCTACAGTTCAATCTCATCAAAAATTTTGAGATTTTGGCCTGTGAAATAGAGGGCAGTTTGGCAGAATGAAGAATATGTTTACCCCCCTTTTCCCAACTCTTCTTAAGCAGCTCTGCATTATCTTGCTTTTAAAGACTCTGAATGACATAAAAATTATGTATGTATTTAACAAAATCCTAATTGAAATTTTAAAAATTAAGTTAATCTAATATCCTTTATTGTTCTTCCATACTGCAGGGCAGGAACCAAGCAAATAAATAAAACTGAATGCAACAGAACTCTGCCTTCAGCTAAACTTGAGATTATTAATGCATGCAGACAGGTCAAATACTGTTGTGGTTTCACATCAGTTTCTTCTGTTTTACTTCCAGATTTTTGAGAGCTTCCCTTAGGTAAGGAAGACATCTGTTTATGTCTGAAAACAATAGATATGCTCAAGCTGGAATGTGAAGGAGGTTTCTCTGCACAAAACAAGCACAGCACTCTCCTGGCAGGCTTGCCAGAGGGCACAACATAACTAAGAATATGAACTGCTCCACTTACCATCTCTATACAAACACAAGGTTTTTCCCCAAACATGCCCTTGATGATACCAGAGAATGTATCTGAAGCTAACACTGGAATATTCCCATTTATTTCCTGACACTGGCGTAAACCTATCCATCCAACTCACAAAAGTGGGTTACTTCCAGCATAGTCTCATTCAGATTATTACAGTGCAAAAAACCAATAATAATAAAGAGGCAATGTGCCGTATCAGCAATAAACTTATGCATGAACAGAGCAAAATACTGGCCAACCTACAGCAGGAGAGCTTTTGTCCTCATTTTTCATGAAACTAGTGTTTAGCCTTAAATGTCTACAATTATTCATGCAATTAAAGATGTAGTCTATAGAAATGAAATCAGGTCTACATTAACATTCTTAAAGAAATTTGGCTAAGTTTTAAAGAATCGATCATAAAAATGTTACATGTACACTAGCAGTATGAGATCAGTTAGAGATAATGCCTTGGCAATGGTGTTTCCTTCAAGCTATGGTGAGAATAGAAAGACTTTTTTGTAGTGCATTCATTAAGTTAACATATTCTATAATTAATAAAGAATCATGACTCACTTTCTGGGAACAGAATTAAAGGAACTTCAGGACACGGTACATGAAGAAAGAGAATTTGGGAAGTCCTATGATAGTGTAGAACTGCATTTCTTAATCATCTGTGAAAGTGATTTTAAGGGGACGGGAATTAGTAATTTCTTTTAGTAAAAATGAATCACAGCAGTAACTGCTGGAATCTGACAATCAAAATGAAACCTCACCAAATTATAAAAGTAACTAATAATATAGTTCTGAGACATAAGGAAACCACAGGTTTCTGGCAACTGTTTTCTCAAGAAAACTTGGAGCAGTTAGAGAACATATAAAGCACAGAGCAATTAGACTGTTTCCTCTTTTTTACCTTTGAAGACTTAACAGTTTAGCAGATGAGATTCTGGTAAGGAAATTACTACTTTGCTATTAATGCATGTTTCAATGCATATTTACATACGTTTACATGCATTTACATATGCATTTCTTTAACATTTCAAATAAAACAGCTCTTGAAAAACCAATAGTAAATAGAATTAATTTTAATTCATATGCTTATTTCAGATGCAGCTTCAGCAAAAGGTTGAGGTAGTGGTCCCTGCTTCCAGGAATGGTTTTGATTTTTTTCAGTGATGATCTAATATAAATGCATACATCACCATGATCTAATACAAATGCATACATGGCATTTTAGTTGTGTCCCTTAGCAGGTGTTTTGTTCTGGGATGGAGTTAATTTTTGCATAGCAGCCCTCACAGTGCTGTGCTCTGCATCGACAGCTGGAAAGGTGTTGATAACACACCAGTGTTTGCACTACTGCTGAGCAAAGCTCACACAGTGCCAGATCTGTCTTTCCAACATTTCCCCCTCACCAACAGGTTGGTGGTGGGCAAGATCTTGGGAGACAATATGGCCAGGACAGCTGACCCAAACTGACCAAAGGGATACTCCATAATATTCCATACCATGTGTCTTCTCAGCAATAGAAGCTAAAAGAAAAGAGGAGGGGGGTGGGAGAGTGGGGTCAGGGGTGATTTGTTATTTACATAATTTTTCTTCTGGAGCAACTCCTACATGTACTGAAGCCCTGCTTCCTGGGAAGCGGCAAGACATCAACTTCTGATGGGAAGCAAAGAATAAAATATTTTTGTTTCCTGTGCTTCCGCATGCGTGACCTTTGCTTTTGCTTTATTAAGTCGCCCTTATCTTGACCCATGAGTTTTTTTCCAACTTATTTTCTCCCTGCCATGTCCAAATGAGGATGGGAGTGATAGCGCAGCTTGGTGGGCAGCTGGCATCCACCCAAGGTCAACCCACCACAGCAGGGTACTCCAACCCCCAGACTAGGTTCTTTTTTGCCTGTTTTCCTTTCCACCCCATGACACCTGTGTTCTCAGCAGCACAGACGCATCAGCTTCAGCTGCTGGAGCAGCATCTCACTCAGGCTTCTGTCAGACCTGTGGGCAGGACAGATACTGGAGAACTCAGGTTCAATTCTCTCCAGTTTGAAGAGTCCAGTACTACCCACTTCCTCTGGCAGTATCAACCTCCATCAGACTTAACTTCATATCATACTTCTCAGATTTTCCTGCAAGACTTTGATACGGCAGCTCTCTCCGGGACAACCACTGTGAGCAAATGTTCTCAAACGCTGACAATGCTGGTCAGAGGGGGGAAGATCTGACAGTTCTGAAACTTTTAATCTACAAATGTCATTCAAAGTCTGGCACTCCCTGAAATGGATGAAGCAAAGTTATCAGATCTTCTTTTTGGCATCATTCAGACAGATTCTGCTCTACTTTATTATGAAATTATAAGAAGGCTAGTCCTGCTTGTATTGAGGAAGAGGAACCAGATCCTATGCCATAATTTCACACTTCTCTAATTTACTTCAAAAGAAAGGAAAAGCAGATTAATATGTTCCCTTCCTTCTTCTCCAGCTAAATTACAGCTCTTCCCTGAGACTTGTTCATCTACCAGAAGGTTGGTAGTAACAATAGTTCATTTAATAAATAGTCCTTTTTATTAATAAAAACTTAATAATGTTATAAAGCAAAGTAGAAACTTGAAAGGTAAATGTAATAGAAGGCATAACTTACCTTCTCGTCTTCCTTTTCCATTCTGCTTTTTTAAAAGTCTTTCTTCCTGAAATTGTTATCTGTCTCTGTCTCACATTCCAAATCTATTACACAGAAACTCTTACTAAGCCTTTTTTTTCCTCTAGTAATCTTTTTTCCACCCTCTAGCAGAAAGATGAAAGGCAGGTAATTTGTCTGCAGAGTCTCCAGATTGATGAGAAGCAAGAGACTCTGTGAACAGAGGAAGTTCTAACATGACTAAAGAAAACATCCCAGAAATGTGTTTCTCTGTGACACAACTATAATTTGGAACAAGTCATTGATCAGGGCATATATTTTAGGTATTGCAATGAGAAAATAACAGTCTGTATTTTACATTATCAACTTATTTTTCCACTGAAGGCAAAAAAAAGAAAAAAAAAAAAATTTATTTTGCTTGGGAGTAAGAACCAAGAAATTATGATCACATCTTTACAATCTTCCAGAATAAGAGGAAGCTTATGAGTGTGTTTTATTTTCATTAGCTATTTTGTAATGATATTCTTCTTAATATTTGAAACATTTGGTCTTAAAGAGATAAACACTTGCTTTCTAAAAGCTAAACACATCCGCACAGTGCTTTGTTGAGCCTCTTACAAAGTTTGAGATGCAAGTTGCAATAGACACATCTGTGCTTTTATCTTTTGATGGCGTTTCAGCCCAAAGTGTGGAAATAACTGAAGTCAGATTGCTCCTGCAGGTAAAGTAAATAGGTCCAGACATGACCAACAGAAACAGACAACCCAAATTACTTTCAAGAATAATGCCTTTTATCTAAAATGAGTAGTCCACCTACTTCTTTTTTTTTCTGTTGTTTTAAGACTGACTCTTCATTTGAAGAGAAGTTTTCTTTCCTTAAGGGGAAATATAAAGAATGGGAACTGATATAAACAGACAACAAGCTTTACAAATGTATCCAAGAGACACAAGTACACAGTATCTTGGGGGAAATTTAAAAAAAGAAAAATAGAATAAGTTATTTACAGATGTTTTAAAATTTTCATCAATGGCAATCTCTCCATAAGAGTTGACATTTATGCCCCCCATGAAAAATCCCCAAAACCCTCAAACTTAAGAAAAATTCTTTCCAGTTCCTCTGTTTTCTTTCATATCTCAGAAGGGAACCTGAGGTATAACACAACAGGTAGTTAAAGAGAAAACTAGTAGAAACTAAAGTTTACCATTTCACTGTGCAAACCAGTCTGAGACTTTCAGTGAAGCTCCTGGCAAAGCCCAGGATGTTTCCACTGGCAGCTGAGTGCAGGCAATGGCTGGGACCAGATTCTACCACCATTTTTTTGCCTTTGTACGCTTTTACTGCAGTGACAAAGAGTCAGTGCGGGTAATTCTGTTCACACTAAACCCTTTTCACAGATTTATTCATGCCCTAAATAACTCTGCTTATACTGCTTCATATGATTGCAGGAAATGTCATTCCTCCTCTTTTTTTTTCTTTTTCTCAGTAATTTTTTTTTAATTTTTGCATTCCAGGCAACATAATATCTGCACAGTATAATCAACAGGTGACTTGAAGATCCCATCCATGACTTACCACAGCTCTCCTTCCAGCCAAATCTCCTTATCCAGTCTCTATTCTTTCCCTCTAACCTCCCACTGCTGCCAGCATGCCCTACAGTTTTTCAAAGGTGCAGTGGAGTATTATGGTAAGTGTAGTTCAAGGGCTGTATCTACCACATAATACTAATATTTATTAGCTATAAATCCCATGGCAGGTATATGAAATACAGTAGTGTCAGACACTACAACTTTTCAAAACATAAGCATTCTTCAGAAAGTATGGGCTAAACTTATTTTCTTCATTCTTCCTTCAGTTAATAGTAAAAAAATGAAGATAAGGCAGATGACCTCTTCTTTGCTTTATTACATGAGTGATGTGAAACAGCCTTTGCCCCCCAAAATCTACTATCATCAAGCCTTTAAAAGATGAGAGTAAATGGTCACAAGTGCAATATAACACTAACAGAATTCCACCAGGTTGCTTTCTTTTTGCATGTCACAGTCTAAAGGCCCTTCTGAAAACATCTGTATTGCCACTGCTGCCTTGCAGTACTTTATCAATGCTGGTGTAAATACCCCGTGTCTCTCTCTGATCTGGTCATTAACTGTACTAATTAAAACAGCATCAAAATGGGTATTTAAGGATCATTCCATGAATTACGTAACTCCATGGTTTCAGATGAAGACTCGTAGTTTAAAAGTTTGCATGTCGATCTTGAAGGAAAATAGAAAGAATAAGAAAGAAGAAACTCCTCTGCAGGTGAGTTTCTCTATCATCAAGTCATAGTATTTTTCAAGCCAGAAGGACTCTGTGAATGCACTACTTCAATAAGACATAGACAATACACAGCAAACAAGCTAACACCCTGTATAAAGTTTTGTGAAATTTCATGCGGTGAGATGATCACATGCATTATAACTTGTTGCTGACTCATTGCTAGTACAGGAGAAAATGGCTTTCCCTCAGGGACAATAATAGCTTATCTGTTATCTCTCATTTGCAAAGAGAAAGAATAACAACAATGAAGTCATAGCAAATTATCTCCACCTGTGACACTGATGAAATTCTGGGGTGGAGTTGGCCAGGTGAAACTGTAGAGGTTGAAACTGTAAAATAAAAACATCTGTCTGGAAAAGGTTGAGTATTGAGACACAGGACTTTCTTGGAAGAAGATAAACAAAAGGACGATGTTCAGTTATGATTCCTATAGAGAAATATAATGAGTCAAATAACCACAGTGTNGAGGGGGGAAGACAAATAAAAACATCTTCTCTCTGAGTCTGACATCTATGAGAAACAAGAAGTTGCTTTCCTGAATAAGTTTCTCTTGTTAATAACTTCCTAAACTCCCAAGGTATACTTTTTATTTTGCTCCTTAACTAAGGAAGTAGAAGCCAAAAAATTGAGAAAAATAATTGCACAATATCACAAAGGAGAGACTATGTCTGGTTTAGAGAGGGGTCAGATTAGTCTGTGAAAGCAGAAACTTCATACTTGTGAAATTTAAATGTCAGCATAAGCATTTACTGTATTTGAAAACATGTAGATGTTGGATACATATGTTTGAGTTTGTTTATCAGAACTTACAGATTTTTTCTCACCATTGATCTGGAGTCAGTGCAACTTTACTCCGGTGTGGACTGGGGCAACCATGAGCTCCCCAACTGTATGCAGATGGACTATAAGCATGGTGGGATAGAGGGTGCCAATCACTCCCACTAACTGTGTGCAGTTTCAGCAATTGTCTTTGTGAGGAATCACTCTTCTAACTCACAGCCTAAGTTTAGTGCTGTCTTGTTATAGTTTTACTTACCTGTGGTAAATTTGTCTGTGGTGGAGGGGGTTCCACCACCCTAGGTCCTTCATTTCCTCTACAGTCACCAGACAGAGGGAGAAATATTTGGAGACCAGGAAAGGAGAATCCAGTCCATTTACCAGAGGTGGTTTCCATCTCTTTGGATGCACAGGCAATTTATAAAATCTTCTGCAGTTAATTTTGGATAGAAATCTAGCTCTTTTACTGAGGGACTGAAAAAATGTTAGAAAAATCAATCTTTTCATGGGTCAACTGACCTAGCTTTCTTTTGACAAGCCTAAATCTACCTTCTAATATGACTCAGTAAATGTGAGATAGTTCTTAGACCTCAAATACTTTGGATCATCTGGGGAACTGCTACTGAAAGAAATAAAGACAGAAGCTACTGCATAAACAGGCATTAATTTTTTTACCAGGATTCTGCTCTGTGAAGATTTAGCAGGTAACTGTAGCATGTGGAAGAATTACCCACATTTGGGAGAGCTAAGCTCAGCAGTCCATGAAAAGCATCCAGTGAAGTTGCATTGATGTAATCTCTAGAATGGCTGAAGCCTATGAGAAATTAAAAGCTATGCTGACTATCTGGTGGTATATATTAGGAACCAGGGAAAATATAGTCAGTTGACCATAGCCTTTCTTACTCAACCTTTGAGTCAACATAACTTCATTTAAATCAGTAATTTCAAGCACAGAGATGTCTGGCCCTTTACCAATAATTATGGGCTTCAGTTTTCCAGATGGTTATGGAGGTTTTATTCTAAAGTCTGATACTAAAGAAATCAAAGTAGACAAGAACCTTGTATCAAGTCAAGCTTAGAGTCAATCTTGGTCTAACTGGGCCACTAGTTTCTCATATTCTTATGTTAAAATTTCCTAATTGTTACTGACAGTACCATGAACTGGCATGATGTGGACTACATTTTGTACTTTTGACTGTACAGTCTCAACATTCAAGTACATATCTACAGGCAGGAAAAGATTTTGGAATATGTGGGTTTCAATTTTCACCTCTGCAGAGAGATTTATTGACCACTATTCAATGTAATAGGTACAGAAGAAGAATCTAATTAGCTCCATTAAAGACATGAAAATACCTTGATTTACTTAAAAACATTGATTTCCAAGTTGGCAGGATGTATGTACAATTTCATGAGACAGGAAGAGAATAACAGTTAAGAACATTTTGTCCTTGCTTTGAAAACTTTTGCTGGAAGCAAAGTTTTATGGTTTAATTCAACTTAGAAAGAAGAGGGTATGGAGTGACCCAACAAGATCTTTCACAGTTGAATGTGCTTCTATAATTTAAAACATGCACGAGAAAAAGCAGAAATAAAAAAAAAGTAGTGGTGGTGGTTTTCCCAAGATAATAGTCTACATATTAACTTAAACCTACTCTTTATTCTGCCCGGATGATGGCCAGAACCAGTTTTGAATTTGTTAATTTTCTTGTAACAAGAGGCAAACATTTCACAAAGCATTTATTAACGCATAAATGATAAAAAAATATTAATCAGTCCAACATGCAGCACAGTGCTTCTCTTCTGAGGGAATTTCTCTCAGTAGAAATGCAAACAATATGGAGTATATAATGTTGTGAGTCTCTAAAGCCACACTTCATTCTCATCATAGCCATTATAGTCACTTTGTCATAGTCCTACACAATCCTAATGGCTTTTTCCTTCAGCATTTGCTTATTGTAACTCCACTGGACTATAAGATCAGGAGTGTTGAAATATATGCAACACTCATCACAGAGACCTGGCTAGATTATAACACTAGACCGTTGCCAATTCAATGCAGTCATTTCATAGCAGAAATCCAAACTACAGCCAATAAAATTGTCAATAAATATACAAACATTGCTGTACATATTCGTATCTAGAAATGCCCAGATGGCAAACCTGCAGAATAAGTTTCTTCACTTGCTTTACCGAATCTTGCCCGGGCTCTCCCTGGTCCTGCCTGCTCAATGAGTTCAGTTTGTCATATAGAACAGAATAAACAAAGCAAGTGGAGAGTAAAGCTTCTGACACAGTGGATCTGGTCTCTGTATGGTTCCATCTGGTGTGACAAGGCACCAGAGCCTGGACCTAGTCCTATTCACTGAAGTCCTACAGGAATTCAGAATGAATGCAGAATAAACTTTATGTGTACATTTACAGTAAATATTTCAATTCATGTGATTCAGTCCATTCAAAACTGACAATCTGAACTCTGACAATGCTTTTAAAACTTCTGTTTAAAATCATTTCAGTGCTGATACTGATGATAATGAACCTGTGTATGTACATGTATACATACACATACTCTAACTAGACAATTTTCTTTTTCCCGTTTAACAGCCTGATATTACTTACTTTCAATTGTGGCGTCATGTCTCAAATTTGAGGGAGCTCCCAGTTGCTCAGATTAGCATAGTTTATCACTTTATTTTTATTGGCTATCAAAATGCATATATTTATTCACAGTAAAGCTACTGTAGTTCATTTTCCAGCACAATATGTAGTACAGTGTGCGCTTAAAGAGCTTGAGTTCTTGTAAATTCTGTGAGAGAAATCCAGAACTCCCTGAACTCTGCTGAACTTAGTGGTTTTGCTGCTGGCCATGGAGAGGTCGTCCTTCTACCCTCATCCTGTCTTGTTCTACAAAGAACCTGGACACTCGTTAACTCTGACATTAGCCAAAAGGAACAATAAATGCTGGTTGTTAAAATTTCCCATTTTCATGGTGTTAGGAAGTTTAATGGCAATCTAACCCTTACCACACACTTGTGAATGCTGTGAAGTGTTCACCTTCATCCATCATTTTAAAACTGTCATAATTTTAGAGTCTGGAAATAAAAGCCAAAAAACAGAAGCAGAACTCTATTAGTGATTCATTGGTGATTCAGAGTGTCTCATTTATTCCCTATTTCTCACCAAGGGAACTTGACACCCACTTCCTATCACATCATTGTTGCAACCATGAGTGTCAAGCCACAATATTGTTTTGTTGCTGCTGCTGATTGCTAAATGCTGGCTTCTTCTAAAAAATTAACTGTGTAAAATAGGTTTTCTTAATACTTTCATTAGGTTCTATGGCTTAGAGCTATCAGTGGCTAGCTAGAAATCACACAGGAAGAGAGACATAAGATTTGCAGATCTGCAGCTTCTAATCTGTCTTCTGTAAGACTTTTAAATTGGTTCAGCTAAGTCATTTGAACCTTAGTACACTCTGAATCTTGAATTGTGTAAGGAGGTTGATAGGGTTTTACAGAAATATTTTCTTGACTTCTGAAACCATCTCAACAAGAAATAAGCTAAATTTGGAGATACTTGAAAGTGTTTTTCTGGTTTGTAAAAAATGTTCTTGGTTTGGTTTGGTTGGTTTGCTTTTTGATTTTTTGTGGTTTTGGTTTGGGTTTTTTTTTCTTTGTATTTTTAATGTGTTTTACATTCAAAATAGATTAAATTGATCTTTTTCAATATTTTTAATGAACTTCAAACTTCCCTTATCTTATTCACTGCCAGTGACACTGGCATTCTTGTCACCAGATATGCCTGCTCTGAGGATAGGGAAATGAAGTGACATCCAATACATTTTTTCTGAAATTTTTCAGGCTTGAAAAATAGACCTCGAAAGAAAACAGCTTGCGGAAGATTTTACGTCCTGATATGCTAAAGATAACTCGTACTTGCCCTATATTTTCTGACTTTAAATCAGTTTATCTGAAATTATTTCCAAATGCTTTACAAAGTCCCACATAAACTTTAGACCCGCCTGTGGAATCACTCTGTGATCTCCTTTGCCTTCTTCAGACAGCTTTCTGTATCACTGTAAACAAAGAAAAAATGTTGAAGAAAATCAGTTTCTTAATAAACAATAAAATTAAT
>VWZT01005696.1:317637-351293 GCA_013397055.1 Pachycephala philippinensis | reverse complement strand
AAAAATAAAATAACTATATTTTAAGTACCATAGTATTTAACTTATCATAGTATTGCAAGGTTTCTTTGGAAGTTTGCCTATCAGAATTCCTGTTCTCACTGAGGCCTGTGCTTTACAAGTTGCTGGATAGATCTGCATTGAGATTATTTCCTTGTCACACACAGAAAATTCATCTCTTTTGGTATCAACACAGAATGAATCCAAGAAAAGCATGGAAGGGAGAAAGCTCCACACCCTACTAGGAAGGGGTTTTATTTCAAACTAAGAGTTTGAAATTAGAAATTCTACTCTGAAAGTCCATGCTTTTTTTAACTCAGAATGACCTGAGACAAAATCTTTGTTTCAAGCCTGTAAGAAAAGTAATCAAAACTTGCATTTTCTAGCAACAGAGTAAAACCTACTCCCCAGGCTAATCTATGCCCTACGGCACACTTTTACAAGAAATTCATCTTCTTCTCAATATTTTTTTAATTTCTCTTTGTCAAACCGAAAGTTTTTGGTTTTTACCATGCTGTGTTTTGGCAGAAGGAAGTCTTGGCAAACCTGGTTCAGTGTTAAGCATGCTGGCCTTGGTCCAGAAAAGCACTTACATTCTTAACTCTAAACAAAGACTTAAATCTTATTCTTTCAACGACTTGAAATTTTGTAGTGCTCCTTTAACATCAGGGATGCAATAAGATATGAACCTAATAAGAATATATTCTAAGGCAAACACCCTCTTCTATGATTGAAAATAACCATGTTCTAGGAACTCATTAAGGTTACAGTGTTTTTGTTTAAAAACAATTAGAAAACAACTGGAAAAAAATTTTTTTGAACTTTCTGTTTATAGTGTGTCTAATTCTTTAAGAACTAAAAGTTAAAACTTCCTTAAATTACTATCAAATCCTAGGACCTTTAGAAAGAATATCTCTGTAGTACAAAAGTATGGAATATAACTCCTTTTTATGTGTTTTCTTTTTGATGCCATATTGTACAGTATTGTATCTTTTTGCAATATGAAAACTAAATATATGTAACCATACTGATATTTAGAAAACTTATTTGCATTTTAATAAGAAGCGGTACACATTTGTAACTGACATAGGAAAACAAAAATATGAGGGCCGTGTGAAGACCAGAGTTGTTTACTTCTGTCTCACCGAAGTTGTGCAAATAAAAGTCATTTGTAATCATATACATATCTTTATACACATCTATACACAGAAATAGAAGAGATTTCAACAAAAGGTTTTAGCTTCCAGTGTTTCTCACCTGAGAAAATAAGTATCTCCTACCTTTTCTGGTGTTTAAATACACTTGAGATAAAAAGCCAAATAATCATGAATAATAAATTCATAAGTAAGCAGATAATAAGACAATAACCAAGAGTAGAGAGATAATAAACAAGAAAAACTCATAAACCTAGCATTTGTTGTTAGGTGCCCTGCAATGTGAGAAAAAATTAGCTTATTAGGTTATACTCTTCAGGGCACAATATTTCTGGGGACAGAAGATATTTTTTACTGACTTTTTCATGCAATACATACCTGGCTAGTGCCTGTGACTGAATCTGGCGTCCACTTCCAAGGTGCTAATGCAGAACACCTCGCAACTCATATTTCCATGGCCTACTGCACACACCAGGATATTCCTTTAACTTGTCAGGAAGCTGAGGCAAAGAGAGGTGATTTGCCCATCCCCAGAGGAGATTAAAGAAGCTGTGGCAAGAATGCAGAGCCAGTGGCTGTCAGCCAGGTTTTGGCTGCCACCTCCAGGGCCCTGGGCCTCAGCTGGGTGGATGCTGACAACCAGAGCCTGTGGCGCATTGGCAATGGCTTGGTGTGAGAGACCAGGTTGGAGCGGAGTCGTGAGTCTTTACTGACTTGGACAGAAATGCAGGAAGGAAATTCAGACTTCAAAGGCCCATTATACCATTATATTGCCAAACAAGCAAAAAGGAACCTAATTATAGCAATGAATGTGGCCAGCAGGGTCAACGGTCCAGCTGGAAACCAAGCTCTGTTTGCTTCATGTTAAAGGTCCCTTGAAGTTCCTGTTGTGTCAAATGTCAAGCATATTTCTTAGCAAGTTTTTAAATTTTAACTAGTTCACATGAAATCAACAATAAAAATCTTATTGACTTCAGTGAGACCAGAATCTGACTCTAATCCACAATAAGAACATTTCTAACGTAAGATAAGGATTCCATTTGATATCATGTTACTTGCAAACTTTTCTCATTGATGTCTTCTGAAGGAAGGTATTTGTACCCACAAAAAATAAAGGATAATACTGGGTCTAGTACTTTTGAGAGAATAGATTGCACTCTTTTGAATTTCTCAATAATATTTTCATGCCCAGAAGGGAGGCTGAACAGCACATCCCTGTTGTGAAACTTTCCGTCAGTTACCACTAGAAAGAATGCCTAGGGGTTTTTTCCACTTTCAAAGCATCAGGTTTTGTAAGCTTAATTTAAAACCATCAAAGAATGTATTTCTTTTAGGCTGACTAAGGAAAAAAGTTTCTGAGTTAGGGAGGATTTGTAGATACAATGTCACAATGTGACATTTGTTTCAAAGCTGTAAGATGATCATATGTTTAAGAGATTTTAACCATGTGATTATCATGTGTCATCATTATACTGTAATATCCTTCTCCAAACCAAAGTTTTTGGGGAGTCAGGGTGGGTAAAGAATATTAAAATTTTGGCAAATTTTCTGTTCTATAGAAATACCTGGTGGCTGCAGTGAGACATAGCAGTCCTTCACCTGATTTTTTTCTTGAAAGAAGAGGTCTATCTCTGGTCCCTTGGCATCTTCTCAAATCCTCATTTTCAGGAACATTTATTTACTTTTAGATTCTTCTTATGCAGACCTATCAATTCAGCAACCATCTTCATCACCCCTGAAAACAGGAGGGCTGATGCTCTTCCCCGTGCCAGCTGTAGTCTTCAGGTGGCTGGAACCAGACCAGGGATTCGGTCTGCCTGGAAAGTGATCTGGGGAAAGCAAAGATGAAACAAATCCAGGAGCCTGCACTGTGGCTGGGTGGAAGCTGCTGTACAGCTGCAATCGTAGCAGAGCTGGTGTTCTCTGAAACGTAGGGTGGCTTTGGAACTTTCGTAGTCTATTCTGAGATCCAGGCTGCCACCTGGCCAGAAAACACCTCTGGCTTCAGCAGAGGCCTAAATGGAACAGATTGTCTGTGTTCCTGGGTGGACAGCCATTATCTCAGCCTGGAACCAAATAATGTTGTTGTGGAAAGCATTCATGTTTCTACCTGCTACAGATCTCCACTTTCACGCATATCAGAAATGTTTGCTAACTTTGAAATGTTTCAGACAATGGTGAATAACACCATTTTATTTCCCTGATCTATTTTCATCTCAAACAGAAAAGAAAAACAAAACAGCAGTAAGGTATTTTCAGGGTTTCCCAGGTAAAATCATGTTGTGTTGTTCATTGTTATGTAATCACAGTTAAAATTATTTTTTTTTTCCTTGGGTTACTAAATCCATGCTTTGAACTCCAAGTGTTGGTATGCATTTAAGTCAGAAAAATATCAAAAGTTCAGTGCTTGAAGGCATATCTCCCTTTTAGGCAGTGCTCAGATCTTGAACTTTGGAAGAAAAAAACTGTTTTTCTAATACTGCTGTGACTACATCTGCAGCTGTCAGGAGATCTATATCCAATAGCCCAAAAGGCATTTTGAGATGAGTAAGATTCAATTTTTAATGTGGAAGAAATAGCTTAGTGTGTTTTATTAATTCCATTTAACCTCCATACACTTTCCCCTTTTCTCTTACATTACCAAAAAGAATGTCAGCACTACTTACAACATAATTTCTGACATAGCATATGAGTTCTTGTAATAGAACTTTCTGTGGAACATATTTTCTTTTTACTTCTGTAGTGTCTTATGCCAGAGCTCACTAAAATGATTCAAAAACACTCGTTAAGGCAACAGGTACTGGAAAAAAGAGGTGTTTATAGGTTGATTTACTCAATGCTAGATTGTAGAAAAATGGAAAAAAACCTAATCAGTATCTATAAGTGCTTAATGTTTTGATCCAAGTATTATTTTCTTCTGTATGTGGCTGAAATCACTGCTTTTGTAAAACGTATCATGTGTTGTACGCATAATAACATCTACTTTTTTCTGTATACTACACCTACTAATTCTAGAAGACAGCTATAAGTAGCCACTGCTTTGCATTCAAATCATGCTTTTCTCTATTTTTTCTGACTTTTTTATAAAGAGATGTGTTGTCAAGGATTCTTCAGTTATCACAAGGGCTGAGTACATGAATGTTATAACTTATCTGAAAAAGGACTCCTCCAAGAATAAAAATTCTCAGCATTATAACACTAAGGGAGTGGGTTAAATCATTCTGGGATTAAAGTGCTGTTCACAGAGGGTCACTGTCAAACATTTCACAGTAATTTATTTTTTCCTGATGTCACCCTTCTTTATGTTAAACTAATAAAATACTTATTTGGTGGTGATACATGATCTCAGTGTAATGTAGCTGCATACAGACCAACTGCTTTGATTGTTAACAGAATTGTGCACATGTGGCTTGGCCACATGCAGTCGCTGTTGAATGAATGGATATTCTGATAGTGTTGGATCTGATTGATTCTTTTTAACTGAAATTTTAGTTGAAAAAATAAGGGTTTGTCAGTAGCGAAATTTCTCACCAGTAAGTTTACTATCTTTCCAGAAATATTTAGATTTTTTTATTTCATGGGGTTTTTCTTTTTTTATATAATAGTTTTAAGTCTAATATAAACTTACATTCATCTTTTAAAAATATGTGAAACTATACCTTAAGTTGCTTTTTACATTTCAATCATCTTTTCAAAACCCAAAAATTGTTTTAACAGAAATAAAACACAGAAGTGAAATGCATATGTAATCTTTATTTCTTAAAAGTCTCAAAGAAATATTTTGTTTGTTTGTGAGAACTAGAAGTAGAGATATAGTCCACCTTGAGTTGCAGCAAAAAGCAAAAGGGAATTTTATCACCAGCTGACATAAAAGAGTCACGGCACTGCTTTTCTTAAATTAATGGATCTGTATTGAATCACAAGACCAAGAGAATAGGAAAGTTTGTTAATGCCTGGTGGTGCTAAAGGGCTCCAAGAAAAAGTACCATCAAATATTGCTTTAAGCTGTCCATTGTAAAAGAACACTTCACTTATTTCAGCTAACTCTGTAGTAAAAATAAAATTTCAAACTAATAAGTCAGAGCTTTAAAGAAACCTCACTGAAGTGTGCAGAAATATCCTTTTTGACCATTGGTGCTGGTTATGACCATGGATATTGGAGTTAGCTTGAATAGCACTGGTCAGAGAATGACTTTGCCCTCTCCATCTTAAAGTTGCACTGACCAGGCAGCCCAGCAGCCCCAGAAATCACAGCCCACAGAAGCTTTCTAATACTTTCTTTGTATGATACTTTCAAGGACAAGTCGAAGGTGTGTAACTGCAATTGCAGTGAAATCTTCTTTAGTGCACACTGGGATAGTTCCTTCCCACGTGGCAAACCATTTTCACGCTTGTATCCCTATTATGAATGCATTCTTCTTGTTCTTAAAAAACTGGCTTTCCTAAAAAAAGGTAAATGAGCAAATTGTTCTGCAATGGCTGACCTACATCAGGCAATATAAATAAGATCTTTTAACTTCAAAGACCTTAAGTCTTTTTTAAATTGCTGTGCTAAAGAAATTAGATTTATATATATCTCATGTTCCTCAGTCTTCTAACTGAATTAGTAATTGAGAACAATCTTCCCATTTCACTCAAGTGAAACTATCTTGGGTAACAGTGCCCTAGTGTATAGCTGTATTTAGGTTAGGTAGTGGCTGAATATTTTTTCATGGTAACTAAATCCCTATAGCCAGCAGACATTACTGTGGGATTTAAGAAAGATTAAACTTCTAGGATCCTGCCAAAAGCAATAATTAAAGTAACTAGGATCTGCTTATGTAAACAACTGTCATTTTATTTTAACTGGGACTTTTGCCTTTTAGTAGTGTCAAAGAGAATAATCTTCCAGGGGACTTGACTTTCAAGATGTTCCCTTTAGTGACTGTACCTTTTATAAAAGAAAAGATGTCTTGTTAGTACAACACATCATTTGCATACTCTGCCTAAGAGAAAAGTATAAACTCTTGAGAATTAATTACCGAATTAATGAGAAATCAAGTTTTGAACAAAAAAAATCCTGAATTTGCCATGAAGTAAAAGATTTTTGATGTAATGAAAACATCAGAAACATAAGAAATAAAAGGAATAGTTATAATGACAAAGAAAATAGCAAGCTGGGGAAGAGCAAGAAAAAGCAGTAAGTCTAACCTGTGCTGCAACTGTCTGGGTCCTGAGCTCTCAGGCCACCAAAACTCTTGCCCTGTAAGAAGTTGTAAGTCAGCCAGTCACATTGCGTATAACCTTCAGAGACAAATGCTCATTTCTCCAGGATGAGGCCTGGGCAGGGCAGGTTCCCGGGCAGCAGAAGGTGGACTCCCGGGAAGCACTGACTCCTCCCTCCCCTCCTCTCCCCTTGATCTCCCAACCATCCCACCCACACAAACACAGCTTGGGCTGCCCCAAGCCAGCCCTGAGAGCGAGATGGGCAGCTGGGGACACCTAACCCCAACTTCCCTCAGAACACAAGCACAGCAACAAGGCTCCCAAAACTCACAGCGTGTCCCCACATCCAGGGCTCCTTAGCTACTACACAGCAACAGCAGACACGACTCAAATCTGTTTCTGGCTTCTGTAGAGACATAGATTATGGGTTTGCTGATGGTGGGCCCCTTGTGCTTGTTTTCTCTCCAATTTAGAGCCCCAAATCCTGTCTGTGTCCTCCTGAAGGTTGCAATGAGCTCCTATCCAAGCGCTCCATGGCCAGGGCTCCCAGTTTTACAAACTTATTGGGTACTAATAGGAATTCTAGGATGTGGCCCATGACCTGTTACTTTTAACATGTGTTTCATTTATGTCTCTACTTTTTATTGCATTATTTTGGCAGAAAAAGAAGGAAAATTTTGTGTCAGGCTGCTGAAAATCCATTCTTAGCCACTGGCAAACCCAGCACTTATTTGTTATTCTCCTCCAAGTCCTGTTTGAAGGACAATGGTTTTAACTCTATTTTCCTATCCTTTAAGTAAATTAAAAACATTGTATTAGAAACAATGCCAGAAATGTTTTCCCTAATAGACAGATAGACCTACAGAGTTTATTGGTATAATTAAAGGCAGACTGGTCTTTAAAAGCTAACAGTTTCCACAGAGTCTGAGAGCCTCTCATTGAATTAAGACAAAGACGTAAATGCGTTTCATGCCCTCTTTGCTGAGGACCTGCCTTTAAAACTCAGTGCCAAGTTTCTAGGTAAGCCTAAAAGAGTCTTAAAAGTCCCTCCAATTCTCAGGACGCACATTATCTCAAGCCACTCTAAATCTGTTTGATTTATTTAAAATTCTGGCTGCTGAAACTCACACTCTGAGGAACTAGAAGAGAAAGGTGTACAGGAACATCTACCAGAAGAAGGGTGTAAGAAACTTAAAATTAAAGTGACCACCAACTACTTTTACACAGATTATGTTCTGGCATCTTGCCAGTGAAATTATCTACATTTTAGACACACATCACAAATGCTTTTACAGCCTTAGAGACATTTACAAATGCACAACATGCAGAGTAAGGAATTTAAGATACTCTTTTGTACATCTTTTTATAGAGTTGATTGCCCTTATTTTTTTACAATCAATTATCCATAGAATAATGGATGATTATTGACACTAGATATAGTGGCCATGAGTGTTGTCTCTCCTCCTGAAACCTGTGTCCAATCTGACACAAGCATATCCCCCTGTCAGAAACGGAGACTTGAAGGCTGATCTCTCAACAGAGATGATACGAGGACTGGGCTATACTTGGAGTTTTGTTGATTCTGGCATGCAGTGACCACATCTGTCTGTCACCAGTTCTCACAGCTCTACAAGTATACAGAACTGGGCAGAGCAGATAAGTTTGTTTGAGAAGCGTAGGCATTTCTGTGGATTGGGCTGACAGCTCTTCAGTGTTGATGTAGCGTGCCATTAATGGTGCTTTCCTCTCCTTTCAGTGCTTCTCTGTGCCTAGAGCTTCTGACTCTGCTATTCCCACTCTTATTTGTCTATGCTTCAAAAGCTTTATGTCACTAAACTCAATTTTTAATCTTTATTTTCCATGTACACCATTCCAGACAGCTTGTGCACAGTTAGCTTGGGTTATGTCTTACTCAAGCCAATTTTCTGAAAATAAGGCAGCTAGGGAAAAAGAGTCATCAAGCCCAGGGTGTAGCTAACCAGGACCACTACACTGAATGGTTTGTGACAAGAGCTCTGAGAAGTTTTCTGAAGAAAAGTCGGGGTAGGGGATCCACTATCAGCTCTTAAGTTCTTGCTACCATATTTGTTACTGGCATAGCAGAAAGATGATTATAAATAGGGAAGAATTTTCTGGGTTACAGACAGAGCTGTTACTCTAACACAGAATTTGTTGTTCCCCAGAGCATGTTTAGATTCTCTTAGGACAAAGGAGAAACAGTGCATTTCTATAGCTCATTGCCCCATCTTCTTTGGAAAGTATTGAAAAAAAATTGAATATGTGGACACTGACTGCCTCTTAGGACTGCTTTTACAAAATTAAAGACAACTGAAGGCCCACCCTCCTTGCAAGCACAAGCAGATACTTTCAGAAACATGCTTTTGGTAAAGGGATTGCAGCACGCAGTAGTGTTCATTTAGGCCTTACTGGATAGTAAATCTTGGGTAAAGCATGGATAATTTCTTCAGTGCCCAGATGTTCTGGGGCAGTCAACCCACATGACTGCGGTTGTACTGCTTCTGTAACACAGGCATAGAGTAGCACTGCCACTGTAATCTCATTAAATAACCTCTGACAAAGTTGTGCTGTGCAGATAGAGGCTGAGTGCGAGGAGCGGATCCTTGCTGACAAGTGGAAATGACCACAGTTCTATTCAAAATCTTACTTAGCAAAACTAGAAAAAACCCACAACAGTGTCACAGCATGAAGCGTTGGGTACTGGAGATCATGTCACCATAGAAATGTTAAAGGAATTTATACAGATCAGCAAAATATCACAACTTCAGGACATAACAAATACTCCGAGATCAAGAAGAATCATCAAGCCAGTGGTCTGCTGATCTGAGAATTTTTTTTGTTATCATCCCAGCAGACTGACTGTAGGAGAAAGACAAAATTCTACCGTTTCAGCCTCAGCAGATGAACATTTATTTATGTATTCCCTGAAGCTGGAGGAGTTACATTCCCAAGGGGCATTCATAGTTTGATTTATGAAAATACTACGTTGTTGTATAAAGACAAGAGTGTAGCCATACAGATAGCAGTGCTGCTGGTTTGCACAGTTCTCACCCTCCCTTGCAGGGATCACACAGAGTAACAGCTGCAGTAATTTCTCAGAAAATGACCAAGCTGAGCAGGACTGTGAACTAAAATCATCAGAGGATTCAAAACACAGGCGAAGCCCAGTGAGTGAGCCAAAGGAGGGGCAGGTTAAAATTACAGAAAGCACCAGAGGGACGTATTTCCATTTCACATTGAACAGTATTTATATCAGGAACTTGTGGTATTTCTTTGTCCAGAAAATTTGTAACTGTGGAAACTGTCAGCCTAGTTTAGTGTAGGCTTCTCTTTACTTGAGGTTATTTGTACTAACTTCTTGCAGAATATTTGGAGCACCTTGTGGCATGATAGATCTCTCTCTACAGCATGTTTTAGCTGTAGAATTCTTCAAGTGTATGTAGACTATTACCAGTAAAATGTAATGCGGAAGTCACCTGACTTGCCTACCTCGAGTTACCCTTTAATAAAGCTGGCTGGGAACCAGCTTGCCCATCACATCAACAACCTCTTCTGTTTTGTCAATTTCTGAAAGAGAACATAAACTGAAAGTGCTGGAATGGCCCATGGAAAAAAAACCAAAACACAAAAAACCCACATAACATTAGGATATTCGATTTTTAAAAGAAAGAAAGCCCTGTGCTCCAGTTCTGAACCTTTCAAGTTTTTCCAGTTTTAGTACTGAAAAATGAGGTTTTGAGTTTTGTTAGTTGTAATACTAATGGAAAATAGGGATCATTCCACTAAGGCGTCAAAGAAGCTTTTTTTTATATATCACTAAAAAAAGCTGTTTTTCACTTTCAGATTACCCAACTTATGGGTTTTTTTAAGCAAACTTCATTTTCATTCAAATCAGTACACTTTTCCAGCCTTTTGATCCTTGATTTAAGCAGCAGTTCTCCTTAAACCATACTGTACTTGCAGAAGGCAAATGGGAAAGTGTGTGTATATAAATCCTACACAAAGATTGGAAAGTTTACATCTAAGTGCCCTTCAGTCTTTCATGTAATCACCACATTCTGGGTTAACATGTCTAGAGGAACTGACATCATCTAAACTTGAAATAAATTTAAAATAATTACAGTAATTTAATCACTTAAGAAGTATACCTTATTTATCAGCACCATTTAGAACTTGACAAAATTATGGGAAGTGAATGAATGCTGAGCCCAGTCACTTTCTTATGATCAATGTAATAAAAAGAAATTCTGGTAAGAAAAAACACAGAGGACTTGTTGAGTGACAGAGAGCCTTTGTTGGCCAGTACAGGCTATAGCTGTCTATGTGATGGCACCATGAGGGAAAAAAAAAAAAAAGCTTTCCAAAGTAAAATTGCAAGTTATTTTGCAACCTGGAGCCATTTCATACTTGCATTTGATGGAAGATAATCAGTCCTGGGTATGCAGATATGCCCCAATTTATTTTAAAGTACAGTAATACGTTTATAAGCTCAATGTAAGGAGTATATTTTAGGATTAGGAACTTTGTTTTTGCAGCAGTTTCAGAGCACTTTTTAATAATTTGGAAGAATATTTCTAATGCTAGCTATGTCTGGCACCATGGTACTGCCACGTCTCATATTTCAAGTATTTCATGGTTGCCAAACACATGTGCAAGTTAAGGATGCCAGCAATGAATCTAAGGTTAATTTCTTCTTTTTTCACATTCATGGGGTTTTTTTCCCCTCCACCTAATCCCCAAGATACAAACATCATCATCTTTAATTTTTCTTTTTTTATATGTTTGCATTGAGTTGGAATACGTAATACTTTCTTTTAAATGCTCAACCTCTTTTCACTAATGTAATAAAGTCCATTCTTTGTGCATAGGGAATGCACAACTTACACAAGCTAAACCAGAAGTTTGCGTAAATGTAATGAAAATTTATTCTTGTTTGGCAAATATGTAATGTAAATGCGGTTTATACTGTACTTAAGGTGCTCTGAAAAGTTACCCAGTCATCATATTTGAACCAATGTGGGGAGGGGAGAAAGGAGTGCTAACAGAGCATTTGCAGAAAGATTTTCATCAGGAGCAATTTGTTTAGCAAAACGAGTAGTAGAAAAATACAGAGAGCCAAGCCCAGGGTTCCTCTCCTTGTCTTAATTGGGGGAATTAATATAGGGGCCGAGGGTGCCTTGAGCTTTCCTAAATGTGTGACAGCTGCCATGAAAAGAAGTTTGAATGAAAAGAGGCCACCAAATATTGGCTGCACCAGTTTTGGTGGAAGTTCCAAGGTTTAAGCTTGTAAGAATGCTCCAGTTTGGGCTCTGAAGAAAGAGATGTAGCAGGGAAAAAAAAAAAAAAAAAGGGAAATTTAAATACCTGTAAGCTCAGTATTCTGGCCTGGAAGTAATATTTAATGAAGAGGTGAAGTATGAAGATTATGAAGCATAGAAGAAAAAATTATGCCATTTAAATACCAAAACCTCAGGGATATACTAGCTATTAAATGAAGATGAACAGCTCTACATCTGTGCTGGACTTGAAACAAACCGGGGTTTATAGGAATCTGTTTAAAACCTCATGTTTAACTGCTGATCCACAGCTTACCCCACAACACAGATGCCTAATGAGCAGATATCTATGTTGGAAAACTACATAAGTGAACATATTTAAATTATTTGCTAAGAAAAATAAAATTTTATGAAAGAGGTGCAGAGACAGCTGAAGGGCCAAATTCTGTTCTTAGTTACACGTATGTAATTTCAAATTCATGTACTTGCATGTCAGCTGAGAGCAGATGCAGGAAGAAAAACAGATTTGGTCAGAATTTGATCAGTCTACCTCAGCAGACTGTTGGATTTCTAAAATCTGGTTTTGTGTTTCTTTCACTGAGAGAAAGAAAATTCTTCCCCCTGCCCATTCAGTGTATTATGTATCAGACATGAATGTTATTAATTAATTTTAGCTTCATTAAATACTACCTTTAATGCTAAATAATTCTGGATCAAATGGAGAGGGATTAAAGGATCTCTAAATCACAGTGGGTCAATTGCTGCTGTGATCTGTACTAGCAAAAATAAATTTATTTCTCCATATGTGCACAGTGTATAACATATTCTTACAAAATATGGGTCAAATAAGCAACATGTTGGCCCTTTATTAAGAGATTCTGAGGAACACTTTCAATCTCAAGTGACACCAGTAGAATATTTCAATACCTAGTTAGAGAAAAAATGTGAGGATTTTACCCTGACATATCTTCATCAAGCTTGGTACTAAATATTTTGGATAAGTGCTTCCCCATTATCTTTGATAAAGTTTACAGTATTCTCATCTTTGATAGCACTTGGAGCTCAACAATTTTGTGGGTGCTGCATTGTGCAGGTTATAGCTCAAGAAAAAATGATACTTTCCATGTATAAGAAAGGAGACCTCCTGTGGATGATATAAGGACTCATCCATGTACATTGGTCCTTAAATGAGAAGCAATCCACTTAGTTAAAGAACTTTCTGTGTCAGAGCAAAAGGATTGATCACTAGACTATCAAGGCTGTTGTGTTTGCTTTTGACTGCAGGATTCTGTAGCCATAGTGTTTATGAATGTTCACATCAAAATTAATTTTGCAAGGAATTACTTCCCTTCCTTGTATGTAGGAGAAGTTTAGTTTATCCTTGGAAGCATCACATTTTAAGTTGTTTGCTCAACAATGCTGACATATTTTACAACCTAGATTATTATTTCTTCATATAAATCAAGAATAAAATTTATGCACTTCATGCCTGCTTTTTTTCTAAGCAACTGGGGAATATTTTCAAAGAGTACAAGGTAGTTGTAGAAGGGAGTGTTCTCTTTTCTTAGTCTTAAATGATTTTGACCTGAGTCAGATGTTTTAGAAGATATATATAGAAGAGAAAACACATGGAAGGATGCATCTTCGATAAATTTATATCATGCCTGACTGTTCATTATCTTCTCCTTTCTTAATATTATGACCAAGCTGACAGTCCTTCAGTGAGGAACAAAATTATCCATATATTAGAAAAGGATGCTGGAAATTCAAAAGTCTGAGTTCAGTTTTCATTGGATTAGCATTCCTGTGGCAGGTTCAAAAATAATTAAGGAGTGGAAAAAACCCACTAAATGTATACCTAAACTTATGACCCAAATCCAGGTCAGACATACTTTTTTGATATGCAGGTCTGGCATGCCATACTGAGATTCTTCGTCTTTCATCCTCTGCTGAAGACGCCACATGTTCCTACATGATCTGGATTAGAAAACTTTTTTATAGAGAATATGTCACTCAGTTTTGCTTATCACAATACAGAATAATGCCCACCTTATCTTTGAATCTGAGGCTTTTCCCTTTCATACTCTCCTGAGTAATGTCATTTGTTATCGATCACGACGAGAAAGGGCATATTGAGCTGCAAAAGCCTTGCATCTGACCCCCTATGGTTGTTCTCATGTTCTAGTACAACATTCATCAATATTGCCATGAACTATTTTTAAAGATAGAATAACGGCACTTAACGGGCTTGTAGAAATACTTCAACTCGCAGATATTAATTAATTTATCTTCCTATTATCCTCAGACACCACAGAAAAGTCCCTTAAAGAGACCATTTTTTCAGACTCTTTGTTCCATGAGAGTGCTTACCACAGGGTAAATACCTCGGTAACAGAATAAACACCCAAAAGCATCCTCAGTATGAGCAAGTCGTCAGTAAAAGACGGAAACAATTATGCAGGGGGTTATGATTCAGAGCCACTGACTCCATTGTAACAATGTCTCCTTTATCATTTCCACTTAGATCACAGTCCCATGCCAAGAAAAATTGCCAGAAACTATCAGAAAATTATCCAAGCAGGCATTAGGAGCAACAGCATTAAAGCATATTCAGAGGGTGTGTAATGCTCACTCGCACCCATTTGCTGTGTGTTATGGGACTCAGTGACCCTTTTTAGGACATTTCAAGTCCTCCTGACTGGGCTGAGCCCATTTGCTGTAGTTTAGTATCTTGTAGTTCTGACCAGTTATGGTTGTTTTGGGAGAAAAAAGCATTTACTCCAATAGATGTCTGTGTGATATAAGCAGTACTGTTTCTTCCCATACTTACCAAGATTCTGAGTATGAATTTGACATTTTTGGTCATTGTGACAACCTCAGAGCAGCAATGTGCTCAGAAGCCACAATCTCTCAACAGTGTAGGACTTTGGCAGTGAATAGCTGCAGACAAAATGCAAGTGCAATCATGTGAAAAATGAAGAGCTCTTTCATCAGGGTACGTGTCTTCAGAAGAAGGAATTACTTATTCCTGAGTCCTTTTCAGCTCCTAAGCAGAGTTGCTTGCAGAACTCACTGTATCCCAACCATTAAGAAGACATGCATGCCATTTACTGTAATTAGTTGCAAGGTTTCCTCCTTATCTGCCTTCTCCATTGAAAGTAATTAGCCAGTAATAATTTCTGGATAATAACTGCTTACTAATATAATAAGAAATACCAGGGATGAAATTTTCAAAGGAGACTAAGGAAGTCTACTCCCACTGAGGGTTGTGTTTTTAAAGGAAAGAGTTCACACGCAATTGCTTTTATGGAGTATTACTCACTAATTAGCAGCAAACTACATGGCAGATCCCACAATTTATGGAACTGCCTGGTAGCTGAAGCACAATTTTCATCAGAGTAATAGATTATTGGTCTTAAGGGAGAAAATTACTTCCTTTTTTCCTTTTTCATTAACAAAGAATTAGATGATTGGAAAAAAAAAATATTTCTAACTGCAGTTGTAGTTTGTATTCTGCTCTAGTCAAAACTTGAGCTGAGCAGGGGAATTGTTAGCCTCTCCCTGGTTAATTCCTTCCCAAGGGTTTTAAAAGTGGGCTTTCAAAATGTTAAACACTGATGCAAAGACTGTGTCCTCAGTTTCACAGACCTGGTAGGATCAGACATCAAAGCTCATTCACATCCTCCTACTAGTCCTAGATCCCCAAACACGTCAAGGCTTCAAGTCCTTAGACATAGGCATAGGGCATCATTTTAGACATCCATGAGTCTCTAAAACATCAACACAGGGCTTACAATATGCCAAAGGACCACTTGGGAGACCTTCCAGCCTTCAGGAAAAAATGGGATAGACTGAATATTTTCAGATGGCATCAGACTTACGATTAAGCCCATTAACCTCATCTGAAAAAATAGCAAGAGAAAATAGCTTCTCACTTTGGTGAAAGTGAGAAGGTAGACTTTGCTTAGGATGCTGAAACCTCAAATCAGAAGACAAAAATAGTTTGCTGGCCTGTGCTACTTTAGGTTTAGTCACTTCCGTATATTTTCAGTAGGTGCTTGAATATTCTGTCTTCCCAAAAAGTTCAAAATGTTTGTGTAAGTTTCATTGGAGCAAGCAAATTATTCAAGTGAAATTATCTTCAATTCCTCTTATGTTTCATCCAAAATTGCTTGCGAGGACTCAGACACCTTCAAACCAGTGGATTTCTGATTTCAGATGGAATAAAATCCACACCACTTTGAATTCTATTCTGCTCATAGGTTTCAGATAGCATATGAGAAATGGAAAATGACTATGTCACCTCCTTGTCCATCTCAGCCATGCCGTTTCATCTGGTAAGAATGTAATTTCATGACTTTTCAAACATTGGTGCTTCCAAAGATGATCTTTTCTGTGTTTCCATAAAGTTATTTATTACACAAATTGATGATCAAGCTATTTCACTTCATTTTTAAGAAAAAAATAAAATGCTTTCTATAAGATAGCCACCATAATTACTCCATATATCTTCAGTCTACTAATATAGAACTGTTCATAAAAAATATCTGACTACAGCTGTGGTCAAAGAAGTGTGGAAAATGTGCCTCAATTCTCACATCTTGAGAATTCCCTTCAGAACAACTCAAATGTTGGGGGCTGGGCCCCCACCTAAGATTGTTTTAAAAAGCACAAGATGTTTCTGCAAGGAGTCAGTAATTATACAAATAACAAGAAAAAAAACTTTTTTTTTTTTAATCCAAGCAGCAAACAAATCCCTTGAAAAGGTGGTAGTGGGTACTTTGTAGACGCTTCTATCCAAATGTCTTACCTTTCTCCGAAGAGACAGGCTTTTGCAAGAAACATCTGCTATGAATTTTCTGTGCCTAAATTGTGGACAGCTAGCTGAAACTCTTGATTCTTTTCTTCTGCCAACAGCACAGTCCTTGGACGTAGATAATTGCTGTATTGCATGAGCTACAGTTGTGCTTACACACCTGCACACCTTTGTATGAGCAATGCTTTTAGGACATGACTTAAAAATACTTCCATGACAACGGAATTTCTGCATTTGTTTACCGTCTGGTTGTTCTCTCCGTCATTTGAAGTTTCCCAACAAGCCTGGCCTGAAAGGGACTTTATTCCAGAGGGAAGAGTGGGAAAAAGTTAATGATGAATAACTACATTGTTTAGAATCTGACATTCCCAAACAAATAAAGTCTTCAGGAAAAGAAGTAGCAACTGCTCAAGTTTTCAGTGTCTTTACAACATCATTGAAGTGATATGTAATATCTAAAAAATTGCTTTCAGTAAATTGGCAGTAGCACCCAGTGCAACTTATATAACTGTCTGGGTTCAGAAGAATACTTGTTTGAATGCCAGTGCTTTCCCAGATTGTGTCAGACACTCCTTTCATAACTGTAAAAAAAAAAAAAAAAACGCAGAGCCTTTCCCATCAACTGAAAATAAGCTGATATTCTTAATCTTTTCATTAATGCTAGATAACAGGGAGCTACAGAGAAGAGTAGCTGAACTTAGTGTTATCTGTTGAAAGAGTCTGCTGTTCCAGTTCCAGATCTTAACAAGATCACAAAGTAGAATCTGAAACAAGGAGGAGCCCAGCATGTCAAGAGTCATCTATAGTACAATTAATTTAATGCAACCCTTTCAACAGCTATGCTGCCAAAGACAGGCCAGCCATGTTGCATTTTAAAAGGGCTATTTTTGTAGAACAATGTTGCCCAAAGCATTTCCTGTTCTTATCACTCCTACAGCAATGTCTGGAGTTCATTACCGGTAGCTCCTACTTTCAATAGTCAATCTTTTGCAAAAGATGCTCATTCATGGTTTCTGCCTTTCCCCACCAATTTGCCTTTGGAATTAGCTGATAATATATCACTGTTGCACTGATTCACTTAGGAAACAGAGACCTATTCATATCTCAAGAAAAATTGTTAAACAAAAGGCAAATTCTTAGACCACCCACTCACCAAAATCTTCTGCACCTTGTAGGTCTATAAAAATTCAAAATCTTGAAAGAATTCATTTGCATTTTATTATTCAACATTTGTCAAGTAAGTAAGTAAGTGGTCATGTTGAGAAGTCAGACTATTCATGTTTTTTGTTTTTCTTTTATTGAAAAGTATATACTAAGAACATTTGGTAACAATTTTGTGTGTATTTGTTCTATGCTGATGGTCCTTACGTGATGGTTGTTATGAGCTTGCGGAATTATCTTGCTTAAATATAGTATCAAAAGAATAAAACAAGTGTAACACATTTTGGAAGCTTCAAAGATAAAACTAAATTTATAGAAAATGTCTTGAATGTGTAGATGAGGGTAGACTAGTGAAAAGGACTCTATGATGTGGTAGGAGAAGTGAGTTTATAAACCAGGATGTCTCTTTCAGGACCAAATTCTTAGAGTCCTTTTGATGATAAACTGAAGTCTTGAAGTGGTTATGGGAAACCTGGAGCAAAATGGGGGAAAAAAAATGTTTATCACTGAAACTGAAGTTCAGCAAACAGTGCAAGCACATGCCCATCTTTAATCACAAAACGACTCCTTTAGAGAGAAATCCTGCCTTCACTGAAGTTGTTTCACATTTCCCAGAGATTCACCAAGGCTCAAATCTCTGCTCTTGTCCATTAACTTCAGAAACCTTCATAAACTGCACCCATGTCTCAGACAGCAGACTTTGCCAGCAAGATTTTTCAAGGACAAATTTCAGAGAGGAGTTTTGCAGACTGGTGAGAATTACATGCCTACTTCCCTGCTCCTCCATTGACACAGATGTTAGACACAAGGTAGTGGTATTCACACAGATTCTATGAGGCATATAACTTTCATGCCAAAACCAAGGAAGAGGGACAGTTTTCTTAGTTACTTGATCAAAATTAACAGTTGTGGAAGAATCTGTATCTCTGCATTGGCTTTACAGACCTCTGGTTCATCCAGTGACCCTGATAGCTCCACCTCCACTGACTTGCCACCACACATCCACCCCATGCCAGCACCTGGAGGAGCAATTGCACCAGACCCTGTGCCACACCATTCCAGCAAGCTAAAACAGGAGCAAGCAAATCACTTTTTTTTCTTTTCTTTTGGCAGTGGAGGTTTCTGATGGTGTAATGTGATTCAACTTTTTGGAGTGCAAAGGCTGCTAAGGACAAGCAGAAATGTCTTGATCAAGGCAGAGTGGCACCACAGCAACCATCGTTGGCTTGGTCATGTAATTCAAGCCCTGAGTTAATGACTTAGATGCTAAAAAAAAAAAAAAAAAGAATGCTGCATGTAATTCCAGTCTGATATGTGGAAATTTGATCTAAGATTTTGTAGCAAAAATCACAACACAGAGTAAAAATTACGACTTGTAAGACCTCAGTGTCACAAAGACTTACACACGGGCTTACGTGTCTATTTGTATGGTAAGTGAAACTCCCAGGAGTGTATTGCATGATAAGAGAAATCCTGCCTTAAAAGCTAGATATATCACACAAGAACATGTGAGTTTGTAGGATATATTTCTAAGTGATGACCAAAGAGTGGGTAAAAATAGCACATTATCTAAT
The DNA here is from genome assembly GCA_013397055.1 of Pachycephala philippinensis. Lineage (NCBI taxonomy): Eukaryota > Metazoa > Chordata > Aves > Passeriformes > Pachycephala > Pachycephala philippinensis. Next base: position 332,092 of record VWZT01005696.1, on the reverse strand, counting down.
TTTGAAGATTTAAATTTTACAGTGAAAGACTTTTTAAATGTTGCCAATAATTAAAAACAAAGCGAAAGCTCGTAAATGAATGGAAGTCATGTGCACACGAAATGCACAGTGTTTAGAAGTGAGTGGTCTCATGCATATCAGTTACTGCACGGTTAAGAACACAGTAATTACTTCCTAAAATAATTTAGCTAAATGCATGTTTTTCAGTAATGGGCAGGCTGTTACTGGAAGTAGGCATAAGTGTACCACTATTTGTATGAATTATAAAATCTGGAGAAGTGCTAAATTCAGGAAATTCCCCGACACTGGCTCTGCAATCTGAACCTCTGAGTCAGATTTTGACTTCTTTTGTATTCATTCAGCACTTGATTAAACCGAGTCAGCTTAACAGAAAGACATGATTTTTACTGTGCAGGACTGCAGCGAGGCTTTATTGTTTTCGAGGTAGTGAGGTCAGCATACTGTAAACCAGAAGGCTGACACACAGCCCAGTAGCCACTTCTCACAGCTCCTTCAGCCTCACAGTGACTGTCTGGAAGCTGAGTGGCCTGCCACACCTTCAGCACACATGGACAGGAGCTTGGGAGAAACAAAAGGGAAGACAAGATGCCCAAGTTAAGAAGCTGTTTTCACAAGACTGTCTGTATTATCAAAGGGTAGGGCCTACGGGCAGAGCCCTCCCCTTGTCTCCTTATAGATCATAGCCTAACACTCACTGTGCTAGCCAAAAATAAATGAACCTCCCTCCTTCGTGCCAGTTCAGTTTCAGTCTGCTCCTGGATCTACTTTAGCATGTGACCATACTCATGACGATGTTGACACAAGGCGGGGAGAGGTGTGGAGGAGCAGGAGGGCAGGATTGCCTTTTCCAGGGGCATTTTTTTGTACGTCCAAGTTTTAATCATGCTGATTTTCCTGTGTGAACAAGTCTTGGCCCAGAATTTCCTCTCCTTCTGGCTATTGTCACTGAACAATCCAGTCACACAAGTGAGAAAAGGATTAGGTGTACCTAATCTGTGTCCACTCAAAGCAGTGGAAAAATCCATAATAATTTTTATTATTAGAGAATTATGAATAGTTGTACTGTAATGTAGTTAAACCACAATACAAAAATCCTGTTTTTCATGCCAACACATTAGCATATGTCACACTCATACTCAAGTTAGAATATATCAAGAAATTGGGGGTTTGTACTATTTTTACTTCAAACCAGTGGCTGCCAAATATCTTACAAGAAAAAATATTTCTTAGCAAAAGGAGTTTGACATTTTTTCAGAGCTTATTCCAAAACAAATTCTTAGCACTGAGACCACTAAAAGACTGAAAAAAAAGAAGCTAAAAAACCTGGACTTAGACACTTCAAAGTAATCTAGACTTAAATTGCAATAGCCTGAAACAACTCTCAATGTGACAAGAATTATGTCCTGCATATTCAGACATGTTGCAGGACATATACATTACGAGACAGTATTCTGTATACACTGCTTTGTATTCTTAAGGGTGCGTGACCTAAAATGTATGCTTTAACTTTTGGCCAAACCACTGGGTTTTTTACACAATTTGTATCCCATACCATTAACGGACTAAGGATCATGAAAATCTTCCAGGTTTTGAACTTCAACAAACTTTTTCATGAATGAGGCAGAAGTTATGGGTTTGTAACAGGGAAAATTTGGGCCTTCTTTCTCTCCACAATTTTTGATGCCTGTTTGGTTGAAAACTTATTTTCAGTCAAACTCCTGTTTCTACTTGCTTGTCACTTTCTCTGGATTATTAACACATAGCCATGAGCCCACATACTGGGCTCATCATATTGGTGATCTTTTGAATGCCATTTTGTTTTGAAAACCTTGAAAGAAAACCAGTTTGCTATTAAATTTAGGCATGAATTCATCTTTTGTTGCCTTTCATCATTTCACTTTTCAACATTGTGGGAATAACTGAGAGGACATGTTACATAGTATATAGAAATTTCTTCTATTTAATTAGTTCCTACTGGATACATTTTTCTTCTATGAGCCATTCCATTAGTTCATTTAAAGCCCTGGCTACTGACCATTTGAGGTGACTAATACAAAGGCAAACTTGTGTTTAACTAAACCAACATACTAAGAAAGTATGGAGGAAAAATACCTACTGGCAGAGGTCTCGTATTTGGAAGCTGATTTTCCCATTTCTGTTTGGAACAGTGTTGGAAATGAGCTTCAAAGTAGCAAGACAAGTACAAAATGTTGAAAAGCATTAGTTTATACAGCAATTCTTATTGGGCTTTGCCCTTCAGTCGTGCCTCTGAGAAAACAAATTGAATTTCCTGATTTCAAATGGCAAACTCTGCTATTACATACTTTGTGATTTCAAAGAGCATCTGTCATCACACAAAGACAAATACATTTCTTAGAGAAACATCTGGTGCTTTTTTAAACAAGCCTCAGGCCAGGTCTGCGCAATGAATGAAATATGTACTATAGATAGAGTGTTATTTAGTGTTACTTTTCATTTAATCAACTGTGTGTGGAATGTTTGTATTGTCTTAACTATCTCTAAAATATTGGCTCTCCTACCACTTTAGGCAACCGTTGCCTTTTAAGAACCGAATGCAAAATTATGCTTTGAGTCAAACAACAAAGAGCAGTAAATCTGCTCCACTTGATTTCCTAGTTCCTTGCAGGATATCTGTGGGAAAAGCAGTAGATGTTCATACACCTCTGAGAAGGCAAGTGTTTAGTCTTTGTACTTTGGGGAAAAAAAAAAAAAAAACAACGCTCCGTTCTTTTGGCTGTCTGGATTTACAATAGAGAAATTATTGTGCATTCAATACCACCCCTCAACTGAGCTAATATCAAAAATCTGTAGTGTAGCTCGGAAAAGAATGCGGAACAGCTAATCAGCGTAGCAGTACCCTCAAAGCCCCATTTCTCAGATTTTGGTTGCTTTCTTGGACACTTTTTTTCATGTGATGGCATTAAATCAACTAGTAGCAGGGTCCTTGTCTTCTGATGAGGTTTCACAAACTCATTTGTAACATCGCTCTTATGTGGAAATTCAGAGCAGTGATGGCTGTGCAGAGTTCCTTGATTTCTCTCTGTGGTTAGGGTTTGTTGTGTCTCATGACTGACCATGTCTTTCACAGTTAATGTACAAGCGGAGGGAATGGTTGGGGACAATGCCATACATATAAGAAGGCTGATGGGAAACTGATCTTAAGATGAAAGCCAAAAAGAGAGAAGAGAAGCACAAGGATGGGAAGGAGGTGAAGTAATTAATCCAGATCATGCAGAATGGCTATAATGATTTGTACCCAGGATAACACTTCTCACTTTTGTTGAAATGGAGGGGCTCTGCTCTGATTTTGATTCACTGTATTGCTCAGGCTGCTGTGTTATTCAACATCGGTTCAAACATTTTTAAAGACTAGTTTCTAAATGTGATGCACACCTTCTTGCTGTGTGTCCCTTGACTCACACTACTCTGGAATGGCACACATTTATGAGCAGATTTGGCAAATCCTTTTACCTTGCCCTTCTTTCACAACAGGGAAAAGAATACCATTTCATCTCTGTCCTCTACATTCACATCCTGCTTTTAGGTGAATGGTTCAGCAGTCAAAAATGCAACCAGTACACTAATGTAAATATACTGCATACACTTGGAGGACAAGGAACCAAAATAGCAAGTATGCATAAATAGATAAGTCATAAAGCACTAAAAAAACACTGAATGGCAGAATGAAGCTTAGTGTATGTCTACACTCAAAACAAAACAAAACAAAAAGGACAAACAAAACCTCAGAATGCATAAACAAATAATTGGAACTCAGCTACAAAGATCTATTGCTAGGCAATGTAACATCCTTCCCATTGAAGTGTCTTTTGCAATACTGTCTGCAAATTAAATCTTCTAAGCCAATCCTTGTTCTCATTAAGGATGAATGTCAACTAAAAAAGTAATTTTGGAGTGTATAAGAACTATCAAGCTTAAAGACATAAAATATTCTCAGACTAATAGGAGTCAGTAAGAAATTTACGTGGATGGAAAATTTTTCCATACAAGCTCCTGTGCAATTTTGTCCATATTCTTCTGAAGCAAGTGAAAAGTGTCACTGTCAGGCTGCAGATAGGATGTACAGAACAGTTATCTGATTTGTGAAGCTTAAGAGCTTTTTTTATCCTCTACAAGTGGGAAAAAAAAATGTAGCAGACATCATATATTTCTTTTGAGCTAAATTCTTTGTGTTAGTGTAGCATTTTTGAAAGAAAAATAATCCTTTAGAAGGATGATGGCAGCCTGGCTAGCAGTATTGTATAGCACACACATTCAACAGGCAGCTCAAATTACAAAGGACTTTTCCATTGTCTAAGCCAATGATCACGAAGTGTTTGTGCCGGTGCCAAGTTTTGCACTGACAGATTTGGGTGGGCATTACTGGCAGTGAGTTACAGTGCTTTTTAAACAAAATTTGGCAACAGATGTTGAATAGGTTTGCCATCACTGATCCAAGCTACTCCATTTCAAATCTAATGGCCATTAGTCCAGGAAGGTGTTCTAACATGTCTAGTATGAAAAAATAATTTTTGCTTTCTAAAACCATGTGAATATTTGAAGATCATAGAATCATAAAATCATTTGGGCTGGAAAGGCTGGAAAGATCATTGAGTCCAACTATCAACCCAGCACTGCCAGTGTGCCAAATCTATATATCTTTAAATATCTCCAGAGATGGCAATGCCCATCCACTTCCCTTGGACAGTCTGTTCCAGTGCCTGATAACCATTCCTGGGAAGAAATTTTTCCTGATATCCAATCTAAACCACCCGTGGTGCAACTTGAGACCACTTGCTCTTGTCCTGCCACTTCTTACCTGGAAGAACAGACGGAAGAGGTCGCACCTCTCTGCAACCTCCTTTCAGGCAGTTGTAGAAAGTGATCAGGTCTCCCCTGAGCCTCCCCTGCTTCCTGTCAGACTTCTGCACCAGAACCTTCACCAGCTTCGTTGCCTTTCTCTGGACATGCTGCAGCAGCTCAAAGAGTCACAAAAGAAAAAAGCGTGGAAACTTGGGACTGCTGCCCAGAGGATGGTGGGTGAAGTAGCTCAGGAGAGTGGCGGTGAGTCAATCACACAGTGAGTTGGCTGAGAAGAAGCGCTAGATACTGATTGCTCAGAGGGATAAGGAACAACATTTTACGCAGTAGTCTTGGTATAAAATTAACCTATGGTCCAAAAAATATTCTGTCTAAAACTAAATCCACAAGCATTGATTAGTCCTCCCTACTCAAGTTTGGATTCTGGTTCAGCCATAATACAGACAAATTCAGTTACACAAATGAAATAGCAAAATTACTTTATTTCCTTGATGTTGTCCCCATAATGTAAAGTTATAGAACTGAAACAAAAGGTCAAATATCAGCCAGAATTGTGATGACTACATCATATGAATGCAAACAAAAGTGATGGGTGAGGATATAAAATACACAGAACCACAATTATTTTGAATTTAGCTAATGTAAAGGTGAGAAATATCAGAAAGCAGAGAAAACAACTCTGATCTTGTTGTGAAGTAGATGTATGAAATATCCCACAAGTGTGTAGTTCTAGGCATAAAAAGAGCATATGTTTATTTGTATGTATGCATACAGTGCTTTGAATAGAGAATATTGTCTGACTTCTCTACTATTTGCACAGCTATCAGGTTACACTGGGAGACGGAACAGGCAAAATAACATCCCAAGGTAGGCAGGGATGTACTTTTATGTAACAAGGGAGATTGCATCAGTCTGAACAAGACTTTCCATTTGTAACGGATTCACACTGATTTAAAGCCGATGAAACCCCATTCTTCTCAAACAGCTTCCTTTTGTGATATGTTCCCATGTGTCAGAAATGAAGCACAGCTACTACACACTGATGTCCATAAAGCCCCTGTTTGTAGGAGGCAGCAGCTTCTCTTGGGTGGTTCATTCTGGGGAATTTGGGCTGGGGGCACTGTGCTGTGTGTCAGGGTGTTGGGGTTTTAGGGATGACACCAGAGGCTGGGCGCAGGGCTTTAGGAGGGCATCACTGCCCCTCCCACCCTCTGCAGTGCTCGGGCTTGCTGTGCTCCTGTCTGCAAGCAGCCTGGGGCAATTTATTAGTGCTGACTTGTTTATTAATGCTTTATTTGCTCTGGCTTACCCTTGGCAGGTTACAATATTTCGTTCACGGTAGAAGAAAGATGACAAAAGATGGGAAAGTAGGAAATCAGGGCAGTTGGACCCTTCCTAAAGCCAAATAAGTTGGGAAAGAAGCTTCATGTGGTAAAAGCCAGTAAGTCAATGAGGTGGTCCTCAGAGACTGAGAGATGTAGTGCCAGAGCAGCTGGATTGTAGTGCCAAAGCTGTGGTGTGATTTTCCGCAAAGAAGGGAGATGTGGGGAGATTACAGGAATCAAACTAAGACATGAATGTTTTCTCATGTAAAGGTTTGGGAATTTTCTTAAAATTTAATTTCCTCATTCTTTACCACTGTCAGAGCGTGGGCTTGCACAGTTTTATGCAGCTCAATGACTAATATGTGGTAGGTACGTTGAAAGATATTTCTTTTGTCATTTTAACCGGAAATTGACCTCATGCGAGTATTCCCCACAATGCCTATCCATAAAAATGAGGAGTTATGGACATGTTGCAACAAAACGTGATGGATACTGAAAAGAATTACTAATGTGAGAAAATAAAAATATATGCTCATAGACACTTTATGCTTAGTCATAACTCCAACAACTTAAAAAATTAAAAATTATCAACCATACTTTTCTCCAGGCCCAAGTCTCTATTTTGAAAAAACTGTTTCATTATTTAAACTAGTCAGGTTACTGCTTGCCCTTGAGAAGATTTCCCGTAAGACCATTTTATCCCATAATATGTATTCCCGTCAGGTCTTACAGAAAACTTAATATGTTTGTCAGAAAGTATTTCTGGTAAAAAAATAATTTTTCATTAAGTCTTAATATTCAATGAAAAAAAAATCTATGACAAAAAAAGATTAACCTCTCTCAGTTTATATCTACATAAATATTCGAAGAAACTATCAGTCCTTTTCTAAAAGACATGTATTAAGAAGTCACTTGTAGAGAATGATTTACTAATTGAAATAAAACCTAAGGTTAAGCAAGGGTGACAAAACACCAGTTTTTCAGGTTGGTAAATCAAACTAATTTACTTTAAATTTACATTAAATTTACATTAAATTAATCCACTTTTGAAATCTGCTGTTTGACTGTTTATATTAATTTGGTTTAGCTTGATAAGATCAACAGTTTAAAATTAATTAATATAATTACGGAAAGAGACATAAAGCACACAGAGATGATGTAATAAAGCAAGTTAACTCTAAAATGCAAACAACTTTATTGCTTCTTTCATGAACATATAGTTCCAGACGAAAAAATAAATGTTTTTTGGAAAGCAGGACAAAGCAAATTAAGGAACATACCTGAAACACGTTAATAAAGGTAGTACAAATAAGTTATTAATATAAGCTTTAGTTCTATCATTAGTCAAAAAGTAGAAAATAAAGGGCGTGTAATAAAATCCTCAAATGCTCTTGCAAACTAAGACAAAAACCACACATAAAATACAAAGCCAAATGCTTCCTTGTGGGCCTTTTGCTGTGTACTGTGGCAGAGACGCTCAACAAGTACCATTTCTGTCCTTTTATTTATGCTGCTATGCAAACATCATTATCCTCACTGTAAACCTGGAGAAATGAAGCACAGTGCGGTGGGGATGGGAAGATCAGTGAGCCAAATTTTCCTTTCTTCAGATTGCAGCTTTGGAACTCTTTTCCTGCTGGGTTAGACTCTGACTCCCTGTGAGCTGGAGGCAGCCCCAGCGCTGTCCGAGGGACCGCACAGTAACCGAGGTACATCAGGTCCCAAGCTCCATGTTGTTATCAGTCCTGTGGTTAATTGAGAGCATCTCCTGAGCATCTGCTGTCGTCCTAGAAGCTCAGTTTCAAATCAGAGTGCATGATTCTGCTTACATCTCTTTTTTTTCTCCATCCCACATAAACTTCCTTTGATGGTCTAACCGTCAAATGTGTCTTCTGCCATATAAGCATGTAGTTTGGTTCTCCTTTTAGTCCATCAGTTTTTGTTGTTGCAAAAGATTTAAATCCTTTTATCCTTTTTAAAAATGTCTGACTTAGTCCATTTGTGACCTGATCTAGTCATAAATTTTCAAATTTTCTCTTTTTTTTCCTTTTTTTTTAAAGATATGTATGTGGTTGGAGGAATCATTTATCCCAACTTTATTTTGCTAACCATTCATTATTGGGGCTTCCTCTTGCTTTAAAAGATATCTTGCAAAGTCCTAATCAACTCACAGATGCTTCTTAGCACACTGAAAAAGTTCACAATTTTATCATGAAATCTTTCACAAAAAAAATCCATGAAATCTCAATGAAGGAAACAGAAATAATTTCAGTATATATACTCTTATTTAATATCTACTACTGCTATTAGTTATTATGAGAAATAATTGTTCCCAGCACATAAGTATTATTAAGTGGTGCAGCAGATATCATATTTATAGGTAATATATATCACTGAACCAAAAAAAAAAAATTCGCTTTTAGATGACAGTTTGAAAACTTGTAAATCCTTGTGTAGAAGATTAAAGCCTGTTTTTTTTGCTTCGTTATATCAGGTAAATCTGATTTTCCATACTTGGTTCTCTTAACACAAACATGTTAAAGACATCAAACCATATAAGAAATCTCAGCTCTTTTTATTTAAGTTCAGTTTCAGCACAAGGCTTAGCCTGGGAAACCTCTGGTTTTTATTATTCAAAACTTGTCTATGTATTTCATTAATAAACAAAGTAAATCAGACTTCAGAACACTTTAGAACTGTAAAATGTATCAGGTACTTTTTAAGCAGTAGTGTTTATATAGTACCAACCTGTTTGTAAAATTGAAGTGTACCACAGTTATCTGGTCATCTAGTTCAAGAATAACAGAGGAAATAGACTTACTTTGTGGAATTGTTTTCTCCTCTGTATTCTACTCAAAAAACCCCTTTTTTTCAGGTCAGAATATGTTATCATGATCATCAAGCCTTGCCTCTTACCACAGCCCTGTTGCCACATTTTAGCTTTGCTCCTTCAAGAACCCCAGAACTACTGGTCAGAACTTAGAAAGATACAGGTCACAGAGTTTGTTCCAAAGATCTGTATTGTAGAATCATAGAGTCAAAGAATGGTTTGGTTTTAAAGTGGACCTTGAAGATCATCTACTTCCAAGCTCCCTAGCATGGGCAGTGACAACTTCAAGTAGACCAGGTTGCTCAGAGCCCCATCCAAGCTGGCCTCTAATACTGCCAGGGATGGGATATCCACAGTTTCTGTGGGCAACCTGTTCCAGTGCCTCACCACCCACACAATTAAGAATTTTTTCTTAATATTAATCTAAACCTACTGTCAGTTTGAAGTCATTTCCCCTTTTCCTGTCACTACACGCCCTTGTAAATAAATAACCTTGTGCCATCTTTATTGTAAGTTCCTTTCAGGTACTGGAAGGCCACAATTAGGTCACCCCAAATCCTTCTCTTTCCCAGGCTGAACAATCCCAATTCTCTCAGTCTTTCCCTATAGGAGAGGTGCTCCACCCCTCTCAACTTGGTGGCCCTCCTCTGGACTCACTCTAGAAGATCATTGTCCTTCCTGTGCTGAGGACCCCAGGGCTGGATGCAGTGTTCCAGGTGGGGTCTCACCAGAGCAGAGCAGAGTAGAGCAGAGCAGAGGGGCAGAATCTCCTCCCTTACCCTGCTGGCCATGCTGCTTTGGGTGCATCCAAGGACATATTTGGCTTTCTGGGCTGCAAGTGCACATTGCTGGATCAAGTCCAGCCTCTCATCCACCAGCACCCCCAAGTCCTTCTCAGCAGGGCTGATCTTCATCCATTCATTCCCCAGCCTGTGTTAGTACCAGAGGTTGCCCCAACCCAGGTGTGACATTCATTTGGTCTTGTTAAACCACATAAGATTCCCATGTGCCCACTTCTCAAGCCTGTCTAGATCCTTCTGGATGGCATCCCATCCTTCAGGAGTGTCAACAGCACCACTTGGCTTGGTGTCATCTGCAAATTTGCTGACGATGCACTCGATCCCTCTGTCTATGTCATTACTGAAGATAACACTGGTCCCAATACAGACCCTTGAGGCACACTACTCGTCACTGATGCCCACTGACACTGAGCCTTTGATCACTACTCTCTGGATTTGACCATCCAACAAATTCCTAATCCACCTCATGCATATAAACAAGCTTGAGAAGAAGGCAGAATGCAGATATTAATTTAAAAATGTGAATAACTAATAATTACCACCTTCGCTGTCTTCTTTGTGCAGCTGGACTGCAGAGGCTCTGTTGATCTAAAGAGGAGGAACAGCAAAGAGCAAACCAAAGTCTGTGAACCAAGGGGTCATCAGCTGGTCATCAATGATAAGATCACATGGCGGAAGAAATCTAACAAAACTTCCTGTGATTAAATGAAAAAAGAAGTTTCTGCAACAGCAGATGAGGTTTTGGCAGGATATCAGATAAATAATTCTGTATGAAATCATGTGTGTTTAAGGTATTTCAGCCAGTGGATTTATAGAAAGATGAAGTTCCAAGCCACACAAAGCACAACACAGAGACAATCTTGACAATATCAGTATGTTAACACTTTTATCAGCCACTACTGCTACTGCTACACATGTTATCCTGCTATTCTATCCCATAGGTACAGGCAAGAATTTTAGTCTCCATAACAATAAAGTCTATGTAGCAGCACTTCATTTTTAATGCAGACAACACCATAGGCATAAGGATGATGAGGTATTTTGTTGTTGCTATCCATCTGTTTTTGTTGTTGTTTGCATTAAAGAATGGTGCATATTGCAATAACAGCTCTGTCAAAGATGTCCACTGAACAGCTTCCCCGTATAGAGGTATTCACATACATTCTCTCTTGTACACCTTATTTACATAAAATTCAACCTACGTAACCAAGTATGGTTTTGATTAAGAAGACATAGATCCCTGGATCTGTATCACTACATTCTTTGCTGGCTTAAGCACTTGCCTTTCTAATAAAGATATAGCTCATTTTAGTGAGAAATTGAGGAGAGCTTCTTCCTCTGCCTTTGCCAGGTCCTGAATACCAATGAACTCTGAAGAAATATGTATTGCTATTTTCATTCTAATGACTCTTGCCAAAATGATCAGTCTTCCTAAAAGGCATAATTAAGCTGTAAAATATCAGTCACAGAGCTGACATATGTCAAATGGTTCAGTCCTAAAAGGTTCTGAAAGCTGCACCTCAGTGCTCAAAATTTCAGTTAAAAACCCAAAGTGTATATATCCCATGCAATTTCATGATCCTTCTTGATTTTGAATGTTAACTTAGCTGAATTTTGGCTCATACAGTCAGAAATAAATAGTCGTTTCTGGTCTTAGATATGTGTGTGCATGTGTATATACATATATATATAAAAATATACATACAGACAGATATATATATTAAACATACACGTATATAAAAATATATATATTTAAAAATATATGTGTGTATGAGGGGAAAATAATACCTCATTTCTGCTTTCTATAACATTACAGATGAGGATGGGAAATGTTTTCGTATGACGTCTGTACATATAAATAGGATTGGGAAAATTAAGTTTTTATAAAATGTCATAGGAGTTTTAGTCACAGAACTATGTTGACAAGGAATCACCCATATCCATTGGATGTTCCAAGACTGAAGGTTGATATCAGAATCCTACCAAGATAAATGCTGAAGAAAGAAACAGGTTTCTTTTAACCTTTTCTCAGAATCAAGGTCTAAATTTTCCCAGCCTGGACTTGATTCTCTCATACTATTATTTAGCAAGATAATTATATGGGAAGTATGATTTTCTATGGAGGAGTACACCCTGAACAAACAAGGAAAGACTGAAAAACAGGAATATCAGTATGCTAAATACATGACAATTACATCTTTTATCAGCACAGTTTGAGGTTTAATACCTTGGAAGCTTCATGTTTTGTTTTAAGTTTAGAACCAATGTCACTACAAACTGAAAAAAAAAGCATTCTCTAATCTCTTCAGAGAACCCAGCTGAGTCCCTAAATACAATGAATTAGCTCAAAAAGTGGTTTATGTCAAACTGTGGACTCCAGAGTTAGAGATTTAAGCATCACCAGATTTGTTGTCCAGCTACTCCTGCACATTGCAATGATATTGTATGCAGCTACCGATTTTTTCCAAGCCATGACCCCCTGCTCTTGGCCATAAGCGATGGCAGTCACAGGGATTTTACACAGTAACTCTCTGTCCAAAGCACTGTAAAATACAAAGGAAAAGAAAGGAAAGAAATTTCAGGAAAAACACATTCCCTGTTAGAGTTATCATTGAATATTAAAGATAATGTCAATGTGCAGGACTTTAGAAATACCGTCTAGGATATGCTGTAGCAAAAGCTAGACTAATGCCACAGGACAAAACTGATAAGGTCTTATGAAATGTCACTTCACACTGAATTTTATTTACCGTTGTTGACAATTATGCATGTAAAAATAAGCTATTTAGACAATAAGGATTTCTAAAGATGTGTCATATGTACATGGTTAAATATGCTAAATGTCACATTAAAGCTGACATGGCTATGGCTCAAGGCAAAAACACTGTCAAGTTGCCTATGATCCAGATGTGGTATATGTCATCAAACCGATGGTTTCTGTTTGACTGTGGTTTATAGTGCATANNNAAGTAAATAAACCAGAATAAAATTAAAATCCTGTGGAGGCATACTCCTAGTAGGAAATTATAGCTCTGCACTGTGTAACCTTGCTATAGTAGGCAGACCTGTGAATATGTGGGAAAGTTAAGATTTCTCCATTGAAGNTAGCTGAATTTTGGCTCATACAGTCAGAAATAAATAGTCGTTTCTGGTCTTAGATATGTGTGTGCATGTGTATATACATATATATATAAAAATATACATACAGACAGATATATATATTAAACATACACGTATATAAAAATATATATATTTAAAAATATATGTGTGTATGAGGGGAAAATAATACCTCATTTCTGCTTTCTATAACATTACAGATGAGGATGGGAAATGTTTTCGTATGACGTCTGTACATATAAATAGGATTGGGAAAATTAAGTTTTTATAAAATGTCATAGGAGTTTTAGTCACAGAACTATGTTGACAAGGAATCACCCATATCCATTGGATGTTCCAAGACTGAAGGTTGATATCAGAATCCTACCAAGATAAATGCTGAAGAAAGAAACAGGTTTCTTTTAACCTTTTCTCAGAATCAAGGTCTAAATTTTCCCAGCCTGGACTTGATTCTCTCATACTATTATTTAGCAAGATAATTATATGGGAAGTATGATTTTCTATGGAGGAGTACACCCTGAACAAACAAGGAAAGACTGAAAAACAGGAATATCAGTATGCTAAATACATGACAATTACATCTTTTATCAGCACAGTTTGAGGTTTAATACCTTGGAAGCTTCATGTTTTGTTTTAAGTTTAGAACCAATGTCACTACAAACTGAAAAAAAAAGCATTCTCTAATCTCTTCAGAGAACCCAGCTGAGTCCCTAAATACAATGAATTAGCTCAAAAAGTGGTTTATGTCAAACTGTGGACTCCAGAGTTAGAGATTTAAGCATCACCAGATTTGTTGTCCAGCTACTCCTGCACATTGCAATGATATTGTATGCAGCTACCGATTTTTTCCAAGCCATGACCCCCTGCTCTTGGCCATAAGCGATGGCAGTCACAGGGATTTTACACAGTAACTCTCTGTCCAAAGCACTGTAAAATACAAAGGAAAAGAAAGGAAAGAAATTTCAGGAAAAACACATTCCCTGTTAGAGTTATCATTGAATATTAAAGATAATGTCAATGTGCAGGACTTTAGAAATACCGTCTAGGATATGCTGTAGCAAAAGCTAGACTAATGCCACAGGACAAAACTGATAAGGTCTTATGAAATGTCACTTCACACTGAATTTTATTTACCGTTGTTGACAATTATGCATGTAAAAATAAGCTATTTAGACAATAAGGATTTCTAAAGATGTGTCATATGTTCATGGTTAAATATGCTAAATGTCACATTAAAGCTGACATGGCTATGGCTCAAGGCAAAAACACTGTCAAGTTGCCTATGATCCAGATGTGGTATATGTCATCAAACCGATGGTTTCTGTTTGACTGTGGTTTATAGTGCATACTATTGCTTATCAAATGTCCTGCAAAAGTGCTGCTTGCCATGAGAAAATTTTTCATCCCTTTTTGGTATTCAGCTGTAGTTAACTCTTGTTACAGCTGCTGACAGACGTTGCAGATATGTTTCAGTGAGTGCTAGCTCCTCTTTCATTCAATATGTATAGATGTGTACATATATT
>VWZT01005696.1:177402-317491 GCA_013397055.1 Pachycephala philippinensis | reverse complement strand
CAGAAGGCTACCTCTGGAGAAAACAATTTAGAGTGGTAATTTATAATATTTTAATTATTTTTAATATATGGATTTTTAACACAGCTGGACACACATTGCAGTTGGACTGAGAATCTGTACTTGCTGGCAGATAGCATATTTTTTTTTGCCAGACAGATTTCTATCATCAGTCATAACTTTTTTTGCCCATTAAGTGGGATATTTATAAACACTGTTTCAAGCATGAGCTTGCACCATAAGTTATCACCAATTAAACCTTCTAGGAGTCATTCCAGTTCATCCTGAAAATAAGCATCTTTCATGTTTTTATTGTAGCTCTAAAAATTAATGAGAAAAATAGAAAAAAGGCTTGATTTGGATGAGAGAGAGCCTTTGAGTAATGGTTGGTGTTACTTCCAGAGAAAACTGATGAAGTATCTTTAATATTATGTCATAAAATGCTTTTCTGGTTTCCACAGAAAGAAGCTGATATGATTTTTTACTAGATTCAGAACACTTACTTTCTTGTTTCAGATAATTTCTAGTTATGGGACTTCAAAGAGGGAACAGAAGCAGGTGTCAGCCTCTCTTCTCCAAATGGGGAGACCTTTTCACTCATTTGGGTGAAGAGTGGAGAGTTTACTCTCTTTTCTGTTACTGCTGTAATGACTCTGAAGGAGCTCAATGGGGATTTTGTACCCTTTCATTGTTCTGTTAGACTGAGCCACAGTTTATTCCCTCCTGCCTACGGTAAAAACAAGACTACCAAGTGACATAACCAGCGCTCATTGAGAAAGCTTTGATGGAGCCATTTGGCAAAAGAGAACTGCTTCCTCTTATCATGACCACTCCAACCATAATTTCTTTCACTAAAACAGAAATGGGTCCTGATGAATTTCAAAATGAATGCTCTACAATTACAAAATTAAATGTTTGACATTAAACACCTTTTTGCCTAAGTAGGAGGTAGAAGTAATTACCCATATTGCACATGGTAATGGAAGCGATCTTTTATTTATTGGCTTCCCTTGCCTCCACCACATAAGGAGTTTCAAATTTTCGAGCATCTGTTCCAAACTGTAACCAAAAATAAAATGTTGAAATCCAATGGCCTTTCATAAAACAGATTTTCCATCCTCAATACATCAAGCGTTCTTCAGAGAACTGGAAGCAATACCTTAGTTCGGATTCCTCTCTTCAGCTGGCAAAGTGGAAAGGGGAAGAACAAGCTCTGTTCAGTCCCCTGGGGAGGGTATTTAGAGCTCAGATATTGCCATGAGGGCCTGTGAGCAGAGAAGAAGGAGATGGCTATCAGCTTGAGGTACTCTCAGAGCTGCTGTCAGAAGCCTCACAGCTTTTGGTGCTAGGTAATCATTATGACCAGTAGAGTGACTAATCTCTCCATATGGATATGAGGGAATGGAGATAACACTTACATATTTTTGTGCCACTAGAATCAGACACAGTTTGACAGTATGTAGAAAAAAAGTGGGTTTATTCCTATCTTGGATAGTTTTGACACAAATAATTTCTCGTTGAAGAATAAACTAAAAAAGGAATAACTGCTCGAGTTAATATCTGGGTGTTGCTTGCAACTCTGTGGCCAAAACCTGCAAATCTCCAGCATATTGCCTGCCAGATCTGTAATGAGTAACGCATTTGTTCCATACAGTTTAGGCCCCTAAGCAGATCCACAGCCCTGGAGAACCGTAAAGACAAGTAGGTGGGAGGAAGTTTCTCCACCTCTGACCCCATCCTACCATTAGCACCCCCCAAACATACACAGAGAATGACAAAAGAGGCACACTCCTGCACACTTTTAGCACATTACCAAGTTTTACTACACAGAGTATACAAGTCCAAACTTGCTAAACACATGTTTTATAATTGCCTGTGAAGAAGTGTCTTATACTTTCTTCACGATCTTTTTACGTTTTTGGAGAGAGTGAAAGATAGAGAGTCATTCTTAACATTATGTTTCTTTTTTGAAGTGCAACCTGAGACAAATCTAATGGCATTGGAAGGAACTGAGGCAACTATGTAAATCATAAGTCTGGAAACTGGATTTCTGACAAAATGAGCAGGGCTTTAAAGCTAGGCTATTACTCTTGACTTCATGTGAATTATATGGTTCTAGATGAGGTTAGGATTTGACACTCCCGGGGCTGAAATTCATGCATAAAGCTAACAGAGTATTGTACAATAAAAATGAAACACGATGATTTACTTTTGTATGGCTTCTCCAACTCCGCAAAATTGGTTCAGCTGCCATAATTGTATGATTTTTTGCACTGTGCAAAAATTACAGAAAAAGTTAGCTGGTTTTGATAAAATAGAATCTGCCTCCTAGGGGGAAATTCAATTATACTTGACAGCTAAGAAGTATTCATATGACAAAAAAAGCAAGAATCAAAGCAGGTTGTAGGATTCCAGATCCCTTCCGACAGCATTTTTGTCCGATTCATACCAAGCAGAAGTTGAAATCTTAGCTTTTTTCTGAACAGCTACTATAACCCGTCTCCACATAGGCTGCTTCAACACATGGTGCCCCTTCTCTCTCGATCCAAGCACCTGGACCTGTTCTTATGCCAACAGGCAGATTCTTTATCTTCTTTTGATCTCCGAACATGACCAAGCTCAGGCCAGCTGTGTGGGTTCAGTCCTTCATGGGTCCTTGTCTCTCGTGACTTGGTGCTCCCTGTCATTTTTCCTGACACAGATAAAATCAACATGTCTTCACAAGTCTCTGTCAGATTTTAATCACAAAGTCAGCAGTATTTACTGTGATGATAACTAAGAAGTCTTAGAAGATAGAAGAGGAGGTAGAGCATTGGCAGAGAACAGAACTAAGTTAAGGGCAAGAAGCAGCAAATGTATACAATGAAGTTCCATCCTTACAGTGTCTGCCCAGAGAGAACATTGCCAAGACATACAAATATTTCTTATTTGTTGCTAGTGATGAAATCTGGGTTACTGAGTTAAGCACTGCACAAATGGAGTAACAAAGTTCTCATTAAAAAAAGATCATTCTGTAGACAGAAACTGTAGACAGAAAAGAGTAAAACAAGAAACAGAGAAACCAAGGAACAAAGCTGAAGAGACGTGCTCAAAGGAAAACATCAGTATGAAAGCTGATGGAAATCAAAGGGGCTTTTTCTGTCTATTGCTTTTTTTTACAGAATGAAACAGTTCAGTTCTGCAGATCTAATCTGAAATGTGCTGATATCAGTTGAATTACACCCATTAAGGCTGGTCTTGGAAAGAGACATTTTGATTTTGGTTCTTCTGATAAGATCATTTCTTGTTCCATTTTTACAGACCGTGTTGTGTTTAAAACAAAGCTGGCTGAGAGGTCTTCTATAATGTGTTCTTGCTAGAAAATGCCATTTCTTCTAAATCAGCTCTTTTTATGAGAATGAACAAGCTTCAACTTGACACTCGGCTCCTGGCTATACTATTCTTGAAGGCATTTCATGTTTTATTAATAGTAATTCATACAGACTGGGGAGAGAACACTGATTGGAGCAATTGCCTTATATTCACCTCCCTGATCTGCTGCTGTCAGCGCTGAGGTGAATGCTCTGACTGGCAATACCGGGAAGGGCTCCCTCCATCTCTGCTGTGGAATAAACATCCTCGCACTATTTTTCTAAAAATCTTTGAAAAGTCTTGTTGATAGCTCAAAGTTTGCATGCCTCTCATTCTAGTTACAGTCTCTCTCAGATGAAAACCAAAATATTTTTTCCACGCCACCTTTTATGCTTGCCACATTTTTACACTTTTGAAAATCACTGAGTGAGGCTTCAACTCCAAATCCTGCTCCTGATACACATTTTCAGATGAGTTATTTTACATACTAGTAAATGTCAGTATATAAAACATGCCTGATAATCTGAACCAGTGATTAAATGTGTGTTTTCTGTCTTTCAGTCACTACCATGCTAATGCAATATTCTGGCTGACCAAGCGCTTTGATTTTGCCATCATACCCAGCGCAATTTAAGCATAAATAAGGAGCTTACTATGGGATAGAAATTCAAAAAGTTTCTCCTTAAACCTTATGTATAATAAAACTAAATAAAAATAAATTTAAAAACAAAATTAATACACCACAGTAAGGTTACAAAAGTTAATATATTCAAGCTGAAATTCTTATGGCATGTCCTCAATTGTTTTCTTAAACATGCCCAAGATTCTGCACCTGTTGAATGGCTTCCAGTGTGAAGTATAAACTAGGAAAAATAATTACAGGTTTAACAAGAACTGTTAGACAACCCTCTGCACTCTCTTCATCTTGCTGTTAAACAAGGGTCTCAGCTTCCTCTGAGTGCAAATGGTATGTATTGTAAAAAAGGTGGCTCATGTCAGTTCAATTCCTATTCAGTTTTTATTCAGTCCTTTCTTGCCTTCAAAAGATATAGGCAGGGTATTTGAAAGAAGTAGCCTCATCTGATAGCACCAGGTCATCTGCCTGGGTCACATCAATGTTTTTTGGATTTTATGTAGACGTTTTCACCTATTTATTCTATTTGTAATACTACAAAGACTGGATGGTGTTTTATAGCTTGGAACATACACCACAGTAGCTCATTTTTTTGACTGTATGATCTTTTTCACACTTTTTGAACTAGCTGTAAGAGCAAGAAATTATAGAGTTCAGGAATAATGGCTTTTAAAAAGTTGAGGAATAATGGCTTTAAAAACTTTGCACTAAATAGCTCTCGCTTTACTCTTGTATTTCCTCTCCATTCATGCATTTATGTCCTCTTAATCTTACGGACTCTAAGAAAATGGTTTTTGTGAAAAGATTTCTTAGCAATGACTAGAAAATAAGTGGGCTACAAAACAAGAGCCTTTTTTGAACTGTCTTGAGGGGGAAAAAATTAAGAGAATCATATGTAATTTTGCATAATTACACAAAATAAAATCAAGTAATATGAAGGTAGGCCAATGTGGATTTTGACTCTGATTGTTACATATAGGTAAATAGGTCTTTATATTTCTTGCTGTCTGCTAAATATAATCTAAATGCACAGGTGTTTTTCTCTTTATTTTTTTCATTCTTAAGAGAAATGAAATGATCAAAACTACAAAAAAACTCTACAAAACCCCAGTAGGAAGGCCAATTCTTCAGAAACAACAGTAATTGCAGAGCAGATAGCAAAATAAAATAAAATAATAAAAATAAAACTAATTCTGGAAATTTCAGACACTCACCCACCTATGGGACCTTTCCAGGAGGAATCAGAGCCCTTCAAAATCTAGGCAAGGCTTTGCTTCTCAGATAGTAACAGGATTTCTTTTTTTCTGATTGACCTTGGTGAATGACCTCATCATCCCCTGTTTTCTTTTTCAGGATTTCTTCCTTTTTTTAAACATACGTGATAGCTATCAGGTTGTACACCATAACAGCTTCAAACAAGTGCTGCTTATAAATCAGAAATGTAAAAGTTACAAACGAATTGTTGGTTCTGCAGCCAGTTTTTGGTAAGAAATTCAGAAATCTGCCGCATGATAGAAAGCCAGGATTTCCTTCTCTTCTCTTCTTCCCCAACATTGTTTCTAGCCACAAAAGATTTTCAGAGGTCGAGTGGCCTCATTTCTTTTATAACGTCTCTGTGGAGCCCAGGCAGACAGAATCTGGAGGCTGCAAAGTTACCATGAGATTCAGGGGGGATAGAGAGCTTCCTGAAAATTTTTGGATTAGATGTGAGGAGTGGAATTTCACTTATCAGCTCTGGAAGTAGAAATAAAGCTGAAATTGAATACCAGAGGAGTGGGAGACAACCAACACAATGGAGGGTGGTGTGTCACCATCTTTAGCCTGGAAGCCAGGCCAGGAGGCTAAGAAGTACATGTTATTGTATCCTCCATCAGCGATAGAGCTTTCCCTGGGATGAGCAGTTAATTGCCAGGTTTATGGCACAGCAGCCTGCATGCCATTTACTGGTAAAGGGAAAGAGAAATTCTCTGTGCAACTACAGACTGCAAGGTGACCTTTAGAACAGCTCTGCCAATGTCTCATCAAGTTGATGGCTATTGCGAGTAACAGGAGGTCCAAATGATGAGTGCGTGAAACGCCAGCCTTTGGGAAACCTTGCCACAGATCCCCTGGATCTGAGTGGAGAGCTGAGATTCCAGATCATGGTTCCAGCTCATTGTTGTCTGCTCATCAACACGAGCAACTCCACCAGTTTCAATAGCATTTGTATGCATTTAACTGCAGGAAAGCCTGTCAGCTCCCTGTGGTGCCATAGCCCTGGGCTCTGCAGGAGACGCGGTTATAAGGAAAGGCTGCCTGAGATCTGCAGCCTAATTTAAGACTGGTATTAAAACTAGTATCCAGCTTTGGTAAGAAATAGCTATGCAGCCATTTTTTTTGAGAAATCAGCCAGTGAAGCAATCTGTCTGATCCTGAAAGATGTGTATTGACCCCACCTCCTTCCTCCTATCCGTTCTTTATTCTTCTCATAGGCACTGTCATGTTATATTTTCCAGGTACCTGTCCCAGATTACAGGTATGCTTCAGTGACTCTGGACTAGCCTACAAGAACTGGCAGTGCTGTGTACAACCAGCTCCCCCCTGGCTACTCACCAGCTCCCTGCAGCCTCTCTGATTGCCAGCCAGGGGCCTTGTGATGTTGGCCATGCAGCCAGGCTAAGCCAAAAGCGTGCTCCATATTCCTACCTGCCGAAAACTTTAAGCTTGGCTGTAGGCATCCACAATTGCAGGAAGATTTCCTCTGTCATAATATTTAGACAGCAGTAAAAACAACAAAATAGGGACCCATCAGCCACCAGGCAGAGTGTACCCACTCTGACAACTGCAGATCAAGGTCGCTGCTAAATGAAGCATGGTCTGTGTTTCGAACGCGGTGCAGAGCCAGCCAAGGAGGCAGGAAAAGCCACGGAGAGAAAACAAAGCCTTGTTGGATGAACTGAAATCAAAACAGAAAGCCAGACTGTGAGGTCTGTGTCTTTCTCATTACTCCCTAATGTACAACATCATAATGGATAGAAATGAAATACCAGATTGAATATGTTAAGAGAAGGAGACTAAATTGTAAAGTGGTCATTGCACAGCCTGTTCAAAGCAAGGGGGTCATGCTTCTTACCTCCTCGAAAGTATGCACAATTCCAAGCAGGTAAATTGAGCTAAGCTGGCTCAAAGCAGAGTGGAAAACAGGTTCTAGTTTAAGGTTTTAGTTGCCTTTTTCCTGGTTCTATGACTTCATTTTCTCTCTGTGTTTTTTTCTTTTGTGTTTATTGGTTGGAAAGGGGAAATTGACAGATAAAGAAGCTGCGGAGTCTTTGTGTCTTAATTTTACAAAGTTTCCAATACAAACAAAACCTCAGAATGTTATTTCAGGAAAGGCATTTGCTGTGAATTTCCATAACTTAATTTTATACTGTTGTATACTTTTGTGTGTCTGAATTTTCTATGGAAAAGAATCCAAACAAAATAGGAGTATGGGTCCCTGAGTGAATTCCAAGGGAAAGGCTTGCATTTATCTGCAACATACTATACTGCTGATTGGTTTTCAAAAATAGCTCTATCTTCTCAATTCCATTGAAAACTCCAACTTATGATTTTTTTTCCATTTTGAAAGAAAAAATATAGCTTTTATTACTGCTTATTGTTGGTTTGGATTGGACTATTATTGGTTTATCTGGATCTTATAAGCCAACAGAACAGGAACTGAACAGACGGAGCAGAGCTGACATTTTTTTCCTTTCTTTTTTCTATAGGTATGAGGTTGTCAAGACATTGTTAACGACTCATCTGCCCAACACTCTATGGAGTATAAGTGTTTCTTTAAATTGCAAAATAGGAAACTGAGTTTTAAAGACGTCACATGAATTTTGGAGCAAAATTAACACACAATATGATTTTTTAAATTACTGATACAAGTTGTTTGGGTTAGCGAGCAGGACTGATAATCTATTCTATGTTGTTTCAAGGGAGTACTCAAAATTGATATACATATTTAAAAGCAGAAACCACTTGGGCTACAATCTGAAAGTACTTCGGTCTGTCAGACTTGTGCTATAACTGTAATACCTTCACTTGTTTTTTTATTTAAAATGCGTATTTCTAATAGACAGCAACCAGACACCTCACTCCAAAACAGTGTAACAAATACTGACCTAATTTTCCTTACAAACGTTAATTGTGTGTGACAGCAGCAGAGAAAAGAGACAATCCTGAAGAAGCTACAGTTGCTTAACTATGGCTGCTTCAGCTCTTTTTTTCCCCCCTAATTCACTCTTCCTTCTTTAAAGTTGGAAAGGAGGTTGTATGAACACGATAGAATTACCTGTAAAACTGATTTCTGGCAATGAAAGAGAGTGATTATAGTGTTAATAGAAAGACACTTTAAGAGTTTCCAAGCTTTGATGATTTTTTTTTTAAATTTTTTGCTTTTAGATTTTTATCCAAAGCGTATATGCTCAGAGTAGCTCAGCTGGCCTTTCAGCCTGAAGAATGGTAGGGAAGGTTTGGATGCCTATATAACATCAGCTCTGTAGTACCTTTGAAGTCTCTAACACAGCATATCATTCCTCAGATTGCCCCCTGCATGGCTCAGTGGATGCAAATGATGGCAAATGAGTATCAAATGGAAATTCACAAGCTGCAGCAGCAGCAGGTTGGGCAGCCCTTGGCATCATCAGCCTGCTCCTGGGAAATACAATATATGTGTATCTCTTTGGCCTCTGAACAGATCCAGGACAAAAAACAACCCTCTCCCGAATCAGTGTTTGCTCTGGACATGTCTGAGTGTCCAGGTTTGGTCCAAGGTGGGAGCCTGCACTGGGAGATCCACACACCAGGGCTTACACTGGAGAGTCTCAGATAGATAAATACCAAAGAAGTGCTTGCTCACAGCAAGTCAGGATCATCCCAGACCTCTCACACTGCCAGTGCAGACTGCACAGTGCATGGCATCCTCAGGAGGTGTCTGGAAGAGCATTTTGCACTGTGCTCATCACGTCATGGCAGCGCTCGGTGCCGACAGCAGCTCCAGCTCTGTGGACAGCCGGCGCTGCAGGAGCCGCCAGAATAAAGGTGAAGAGACAACATGAGGAATGCAGCCAGACATCTGGAGAGCAAGAGGGGAGAATAGTTCAGGTCGGTAGCAAAAGGCAATTACATCTATGAAATGCTTCATGAATTCAGAGAGAGTTAAGGTACAACTAGAATAAAATGACTCTGCTTTAGCATTCTTTGATTGACCTATTACAGTGGTGATAATGATAATAACAATTTAATGTAATTACTAGAGTTTTGCTTTTTGTTCACATTTTATTAAAGGCTTAAAAACATTCAAATACACAAATTACTTGGAGGAAAAATAATATACTAATTCAGGACAGTGCCACCAAAAGTAGACCAAATGTATTCCTCCAACACAAAAAACTACACCTGCTAATCCAAATCTCCATTCTCGCTCCCTCTTTCTATTTTGACTTGCTGCACTCTGAAGCCCTGTGAGGCAGCCGTGTCCTGAAGATAGATGCCTCAAGAGTCTCCTAGTCTTTTCTCGTTCTGTAGCTCTGTGGATTTTCTATCTATGGCTTTACATCTGGATGATGTGTAAACCCTTCAGAAACACTCTCCAGCTGAGCTGAAAACTAAGCAGAGTGTGGACACTCCTCTTCTGCCTAATAAAATCGTTGAAGTGTTGAGTACTTTCTTTTCAACTATTTATTTGGACCTACCATGTCTGACTTCCCAAAGTAAAAGTTTCATTATCCATTAAGATCTGGACAGCTGAACAGCCCAACATGGATGATTGCTGTGTCTGCTGCACCATTTGAAGAAATAAAATATTCAAACATATTAATTCTGGTAAGGATCATTATTAATGATCTCCTCACAATGACAAAAGAGAAGGGATGCGATTTGTCCCAAAGTTTGATGACAAATATGAGATGAAATATTTTTTAAACCAGTGACAGATATGAAAGGACAGCATATTCCAGGTGAATGAGGAGTAGGCAAAATGTCTCCTCCTTTCAGATATGTTTCTACAAGTTCCTTTTCTTTTTTTAATTCATGCTGACAAGCATACACTGAACCTAGCAGATAAATATTTTACTCAGATTTTATGCTGTCACTGACATGTTTGCACAGCAAGAATCAAGTCTGCTCCTCATTTTCAGGGGCATGCCAAAGCAAGTGCCAGCCTACACAGCTCTGCTCTACAGAGGGCAGAATTCCCTCTGATGGCTATCCCTGAAGCAGGGCAGAGCTTCAGCAAATAGCAAACGACACCAATTCTGTTGTCCAACAAGTCAAAAGCATGCAGTACAAAGGGGCAGCTTCCTGTATGATACCGACATTTTGGTGTTCAGCAGTGGGAAAATGGCTTTGGTTACAGGAACTGGGTAAGTAGGTTCCTCCTGCTCAGAGCCATTCCTGTGTTTGCAAGGCTGGGAACAGTCAGCACTGGCTCTGGTTCACAGGGTTTTTACCAATCTTGTTATTAATCATTTTATCAAGCCGGAAAGAGGATTTGCATTAGTTATCACTCAATGCTGAATTATGTTCTGAATCAATCAGAAATTTCAAGGCTTAATATAGCAGTTGCTAGTTACTGAGTAACATTATAAAACATGTACTAGGCTGCTATTCAGATGAGATTTTATAGCTATTTGATTTAGAAATGTAATACTGCAAGTTTAATACCAAACACAGAAAGAGGAGACTATGGTACCGGAGCCCCTCACTTATGTAAAGTTACTCTTTCCCATTTAAGTATTGCAAGATATAAACTGGTAACCTGCAGTGATTTTTGTTCAGATGACTAGCTAGTTCAACAACAGTAGAAAAAGACATTTCGTAAGCATTACTGGGCATTGCTGCCAGCAGAACTTTTGTGCTTTCCTCTTTAGAATAGCAGCACCTTCAGCTGTTAGTGCCAGGTACTTTTTATCCTCTTATTTGCTGTTCTCTCTTACCCTCATCTTCTTTCACACACTCTTGGAAACTGAACAAGAAGTGCAGTTCCCAAGAGACCAGTGGCACGATAATAATCAGCTCTTTGGTAAGATGAAACAAAGCTAGAAGATGTAGTCAGTTACTGGCTCTGAGCTGTTAGTACAAGGCACTGCTAAACTACATCTGCTTAATCCAGGGAGCTTCCAAACAAAAAGCAGGTTCATAAGCTGATGATGCAGAGAGAGATGAATCACAAACTTTGCTGGCAAGCTTTCCTTTATCTTGGCATGGCCCAAGAAATGTCCAAATTATGAAATAATTGGAAGCTAATTTTCTTTGAAGAAAAGAAAATAACCAGGGAAGCTGTTGTGCTGGAGAATGGAAAGAAACGTGGTGCTGAGCTTCAGGTGTTAGGTGCAGTCAGTGCTGCACCTCCCTTGGAGCTCTGGAGAATGACAAACTGACCAGGCAATCGTGAGCAAGGCAGCAGTATCTGGTGTGCTGAGCAGATGGGAACAGTGCAAAGGCCAATTGCTCCACTGTAGTGGGCAGTGGGGAACACTGCAGCAACAACAGGAATCCCCT
The DNA here is from genome assembly GCA_013397055.1 of Pachycephala philippinensis. NCBI lineage: Eukaryota > Metazoa > Chordata > Aves > Passeriformes > Pachycephala > Pachycephala philippinensis. Next base: position 305,985 of record VWZT01005696.1, on the reverse strand, counting down.
GCCCAGTCTATCGTTAGCCCACTGTCAGTTTTCTGAGAGACCAAACCCTACACAGGATCAGCACATGCAGTGTTAACCAGCTTTGCAAATGCACAGATAAATATGACTATAGCTGAACTGCCTTGCAATGGTAATGCTCTTTTTTTCTACTGTCAATGATCTGCTTCCTCAAATTTGTTTTGATTCTAGCTTGACATTTGGATCTTTCAGACCATTCTGTTAGACCCTTGGTATGGGAGGCTTTTTCAAAGGATTTTGCATTTAAAGCTTTAAATCAATGGGAAACAAATGTTTGTGATGCCACCCAGACTCAAATTCAAATACTTCAATATAGTGCTACAAATTCCAAAGAGCAGCTGCATTTTGTCAAAGCATTTTGAGGGGCTTTTTTGAACCGATATTGAAGAATAAAAAACTCTGCCATTTATTTTAAGTGTCACTTTCAACATCTATACATTTGTTGATGTTTTCCATGAAAAAAGGTTTTGGGGGGTTTTTTTGAGTGACACAAACTGCCAGTTAGACATCATACAGTTCTAACTGATCATCATGCATTTCTAACATTGACATTTAGAAGCTATGTGTATGCACTTACATGCAGATTTACATGCATGTGGGCGAAAAGCTACATTAAAACGGCAGTCACAAGCAGAACAGTAGGCACTTTGACAATGTTTGTGAGTCATTCTGGCATATGGAGGAAATTGTTCAAAATAAGTGGATATAGCCTAATATGGGAAGAGACTCATTCTTTCTTGATCAATATGTGTACAAATACATCTAATGTGATTTTTTCTCTTTTGTGTTTTCATCACATCTTTCCCCTCCTCTTCAGAATGATCTTTTTTCCAATTCAGGATCCTAAGCAGGTCTCCTTAAGCAGCAGAAATCATTCCTAAAATAGAATTTTACTTACCTTACATACTCACTTTATACAACAGCTTCAGCAAAATTTCAAGGAACATATTTCCCTGTGAATTGCTCAATAAACTGTGTCCACACACAAAATCTTTCCTTTGATTCCTTTCATTGTGCATCTGTATCAAACACAATGATAACAGGAGCTATGGAGGATACAACGAACTGATGTTTTGGGGAGCTCAGGAAGATTTAGTGGTAACAGGTGAAGTAAATAAATAAAAAGGCAGCCCTTGGTGGGATTTCCAATCCATTCATTCTGATTGCTGCCAGGATAACAGGAGCTGTGATTCTGTTTGAGAATTGTTTCTTGCGTTGTTTGGCCAGGGAGAGATCATTCCCAATGGATAGAGGCTCCTAAAGCTCCCCTCTTCTCACCTCAGTAACCCCCGGGAAGCTGTCATGATGCAGCTCTGGTAAACTTAGCTCTAGAAACTACTCATAAGTAAAGACCTGACTCATTATTAGTTTTCAGTTAAAATGCTTAACAAAAGTACCACCTTTCCAATATTAGTATTTCATTCTGCAAAACGTTGTGGGTCAAATAAACCTTTAATAACTCTAAATAAAGCTAAATCCTGGAGCTGACATGACAATATGTTTCCAGTATGCTTGCATTTTCATGTTAGCTGTTGATTTGAAGGCATGAAGAGAAACATGCTATGCAGTGAAACATTTCAGATGTGGTTTTCTTCCTCGTTGTTTTAGACTTAGAACACGCATTTCTTTGCTGCAGAACTTAATTCCTTCCCACAATGCAGAGACTTTCAGGAACTCTTTATGAGATCAGGTTGCAGATAACAGCATGTCAATACCACAGCCCTCAGGGCTCCGCACGGGTGTAGTCTACTCTTTCACTGTCGTTCTCACCTACGCCTAACAGGTGATGAGGAGATATGGAGAGAGTGGCTCAAGCTTTCAGAGGGACCTAGATGGTTCTTACATAAAAGCCTCAGTAATGAAGGATGGGGTGAAGACCATAATAATAGTCATAACTATAAGAAGTTAATTCAGGAGCCTTAGTCTCTAAACATCTCCTGGATGCAGATCTCAATGAAGATAATTTCCCTTCATGGTTGTATTCCAGCCATTTTTCTTACTGTTAATTATGCCATGTTGGACACAGAGTCACAGTGATCCCTGGCCAGTCACAATTCTTTCCCTTGACCTCTGAAGAAAATCTTGAACGTTCAACCTCTCTGCTCCCAATTTTCATTTGCACCAATGCTTTGCTCACTGGTGGTTCAGCTTCTGTACTACGACCTCCAGCCAACCTCCAAAGATCAACGTTGTCAGAGAGAACCACTAGAACCACACACTACAGAAAAAATTACATAGTCCTTTTCTAGTGGTTCTGTTCCCTCCACACACCTAGGGAATTTTAAAAAAAGACATTGTCATACCGTTCTGTTAATTACAGTAGGAGATCAAAAGCTAGTCCTTCCCCCCTCATTGAAAATAAAGTTCAGCAATCTGAACAAAAATCCACTAAACAGTCAAAAAGACAAGTACAAAAAACCAAAATTCCAAATTCCAAGACAAGTGCCCTGTGTGATAAAGCTTAAAAGACTCTTTCAACATATGTCAGACATTGCTGACCTTCTGAAGAGATGACCCTCATGGTACAGTATGGTACAGTACTGTGTTATTCCATCCCTCATCTCTCTGTCTTAACCACTCCTGCAAGAAAAGACCAGTTTTTCTTCATGATATTTTTTATGCCAGCTACTAGTGACAGCTGGAATCTCCCTAGGGCAATTATGATTTCTCCTTTACATCACCTGTAGCAGTAGGGCATGCAGGTATAACTCAGCAGAGGACTCTCAAACCCCAATCCAGCCACATATTCAATATTAACATAAACTTTTGACTTCTATCAGGGAAGTTAAACAAGTACTGGCTTTCAGAGAGTGAAAATTCCTCCACTAGTCTTTATCAAAAACACACTAGCTTCAGCACATTGAAAATGGAAACATTTCTGCCTTATCAATTGTGCCAAGATGTTTCAAACCGGCTGTGCAGAAAACTGCCACAACAACAACAACAGGAAACGAAAGCCTGCTGCCTACCCTTCACTGAATTGTTAAGACTCCAACAGATCTGTGATGAAGCAAACTGGTCACTCAGTCCTCTTTGCCAGACACCCCAAATACAAAGCATTTTCAAATACATATACAGTTTAGTTTATTGGCACAAGAACTGTGAGATAATCTAATATGGGACCTCAAACTACCATCATGAAACAAGTTGTAAAAAAGTGTGATTCAAAGCACCATGAATCTAGCCCAGATTTTAATTGAAACAGCAGCTTTGGTAGTTTTCAGTAAACCTGTGCAGACTGTGTATTCCTTTTTTTTTTAATCCTTAATGCAAGCTGCCATAGCATTGCACCTTTGATTTTCCTTCTTCTGTTGTTAGCAGTGCTACGCACAATAGATTGCCAGATTGTGATCCATCAGCCTTGGAGGTGACTAGTAACTCCACCCAAACCAATATCTCTCAAATCAGATCTTTAATGAACAAATGCAGCAGAGAAATGGCTTAGAAATTTGACACAATGGTGTACAATATACCACAGAAGCACTTTTTTCTGTCTTTCTTTTCTTTTGCTTGGGCAGAGACTGATACGTGTACCAAAGGCTCCTTTCTGTGCAGAAGCCCCCAAGATGATCTGGCTGCAAGCTAACAAGCTGATTACAAGGGAAAGTTTTAGATTCCTCTTTTGGCTAAATGGAAAGGCTGAACACATTTTCCACCATGGTTTGTTTATAATGTAAACGATGGCTTAAGTGTTGCTCTTCATTGAAAATAGTCCAGCTGCCCATAATCTGGCATTGATTTTCAGTTCATATTTTGCAGTTTTAAAATACTTTCTTGGCAGGAAAGTTAGAAATTTTAGCCTCTGATATTGAAATCTGCAACTGGACTTGAGTGTGGAAACATTTTTCCACATCTTCAGTCTGCTCCATGTTAGGAAGGTCCATTTTGGTCCCGGATGCATGAGAATGTTGCCTTTGAGCTACCAGCACATGTGAAGTGCTCGTGGATTCAGCAGCATCATTCTTCTGAAGCCATCTCGGGATGTCAGGAGAGCCTGTGGCTTGCTCTGGCAATGTGCTTCTTTGTGATTGCTCCCCCAGTTTCTGAGCAAATTATCACATCATGCAGTTTGGGATTCTGTATAATTCCTTGTTAACATACCATAAATATTTTCAATTCTTAAAATATTTAAACCTTAATTTCATGATTCAGTGCAATTTTTTCATACCTTTTCCTAGTCAATAAAACTAAAACCCAAAAGCAAAAAAGAAAATTACTTCTCTCGTGCTAATGATGACTAAAGTTGCTAATACTCTGAATGTAAGTGTGCAATTTAGAATCTTCTGAAACACAACCATTAAGATTTGAAGTGGCAGATTTGTCTCCTCATCGATGTTGAAGTTAATATGGATTTCAGACATTCAGTGTAAATTATGACTTTTTTAAACAGCATCTTTTATTTATAGCTGTGAACAATAAAGTTCCAGACTTGCACACTACTACACTAAATTACACTTCTGTGAGGAAAATGGACTAAAAATATATCTGGAAATCATTGTGCTATAATACTATCCCGTTTCCCTCCTTCAAGCCACTTACAATGCCAGGCTGAATTGGAGTAAAATGAATTTGTTTACACAAAGTTTGGACATAATTTAGTTCAGAGATCCAGAGACAGAGTCCTGAAAAATCTCAGAGAAGATATTATATTTCTGGTTCAAACACAATGGTGGTATGATGTGTCAGCCTTCTCATAAAATATTCTATTTATGTATATCTTATTGAAAAGCCATTACACTGCCACACCGAAGAGTAGCTATTAAAACTGGAGCCTTTATGAGTGTTGTATGGCAGTTATGATGGAAACAACCCTTAATTTCTGGCCCAATATGTGTACTATTATTACAATTTTTAAGCACCAAGGGCAGCCTGCCCTGACAGCAGTGAATGGGGAAGAGGCAAAGTTTACCCATCACTACATCGTTATTTTGGATTTTTCTTGAGTCTGTAAATGAACAAATTGGCAGTTTTCTGATCCAGAGCTGATTGATGCTTAGTGAGATTTCTGTTGGCTTCCTTAAGCTCTACAAGAGCTGTCTCTTAAGACAGACCAAGTTTTGCCAGAAGTTGAGAACCTTTTTGGGTTTTTTTCTCCTCTCTCTTGCTCACTCTCCAAGAGCAGCTCTGCAGCAGCTGACTGAAATAGACTGAAAGCCTGAGTTCAGTTTCTAGCTGATGCAATTTTTGATTTGGGTGGATTTCCACCAGCAGAGGACTTTGCCCCACTTCCCCGTTCAACAGCAGCTTTGAAACAATATTGCCTCCTTCAACCTCACAAAATGCAAATTACTTCATTCAATAAATGTAAACAGGGTAAAGAACAAATTTCTGTGCTGACTGGCATCAGACCAGAGGCAGGCTCAGACTCAGGTTGCCTGGTCATAAGCACTACCTGCACATTGACTCACCCGCTGGAGTGGACCTGGAGTGGGGCAGCTGGCTTGTGAGGCAACAGGCCCGGACATGGGAAAACTCAGGAGCCAACACTCCACTCCTGCTCTCACAGACACTGAGGAGGCCTGTGCAGCCTGGCCATGAGGTTTTGCCCCATGCTTGGGCACTGTTGCCAAAAACAGTGTTTCACCATGCAAAGGACTAAAATTTGTGCTGGGTGGGTGATACTGATAATGCAGGCTTCTCAACAATAGACAGATGTCAAGAAACACCTCACCCTTAAGCAGAGAGGACCTTGAAAGATTGTAGCTTGATTTTACTTCCATCATGAGATGGACTGGAAATTTAGTTTATGAGATGTTCAAGATGTAACATAAGGTTTCAGTCTGGGTTAGCCACATAGTGGGGAAACAAGGATAATTAAGCATTTACAAAAAAATTTGTCAAGTTTTTTTCCTTCTACCAACATCATCCAGGGAGGTTTGAATCTTGCTTGCACATAGAGTCTAGAGAGACGGTAGGATGGAAAGGTTCCACATTTGGCCACTCTTTCTCACCATGCAGAAAATCAGTAAAGGATCATTCAATTTCCTTCTCTTTGAAACCATTGTACTCTGTCAGGCAGATATACTATACCAGTGTAAGCACTAAGAAATACAATAAGAACCCTACGGGATACTATATATTCCATGATCTTTATGGATGCTTTCCAATAAATACCAGATAGACAGTTGAATTCTATGCTGATTGTGTGCATTGGTTTTAACTTGCTCCCTCCTACTTCCCTCCATTCCTGTCCTGCTGCTGTTACTCTCCAAAGTCTGTCTGATGACTTCTGTTCCATCTCTGTTTTTCTTCTCTCCGCTTTTTGTGCATAATTGGATTACTGTTTTTTCAAACATTTGAGTATTTTTGTTCTCTTTTCTCATCCTGTTATAATTCCCTAGATTTAGTTTCGTTCTCATAGTTCATCAGCATTTAATTTCTTAGTTGGCGTTTTTCCTTGCATCTCTCTGTTTCTTCTCATCATCCCACTTATTCAATGCTAAACACTCCTCCAAAGACCAATGCCTCATTCTGGGTTTTAGTCCAATATTTTTTTTCCTACATCACTCCCCTATCACAGAGTGTGAGACACTCAGAAGTTTTAGAGAGGTACCTTTCCTTCAAAATTACATCATTTCTGTATTTAAAATCCCACAGAGTACCACTAATAACATCTAATAACAAAGAAAAGAAAAAAAGGATAAAAGTTTATTTTTAATGGAAAAGATACTATTTTAACTGCACCAGATTCCTTGGAAAGCATAACCAGCTAATATTTGTGAAATGCTTCCAACATTAAGAAAGCATGCCAAAAGTGAAAAACGTGGGTTGAACATGAACATATTTGGAGATGCCCTATAATAATTACAAATGCTGAATGCTGGCCTGCTTACTGGAATAGTTACTGTAAGATAGGTTCATTTTATTTATTAGTTGGAAGAAACATCTAGGACAGGAGAAAATAGGGACAGATAAGTCTCTTTTTTCTTGAAAAGGGAAGATAACATGATAAGAAGCAGCCTGGGTAGCAAGGAAGACTAGAGATTTTAACAGCAGCAGGTTCTCAAATAAGAGAACTATCCTGGGAACAAGACTGAGGCAAAGGCACCCTTCCTTTGGCTGACTGAAGAAGACAAGCCTGGACTGCCAGCCTGGTTCTGGTCAAGACCCCTGTGTAGTTACACAAAGCTAAAATTTTAGTCAAGTAGTAGCCATTGAGTCAAAGCATGTGTCTCACAGGACCAGAGGGTTTTTTTGAAGTGACTTCTGTGGTTTTCATCAGAGGCAATTCAAGAGCAAAATCTCATAACTTCAGTTGACTTATTCCTCTGAATATTTCAAATATTCCAAAGTTCCCTAAAGTAGTTTTAACATTGTCTTGAAGCTTTCTTATTAGTGTAGAGTGGCCAGTGTCTTTCTCACATGAAATTTCCCTTAAGCTCAGGCAAAGAATTTCTGTGTTCATGCCAGTGTTCTCTCTCCATGGACAGAGCATTAAGACAAAACCAAAAAGAAATCAGCTTTTGGAAAAAAGATCTCTCACAAAATTATTGCTAAAGAATAGTTAACAGAGTGCAGAAAAGTCATGTGAGCATACTCCAGCCAGAGTTATGCATATTTTTCAGATTTATAATGCCTTCTCTGACGAACCTTAAAAATCTTGGTTCTCCATTAGTATCCAGCCTTTGAGTCAGCAATCAAGAGGGAATAATTCAGAACTGACATCACAGGCAACTTCACAGTTTAATGTCAACGGATGACAGGGAAAAGAGAGGCTTGCATCAGGTTTTCATCAAACTGTGTTTAAAACTTATCATGGGTTTCTAAACATAGGTCTGACCAGTCTCACATTTGGCACCAAGTGCAGCCTTTCACAGTCTGCTCTGGAAAGGATTTTTGCGACTTGATTTCTTCCCTGTCAGATGCTGTAACCATTTTTAGGTAACTAATGAATATTTTTATCTGACCTTCTAATCTCCAAGTGTGTTACATGCCAAAAAATAATAAGATAGGGGAGAGCATGTTGCAAAATAGATGATTTCACTGAAAATCAGAATCCCTTGACAAATTTCACTGTAGATAAAGTTCTGAAATATGCCAGAAAGATCAGGTGGACAACCACCAGTATGATTAATTTCACCACTATTGCCTTTTCTCCATCAAATGGACCACTGAGGCCACTAAACACGGGTGTGTAAGCACACACTTTGCATGTGTTAACTGAAGTGTTTGTCAACAAATCACATTCCTTTCTCCATTAGCTGGTGTTTGGTCAGCCATCTAGAGCTCTTGTACAAGAATTAGTATCAGATGAACGGTTTGCTTTTGCATCTCCATCCATGCCAAACTGAAATGGGTCAAGAAGATTCACAACAAAAAGGGGAGTTTTGTTTACCAGATCTACTGCACAGATTTTAGTTCATTGGATCAAAGCTCCCTTGAGTATATCTTGGATCCAGAACCAGTTTGAGTACTTCTAGGTTTTGGATCTGTTTTCATCTAGCATCTTACTTGTAGATTATGACTAACAGGAGGCATTCATACCCGGTACTTGCCCTCTGGTATACAGATGTGAATGCCACTGGTGCCAGCTGAAGTTTCATCCACATTTCAAAGAATGAAGTGTAAGCTCTGTCCATTGAAATCCCTCGGCAATTTTAACAACATTAAACTAGTAGACAGCTCAGGTCCAGAATAAAGGTTTGAAGCGTGTATGAACTCCTTTTTATTCCACAGTACAAAGACCGTCTTTTTTTCCAGAGCAGTAAGTATAATCCTATCTTCTATTTAAAGCATGCAGTTTATTATCCCACTTTTTCACTTACATTTTTCTATAAGGTCTCTTAATCCATTTCACTGAAAAGGGGATTTAGCAAGTGTAGCACATATCAGATTTCCTGATAGACAGATGGATTTTCTTTTTTTTTCTTTCATTAGTGAATGCAAAGCTATTTCTTTTTGAAACCTTTCATAAGTGGGAGCTGAATGATTTTCTTTTTTTTTTTAACTACTGTACAAGAACTCTGTGTCTACAAGTGTATTGGAGAAAGATCAGAGAAATATTCATGTAGTGTCATGCATATGTACAAAATTTCTAATTGATTAATCACACACTATGCAAACCTGTCAAACATCATGTTAAAATGTATCCCAGAGTTTAAAAAATGATGAATTATTATTAATCCTTCTGAGATTTCCAAAGCAGGTAAAAGATGACTGAATTAATCTTCATTATGATTATATAAAACAGGCTGTATCTCACTTCGAAAGACAAGAATCATTGTTTTCTTCAAGGACTTCTCAGTTGGAGCCTTCAGTTATAAACTTCCTAATATGGATTTTTAAGAGGTATCGAGAAACTAGAGATTGCAGTATGTCAGATAGAGCTGTACACGTTGTCCCCTGGTAAGGAAAGAAACAGCCTTTTTGACTACCTGAACAGGCACTCAAAAAACCTGACAAAATTGAATTGTTGGGTTTTCCAACAGAATTGTTGAGTTTTCTAACATCAGACACGGATCCTGATACAGTTCAGCTCACAGGTCTGGCCATCCAAATCCACAGTTTAACTGTGAAAACATCATTTAGACTATCTTACACTATCTTCTAGGGTTAGAAACCTCCATACTGGTCACACCTCCTTTGCAATAGTTCCTCCAAAGATTACGTAGTGTTTTATTGCAAACTACTATTGTTTACCATATACCTGCATTCTCATTCCTTCTTTACACATGGTCCTCTTGATTCTTAAAATGGTTGTGCTGTAACTTCATTACCTGGTCACCCACAGAAAACATTTCGGATCCATACCCTAAGAAACACGGGACTGAAACTTGCTTCTCTTTGGCCTCAAGGTGCCGCCTCTGCACATGTGGAAGTAGGGAATGGAAACAGCAGTCTCCAGAGGAGTCTTTCCAGCCTAATTCTGCCTCCCTTGGCAGTTTCAGCTGTCGGGTTACTAAGGCAGAGGGAAGACAAAAGAAGGTGGAAGAATGTATTTAACTCTCCTTAAAAATTTCCTGTGATTCGAGGAAGTTGTCTCAGCTGCAAATCTAGAGTTCATAAATCCTCAGCCACACTTGCAAGTGACTTCTGTAATTCTGACCGCTTCAGAATCATCAACAAACAGCAGCATGTCTGACAGCTTTGGTAGGAGAAACCAATCCTTCTGTCTTTTCACAGAGTTATTTCAGTCAGTGAGACTAGACCTAAGTTCTGTACAGAACCACAGCAGATGTCCCATTTGGCCACAGTTGGGAAGCATCTGCATATGGAGCTCTCTAACACCAGGATGGTCTGCTGTCCCTGGGCTGTAACTCATAACAAAAATATTCACAAGGCTGAGAGGCCCTGGAGGCATACTGCATATCTTAAAAAGCTCAAAATGGGGGAACTCTGGGAGAAATTAATTGGCAAGAAGTGAGAGTGGTTCTCCAGGTGTTCTCCACAGCTCACTGAGCAAACATCTGTGTCCCAGCACAGTTAGGGAACTGTGTTTCAGATGCGTTACCCTTCCTTCCTCCCCACAGCCCTGCTTCCAGAAACTCAAGGCACTTCCCATGAGGAACGGCTCAGGAACAGCTCGAAGGCAACACAAGTTTCAAAAGCTATAATTTAACTACATCTGCTCTTGTAGGCCGTGCACAAAAAGGGGCTTCTGGTGATACAAATGCAATGACTGAGTGCAAATGATTTTTTTGTTTCTTCATCAGGAGGTGTCACATCCTGTTCCCCAGATGACCCAAACAGGGGGTCCTTCCCCACACGCAGCCCAAGTTTTGCAACATCTTCTAGGAGCAGGGCTGCGGCACCTCAGGGTGTGGGCAGCTCCCCTGTGTACTACTCAGCAAAGGGAGTATATCTCTTCCACCTTCAGCTCCAGTCAGCAGAGCAGCTGAGCTGGAAGAGAGCCACACACCTACAGATGTGCAGGGAAAAAAACCCAAAGAGCAAAAGAAAAGTCAAAAGCAACTTATATTTCTGCTAATATTGTGCTTGTGGAGTGTCTGATTAATGACCTTAGAAGTTTCAGAGCAGACAGAGCTCAGGACAAGCTTAATTTAAATGTAGTTCACAGTTCAACATAATTAGTAGTAAATAATGAAAAGACTCCTGGTCTGAAATTCAGGGACTTGGACTGCTTTTGCACCACATCACTGAATCACCTGTTTGTAATTTGAAGTCTAACAACCTGATGACATTTTGATGTAGTTATTTGGGGACTTTTTATAGCTTTCAAGAATTCTGCCTAACCTTTTTGTCTAGCTTTCTTTTAGTTCTGCTAGCTTTCTCCAGCAGAAAAATATTCTGCTAGAGTATATTCTTGAGCCTCACCTTCAGCAAAAGCTTTAACACTTGCTCTGAAGCAAGCCGATACTGAAAGGCTTTGGCTTACAACTTGCACGTGATCTTTATTTGAGCGTCAAAACTAATTTTCAGGTGAATTTTCAGATTATGTCAGATGATACACATTGTCCAGTTTTAATTTACACTAAAAATCTCTAAGCATTTTTTTCTGGAAGAGATTTTCTACTCAAGAAGAAGAGTTTGGGGTTGTTGAGCCTATTTCTTTCTTTATTTTTTTAATTTTTACTCTGATGACTTGGAAAGCTGGTAACTGGAATTTTTCCCATGGCTTTTGGGGAAGGAAATAGGAAGAAACCCACACTGGATTGGAGCCTATATGACTCAGCTCTAAGTTATAGCATGCAGCATCTGCATTATCAGATTATAAACCCCGTAAAGCATAGTTTGAGACTGCCATGGCAGACTAGAATTTAAGAGAAAGGAATGGCTATATAAAAACCACTGAAGTAAAGCTCTGTGGGAAGCTGGACTGCACAAAGACTGCTTACACAGTTTTTCTTAACTCTAGGGTTACTAACCTAGTTTGGTTTCCAAATAATTAAAACTTATTGTAATTATCCTCATTTACTATACCCTCTAATTTAGAAAATGTCCAGCTTCAAAGATGCTGATATAATGAGGGTAGAGTGTGATGGACATGTGCTACTTTGCTTCCAGGTACCCTGGAGGGATTAATATGTGTTTACACTCATTTTTGCCCTGTTTGGTTCTTATTCCATTTCCTCTGTGGTTGACTTGCTCTGTGCCTGTGACGACAATCAATGATAAAGACGGACTACACACAATTCAGCTGGAGATTTGGAGAGTGAAGAACAGAGAGTAGGAATGCACACCATAAAACCGTTTTCTGGGAAGGGTGTTCACGTAAACCCATCCCTGTCTTTTTCTCCTCTCCTCATTTCCCTGGGGAACAATTACATTTGAAAATAATCCCCTGTCTTAGCATATTCGATCAAGGAAAATTAAATTAGCTGCTTCTCTGACTACAGTTTCTAACATTATTGTGAAATTCTTAACAAAGGCTCCTAGAATCTCTTTGTACATCTTGTTCACTAAAAGTCCATGGTTTATAACTGCTAACCACAAGAGCCTAGAAATGCCAATTAGCAAAAATGCCTTATCCAGATAATATACACAACTGAAATATTTGACACAGATAACTACTACAGTGGCTTATGTTAAGATGGAGGTTTCCTATATTACAGACATACAAACAAGGTGGTATTTCTTCTCATGGCTTTTTGCCTTGGCACAACTCTAGTTTATGAGGGAATGGGATGGGTGGACAGAGACTTACAAAAGGCCCTAGCAATTAAGCCAGTGGTCTGGACAGAAAAGAATAATGTGATGAAATAGCCTTCGGAGTGTCCTTATTCCTACTATGCAAAAAGAGGCCTCAGGAAAAAGAAAATTCCCGAAAGATTTTAATCAAATGTAGTTTGTGGAAATTTAACATCAGAAAGGCAAGAACATTGAAGAACAAATACAGAAATCCTGTTGGCTAAAAAAGAATTTGCAGTGTTTGTAGGCTGCTAGGCTGTATGCCAGCATTAAGCCAGACCGTGTCATAAGTAGAACAAGAAATGGGGACAGACCCAAAGCCCACCAAAGTCACAGTCAGTATTTTGCTGCTTTCAAGGTAATAGGGCTAATGTAATAGTGCCCTCCTTAGTGAAATTTTAGTTTTGCTAGCACACCAGCCTTTTACCACCAATTTATCCACCTACATTGATTTTTTTTGAAACATAGAACATAAATATGTATAAATAAATTTTTGTCAAATATTGCATGTTGATAAATACTAAATATAAATATACATATATACTAAATATAAATATATCTTTTATATATATATAACTTTTTTATATATACACATATATACGTATAAATATATATATTAAACACAAATATAAAATAGAAATACTTCAGTCTGTTTGGTCTGAAGGCATCATAGCATGTCTAAGAAGAATAGCTTGGGGTTTTTTTCCCCAAGATAGCAGAAATATGCTACACTGAATTATGCTGCAGAAATATGCAGCAATTTTGGTACCTGTACAAGACTAGAAAACCAGGACCAATAATCTAATATTGCCCACTGGAAGATGAAGCAAAGTAACCTGGCTCCTAGGTCAGAGTAAAGTAGTGCCTGTGGTCTGGTGTTGGAGTAGTTTAGGAGTGCTCAAGGGTTTCTGTAGCCTGTTGCTTAAGGGGCTTAAGAATTACCTTAAATATTTTAGTGTTCAAAATTAACAGGAAAAAAAAGCTTAATCAAGGATTTTATTTTGATTCAAATTGTTTATGCATGCATGCTGATCTCATTTGATTCACCAGTAATTAGATATAAGAAATGACAAGGTAAGCTAAACAAAAGTAAAATACTATCTGTACTATTCGTCTTGGACTTGCAATCTATATTCACAGACTAAGTTGAAAATCACCTAAATAAACACATCTGCTAAGCTTACATTTTCCAGTGATAGCAGTTTTTATGTTGTGAAATGTGTTTGATGTGTTCGTGTTACAAAGACCAGTTTCCAATTTTTTTTTAATGTGTAAACTGACCCTTTTCCTGTTGGCTCTGTGCTGGCCAAGATATATTTCATTTAATATTGGCTAAAGCTAGAGGCAAAATGGTAAAATTCTCTAGCAGTTTTATATGCACATTTGAAAGAAAATATTGTGAGTGTTGCATGAAGAAAGGGACCAAAAAATTTAGCCCTATTATATATCTTCTTTAGAAGTCACATACATTGCTACAGGTCACTTTGGTCAATAGTTAGGTAGGAAAGACCATGCTGTTTCAGACAAATCCAGTTGGCTTTTTAGAGCTCCAAGGGAAGGTTATCAGTTACTTTAGGTGATAATAAAGACTCAGGGCCAGAGTCAGCACTGGCACATAATGCAAATCTATCTGTAAGCACATCTGTAATCTTTTGTGCCTCTATGATTCCTCCACGCAGAGGAATCAAAATATGCAAACATATTCCCTTTGAAATTGATTCCAGACAGTCTTACTTACCTTCAAGGTACAATATCAGGTTTCTCACGATGATAACAGAAACATGGCTGGTAGGGTGACAAGTGATGTTTAGCTGGACAAGGGGTGGCTAGAGAAGGAAGAAGGTACTTGAACTTCAACCCCTCTCTTGCAGTGGCTTTTTTTTGTTGTTTTTCTGGGTGTTCCCATTGGTAGCCACCCAGCCATGAGCAGCCCATCATCTGCACCATTTTACCCTTCCCTCCTAGATTTGCTGTCTAGTAGCTGAGATCAAATTTCCAAATTGAAACCTCTGCAAAAGAGCTGAGAAGGCAGACATAGATATTTTTATACCTCTGCCAAGCACAGAGAGGCTGGCCTGGCAAAAGTCAAACATCCCTTCACAGGTGAATAGGTGAAGAAATAGTCTTTCATTTTTATTTTTGTTGAGAATACACCACCTGTATTACTTATGTGAATGAAGAGACTTAAATTATTAGATATCCTCTGTCCAATCATAATCCCAGTAACTTCCATCTAGTCAGAAACTGGATTGAATGTGCAATTGGCATCTTTGCTGAAAAATTGCACTTTACATACTATTTTTTATAGTCATGACAACTTATCTTTCCACTTAACCTCTCAAAATCCAACAAGATTGAAAAGCTTATACTTGACAGGTTGCTATAAAACATCAATATTTAATTAAGTCAAAATAGGACATATGATTAGTGATGTGCTGTAATTAAGTACCTAGAATGATCTCATAAATTCAACATTCCAGCCATATTAAGATCAGTAATAAAATACACTCATTAGATCATAAAGGATAGACAATAGCCTGAGATTAAAGCTCTTTAATCCTCTTGCAGTACAGCAACAGCAGCACTTAAGTTTAAGGTCATCTGCTCTTGTGAGGCTTTGTATAATATTTATATAAGTAAATACATCAGAGAGTACTGTTAGGACTGATTATACAGAGTATTCAGTGGGATTTTCCATGACAAATTCTGAAAGGAAGATATATTCACTTATTCTTGGAACACATGGGACACATGGACTTGTCCAAAATTCAGCAGAATTCAGCAGGCAAATCACAGAAGTGACTCTGGAGTCATGTTAAACAGTGATGGCAACAACTTAGGGGTTAAAATCTAGCAAGGTCTACCAGGATGTCAAATCAGCACAAACTTTAATTGGCAGCTGTTCTTCATCTCTGCCCCACACCTCCCACAAATAATACCCTGATAAATATTGGAGAGACACCTTGGTTCTGACACTGACTAGCAGTGATGTGTAATTTCTCTTAACAAAGCCCAAAAGTCAGGATGCAGGAAGGATCCTGAAGCACAAGTGTCACCTTGTTTCAACTGTCTTTCAGGTGCCCCAGCTGAAGTGTTGAGGTCCGGAGAAACAGAGACGCTGAAGAGAAAGGGCACAAGAAAAGCAGGAAAAGCTGCAAGACTTCATCGGAGAGCGAGTAGGAATGGTGATTGTAGGTCAAAGACAGCTAAGATGACAAATGTGCAAGGGCTGAGACCAAAACAACAAGAGCACAGGAAATAGTAAATGCAGCAAATATATCAGATGAGGCAAAAGCTGGCCACAGAAAAAGGAACAGGGTGTGAGTCACAAACTGGTTCTCTGAGACCAAAAACTAGATAGGAGGAAGGAGGTAGACAAACGGTGAGAAAACAATTCCAAAAACAAAGAAGGAAGAAATAAAAGGAAATACATTTTAGATGTGTAATTTGAAAAGCATTCATATTCTTAAGAAAACAGTCGACGGTTACAAGTAAAATTTCTCCACTGCAAACATCAGAAGTGGAGATGCTTTGTAGAAGTGGAAAAAAAACTTCATGATTTTGCCAGTTTGATAAATTATGTGACTTGCACATGCTAGACATGAGGGAAATGGGCAACAGAATTTTCCCCAAAAGTTGAAATGTCCCATTTCAATAGTTTTATGAGATAAATACTTTTTTTAATGTTCAAAATATGCTTTTAAAATGTCCCTCTGTTTTTCTTATTTGACCAGGAGCTATTTTTAACCTTTTTTCCTTGAGAAAATTGAGGGCTTCTATTTTGGATAATCCTTCACGGGACGGATTTTACCAACTGTAAAAATAGCTCACAATTTCTCCTGCCTATGTAGCCACAGAGTAGCAGAAACCTGCATGAAACTACTTTTCTTTCTTCTTTTAACTGCCGGTGGACTAAATGGAGTAAAAAATTTACCATTCATTCAGTTCTAATTCAGAAAATTTCCGACTGATGCTTTCTCAACAACCCTTTTGGGCTCCTGGTGATGTTCTGATTGCTTTTGCTCAGCTCTGGTGAAGGCCCACAGATTATAAACTCTTTCTGACAAGGGCTCTCATTTATTTTCTGCTGCCTGGAGTTGCCTTAGGGCTGTATCACGTGGTATGGGAGGCCTGAAAGATTGCTAAAGCTCCCTTTCCCAGAATTGTCTCTGTTTTGTTACATAATTTAACATAAACATAGATTCCATAACTTCTGAATGTTTGGGGGAATATTTTTCTTTGGGCAGAGTACTAAAAAGCTCTCTTTTTCTGAGTTCCTGAAAACATTTCAGTAGCATAAACTGTGTTATTATGAATGTTCCACTTCAAAATTCATCTTTACAATGTTTTTTACTGACGATTAAAATAATAAGCGATTACTTCATACTGTTGATGGCTGCTTCCAGCTTCTTGCTCCAGGAATGTAACCATGCTCTACTGAACTTGGAGCCTCAGGTTCAAAGCCAGAAGCAAGAACTGTGAGAACTGCTTTAATAGCTCACCTCACAATACATTAGAGCAGGAGCTTTACCAAGACTGGATTCCTACATTTGGCTTGAATGACCTGACAGACTGCAGTCTTGAATCACATCAAGAGAAAAAACAATAACAAAAAAAGAGGATGAAAGGTTTTTGTACCCCCATCTATTGGGGGATATACTATTTGGATTGGGACATTTTTCTTAGGGACCTCTGCACTCTGCTCTAAAGGATAAAATTGATAAAATGTCTAGGACTCTGCTTAGCAGCAAGTAGCAATTACAAATGCGAGAAAAAAACATAAAACAGAGATGATTGCATTAAGATTCTATAAAATAAAAATTGGCCATCACTTATTTAATGAGATTATTTCATTATGATTAATAGAGCCACAGAGATTTTAATTACAAGAGAAAAATCTTATTTTTATGTTCTCTGTGAAAAATTTCTCTTCCAAAAATGCTGAATTTGAAAATGACCACGCTGAAAACCATGTGTTGAAAATAGGTGTTTTTTTTTAAAAAAAGGGGAGTGGTTATGCAGCTACAATGGGCTGTTATTTAGTGTTCATAAACTAGTGAACACCTTTCTGGGAAAGCTGATGTTGCTGAAAGGCATGGCAGCAATATAGGGGGTCTTCCAAATTTTTTAGTTGTTATCAAAAAATTGTAAAGAAAGTACTGCGAAGCAAAAGATGCTAAATATTAGACAGAAATAGTAGTTAAATGAAGTTTTACAGGTAATAGCTCACAGCCATTGTAACTCATACTGTAGTAAAAAGTGCCATGTCTCAGGAAAACTCAAAAAGAAAGCAGATACTCAGGACCCAGTAGTGACATGTTTTTTCAGGCTAGTCAGACTTCCATAAGTATATGTATTCATGCATATACATATATCTATTTGTATAACGATAATTTTACAATAAAGAAATTCTGCAATACTGTCCATTGAATGCTTTTTGTCATATCTAACAATCTGTATCTGTGATTCCACACACTTGGAGCAATAGAGAGTTGTTCCCACTCATGGTATCACTCTGTTTAATTTTCTGTTCCCTATTCAGAGCAATGAAATCCTATCCATGGCTCATATTTTTACATTTTCTAATTCCTGTACCCAGCAATATGCTTAAGTATACTGTTCTCAGTATCTTTCCAAAACTTTCTTTCACTTTTGTCTCTAAGCTGCTCTCATATCATGTTTTCTTTTAGATTTTCTATCAGTCCTTGCCTCTGAAAGACTAAGAGTCTTCACCCAATTCCTTCTTAACACACATATTTCCTGGGAATGTCAACACTAATCTGTTGGAGGCAGAGATCATTTAATATAATAAATCTGCACAACCTGAGAGATTAGACCCCTGTCTGATCATTCCCCACATTTTATTTATGTGGCTCACTAGCAATGTTTATCTCACTGAAAATGTGTAATCTAATGGAGTGGCCCTTAAGGTTCAAAAGGCACACAGTCACTACAAATACTCTATAAAATACAATTATGGTCTACATTTTAAAAAACAGTTTGTGATTTTGTGAGTCCAAGTGGATGACAGTTTTCAGAACAGGTGGTCCAGCCAGCTCCACACCAACATGGATGCTTAAAACAAGGTGATAAAAAGTTGTTAGACATTGAAATTTAGGTCAGTATAATCACAGGACCTGCCATTCAGCACGTTAGAAAGCAAAAGGAAAAAATACCTCTCTTGACAAGTATGAATAATTTCTCCACCGTATACTGAAAGGCTTATTTTATCTGGAATTGTTGGAGAGTACAAACACCAAATAAGAAGAAAATTACTAAAAAGATAAAACATCCTCTCATGTAACTACCGCATTTTGTTATATCTTATACTTGGACTCACATATTCAAATTAAAACATTTTTGGGGTTTGGGGTTTTTTTTGGCTAACATTTTGACTCCCAGATTTAACGCTGTATTTTAGGCATGGGAACTATTAGGCTACTGCTAATTAAAGAGGCTAAAGGAAAAGCTTGCTATTTTATGTGACTGTATGTTAGGGATATGCATATAAGTAGAATATATTTTATGCCACAGGCCAATTAGAAACTTTTTTTTTCTTTATTACTTTCTAAATAAATTATCTCCAGTTTACGGAGAGGTAAACGTGACCTGCCCATATAAAAGACTTCACTGGATACCCTAAATGCATCCATTTCCTCAAATAATTCTTTTTCAGCGTCACAATAATTTTCCTGTTAAAATCATAGCCAGACACAAGAAGACATTGGGAAGCACTATCAAGTATAACTACTGCAAAGTCAGTGGAATAATTGGTATTTGCCTCAATAAATGCTGACCAGTCCCGTGATCAAGGGCTCTGTAACTCACTCCCCAGTGCTTTGCCACTGCTAATGCTGCTGGAACTGTTGTGCCACACATCCTTTTACTGTCCGTGGAGAAAGCTCATCCAACAGATTTGGATGATTTACGTGCTCAGACATGGCACTCCAAAATAATAAGCTATAAAAGTAATTCATTTATCACTGTGACAATTCTGTCTGTGAAATTAAAAAAAAAAATTAATAATGGTGGTGGTTATTTATAGATCATCTCTAATCCACAGAAGATCAAGGCACTCACCCCTTTTTACAAATTGATTTATAAATTGCATGTCAGAGGGATAATACCACTTAGCAGTGAAACATTTCATGAAGTGCAGAACAGAGTATAAGGAAGAAATAATACACCCATTTAACAGTGGTGTCAGTACATGCTGTGCCAACTGGCACTTGCCCAGGACTCCAGAGCTGACCCCTCTAACCTTGTGAGAGTACCAGAGCATCACAAAAAATAGTGCCTGATATTTCACCCAAAAGATGAGAAAAAGACTAAAAGTGCAGGTTATTGTTCACAGCAGAAGACATTTTAAAACTCATTTTCTTTCTTACCTAGACAAGTGCCCATCATATCTGAACATTTTCTTTCTCTGTGTACACACTCTCACACTGCCCCCCACCACTCTACCTCAAGGTGGAAGTAGGTTTGTTTATCAAACTGGAAGTAATTCAGCAAGTACTAATACCTCTTGAATAATATTTTATTATCAGTAAAACGGCTATCACTTATCTCTTGACTTCTGAATCAATAAAATTATATAAATAAAAATAATATTTTGCAGGAGATACATGAAAAGCCTAAATTACTTAGCAACATGAAAATAGAATATGTAATAACTATTCATTTAATTCATTAAGCTAAAGAACCAAGAAAATATTTCCTGTCTTTCTTGTTTGTAAAAATACTCTCTTATATTCTAATTTTTAAAATATAGGAACAAAATGACCAGTTTTTCATGGAAAATGACTACACAGCTAGATTCTGGCTCTGTGCATTTCACTTTTTTACGTAAGAAATTCATCACCCAAAGAAATCTGTAAGGTGCTCAAACCTTAGAATAAACACTTTCTAGCAGTCAAATATTTTATTTCTCCCATAGCATCAAGGTAAGTACGGGGACTAAGCTGAAAACATCTGCGTTGCTCCTTGTATATGGAAAGTATAACAGCCTATGTGCAGTGCCAATAACAATATACTGCTTCTTATTTGCCAAGCAATGCTGGCTATCATCAAAACCACACCTTTAATGGAGTAGCTGAAAGGCACAGATCCACAACTCTATTCGAGTAAGAATGGGATAAGGAGGTGATTGTGCCTAAATCTGTTCCTCATTATTTTATGTCCCAGATGAGGTGAAAGACAGAAACACTGTACCTCATTCCCAGCTCTTTTTGACTGGGGACATGCACTGGCTTACCTCTAGCTCCAGCGCCAGATCTGTCAAAGTCAGTGCTAATGAAATGTGATCTCTTTCCTTCTTCTTGCCTCCACAGCTGTTTGATTAGAAGACTTAGTGAGGAAACAGGTCACAAAGGCCAAGTGTGCTTATCTCTTTATGGGTGCCATTAACAATATGCTTCAAGCCAGGCTCTAGGGATTTCTCATTGGTGGCAAAGAAGCCTACATAAAGTAGATAAACCAAACAAGCTCTTTTTCATCTACTGTCTAGTACCAACAGCATAAACAAATATTTGGCAACTCAAGTTCTCCACTGATAAAGCTCTTCTCATAGTGTTCACCAAAAGTGCTCAATCACCCAGCATCCAGGTGCTGCATACTGATAACTTTGCCTTTAAATTCTCCCCAGAAGGAACAAAATACTAGTTAACTCCATGAGTTTCAGAGCTCATTCTTCATTTAACACCAGGAAGGATGTAACACAGCAAATCCGGGACCAGCCTGACTTTCCTCAAAGCCAGATCCCCACTAGCAGCTGTGGTTTTTTCCACCCCTCAGGGCCAACATTAACCTGTTGAGGTCTGTACCTACAATACCCAAAACAACTCATGTAAAAATGCCATGATGTGCAGTGGCAGAAAATAAATAACCTGGTGAGGGTGGAGGCCAGCAAGCAATGTTTTATCAACTCGACAGTAACACCACTGACTGCACATCACCGTTGTTTAGTACTCACTACTCATACTAGCCAATCCCACTCATGTGCATGAAAAATGCATCTTTTATATTCACCTTTTTTCTTTCCAGGCTTCATCTTCATTTTCACAGAATCGCAGAATATTCTGGGCTTGATGGGACTGAAAAGGAGCATCAGGTCCAGCTCTTTAGTAAATAGCCCGTACAGCGGTCAAATCCACGACCTTGACATTATTGGCACCATGCTCTAACCAACTGAGCTTATCTCTTTTATCTGAGCCATAATTATCCTTCCTTTTCCTCTTTTAGCTGGGCTAAGATGCCACTTCTATCCTGTTTTCCTCCCATCTTGCCTTAGGAAACACCTCACTGTATTCCCTCCTAATAATTAGTTACGACATTAAGCTGAACTTCCAAAACTTGAAACTTTAAAATACACTATCTAGGATTGGATATTTGCTCAAGCATCCAAACAATAGCTCTTCATGAGTAACTTCTGTATTTTAATCTCCTGGGTCTGCAAAACTGTGCTGGAAATTTTGCAACAGTTGTCTTTCAAATTTAATTTCTGGTACTTCCTTTTTTTTTTTTTTTTTTTTTTTTTTTTTTTTTTTTTTTTTTTTTTTTTTTTTTTTTTTTTTTGCATTAAGATGGCAGAACACTTCAGTGTAATACTTATTTCAGTGTATCAGTATTTTACTTCTGCTTCTGATCAACACCAGAGAATATGTAAGGGCAGACAAGGATATATAGTGACAGCATAGGTAAGGAAAATAAGAGTTCAGTCGAATTTTCACGAGCTTCAGAAAAGATCTACTTCGCATTCTTAAAACTACTGTTAAAATTGATTTTTTGTCCACCAAATCTTCCTCATATATTTGTTTCTAATGTCATTTTTTGTGTAGGCTGTGTGACTGTCAACTGCTACCAAAGGATTCTTTTGACAAGCAATCAGCACTTGCAAGTAGCGTTCAGAATTAGAGGGTGGACAATAGGATAAGAAGCCAAAACCAAGACCAAATCTGAGATAAAACAACTTAGCCATGCCAGTAGGTCCCAGAGAGACAAAGCCTATGCCCCTTGGAGCAGCATCCAATTGAGCCACTGGATAAATCTGTTATACAGAAACACCTGACTACATGTGCCCCATCGTTTTTTCCTCTATGAACTGTGGAAGATCTTTTTCCTCCTCTATCCCAAGAGAAAAAAAATTGCAAGCAAATGTTTAGCAGCTGTATCTTCACTAAGCAGTGTAATGTGGGCTCTGTCCTGCACGGTGTGAAATGAACTGGTGTGTCTCACCTATAAGCATCACCTAATGAAACACTGATGGAAAGGCAGCATGGAAAACTCAGGCAGCACATCTGAGAGTGGTAACCACTCATAGTAAATGTTATTTCCATTACTTTTGGGACTGTAAATCTTACCTTCTCAGTTAGTGATTACACTGGAAAACCACAAGCAAACCCAGACATAAATGACATGCAATTAAAAGGACCTTCTGCCTTTCTGATTCAGTAAATGTTTTGGATCAGTAAAGCCAATTACACAAAACTTTCTGACAGAAATTTGGGAAAAAATCCTTCTTGGAAATGTAGTAATCCCTGTGATAAACAGAGGTATGTTTGGAAAAGGTGTCCCAGGGATTTCTATTGATGTGCAATCGGGACATTTGTGCCTTAACAAGAAAAGCAGACACCACAAAATTGCCGGTTTGTTTATTTAGAGCTAAGTGAAAAGAACACATTAAAACGAAGGTGAACAGCATCCAGTGATGACAGAAGCAATTTGCCAAGTGTGATAAATATGCCAATGTTAGTAGACACAATGGCAGCACTCCACGAAGCCTGATGACAAACAGCTTTTTCTTCAGAGCTGGTACAGCATTTAAGGCTCCCAGACTGACAGGAAAATGGAAGGAAAGGAAATGAAAGCAACTTTCACATTGAGTTTCAGTTAATTAGAAGCAGAAATTTGGGAGAGGAAGCAGTCTTACCTTTTGAAATGTCACTTGCCCCTCTTTAGATTATATTATGCCCAAAGGCTGAACAAATATTCTTTTGGCATTTGGAGCCAAATAATGACTCTGCTCCACAAATATTCTCAGTGCTGTTATATGTGCCTTAGAAAAAGTTGAATATATGTGTTTATTTTTTTTTCTCCAGCATCAGCAATGAAAGTAAAACAAGAACATTAAGCATTTGGGGTCAATTCATTCTGGAGAGGAAAAAAAAAAAGAAAAAAAAAAGGCAGATCACACTTCTATTCTGCGATTGTAAGATTGCTAGAAGGAGCTGACTGTAAAAAGGAACCTAAAAATCTGGCAATTTATAAGAAGTGACCACTTCCCCTTTAGGGCCTGTCATCATATTCTGATTTACTGAGACTACATCAGACTAGAAATAAACCCTCTACAGTACTTCTTCTTTGTTAGAATCACCAATAACAAAATAGCGATTTTCAGTATCCATTCTAACAGTTATTTGTACCTCAGTATTTGTAAATTCTTCATAAGCCAGAAATTGCAGGAATTGTCTCAGAATCTATTTGCATTACCCTTTGTATCATACACCATTGTTTCCCCATTTCACTCTCTTAAAAATAACTCTGTGCACAGTCCAACAATTTTCTTCTTTCATATGAATGCAAATAAAGACTTTATTAGAATAATAGGTTGTGTGTAGTGATTGCTGATTACTGGCTCTTAGGGGATAGTTTGCCCCAAGTGCTAAGTGCCTGTAAAATCTTGGAGGCCCTGATCTAGGAAAACATTCCTGTGTTGAAAAAATTCCCATTATTTTGATGTGTTTTAGATTTGCCAACACCAGAGCACCTTGGTTTTAAGAGAACCAGTCACTTGAGTCTGCCCTTCACCCAGCCCTGAGACCAAATGTTCATCTGAGCACACGAAGAGCTGTGGCAAGGGATCACTCTGGGCTTAGTGAGTGCACTGCCCATGAAGCTGGTGTAGATCCTCAAAAATGTCAGGAAAGCCATCACCTTCTAATAAACACTTCTAGCTAGAGAAAGACTGCTGTGACTCTCTCCCTTTAGCTTAAAGCCCAGTTCCAGCACTTGGGACAGAGATTATCATTCTTCTAAAGTAAGGCTTTTCTGAGATGTTTAAATGAGTAGGTTAAAATTCCTCAACTAAAAAAAATTACTGAATCCCAGGATTTCCATCTCTTCAGGCACCCTAACCACTAATGTACTGCAAAGTCATGTGGCCTGTACACACCCCACCCTCAAACACACTGGAAGAAAAAAACAAGGCTGGCTGATCCCCTCAAAAGTGACAAGGTAGGTGCCTTAGGTTTGACAAAGAAGCTCCAGCTATGGATCACTACTGGAAAAGCCCTTCTCCCTCCAGAGCAGAGTGAGAGGGAGGCAGGCAAGAGGAAAGGGTCCACAGCTCATTCTCATCTGCATGGTTTCTCACTGGCCTCTGCCATCCATGCCCATGGACCCTCCTACAGCGCTGGCTGAGCAGGTCTTGCCAATCACTGTGCTAACGAGGGAACATCCCTGCTCTCCACTTAGGGAGCATTGACAGCTGCTGCCTCTCATCATCACACGGGGACAAAGACGGCTCTTGGTGTTGTTTTTTCTTGGGTAACTTTCTTCAGCTTACAAACTCTCTCTTGAAAGGGGGGCTACCACAGCCCACCTCTGTTCCTGGTCCTCCTCAATCACTTCCATAATAAGCATGATGTTTTTATTTTTATTTTATTAATAATGTGAGAGGAACTGCAAGGTCATTAAAAGGTATAGCTTCCTAGCACAAATTTAATTATCAATTCCATCATCTGAGACCGCATCTCCTGTGACTCCAGTGTCACAACAGAAATGCTTCTGCACTCACATCTGAGGTCATGCAGAATCTGAAAGACCTTATCTCTCATTTTACTTGCTCTAGTTTCACAAAATTCAGACCATCCAATCACTGCCTCAAATGGTTTGTTTTGATATAACCTTTTTCTGTTATAACCTCTTAACTCTGCTGTCCATCTTGTTTTTATAGCATGCATCTTCTCTGACATTTGTTTTTTTATTGTTCTTTCTGAATAAGTTCCATACAGTCTTACTTGATTTTCAAATTAAAGTCGATCTGCCAGCCCTGAAAATGATTAAATTTGAATTTAAAATGTGGATATTTAGTTACTGTGATTATCTATATAAAAGGTTTTACATTCAGGTTTATAAAAAACTTGCAAACAAAGGTATGCTTTTTTAACGGTTTTGCAAGCTCAGTATCTTCAGATTTTTTCCTTGCATTATTTTAGTGGCAGAACAGATATTAACTCCCAGCCCAGTGTTATATCATCTCTTGAGGCCATAAAAAATAGGAGATGCAGACTTACACACATATACACATACATTTCATATTCCTATCCCAGAACATTTACATATGATCTTTAATCAAAATATTTTACCACTGTGAACAAGTGATAGCAACATCATGACTACATTGTTTAACGAGTAAAATGTGGACATAAGCAACACAGGGATCTGTCTTAGAATACAGAGAAGGAGATTAAAGATTATTATTATTGGTGGATGTTTCACCGTAGTGAATTCAAGTTTTACAGAATTAAAATCTGCTACCCATACTCAATCTGAGCAATTCCTGGGGGTTAGTTCTGCTCTTGGAAAAGTGGAAAGACCCAAGTAATTTCCTTCCTCATGTTGGACTTAGCTTCACTAAGCTCAGGTATTCTTCCCCCAGAGATGAGCATGAAGCCATACAGGTAAGCACAGCCAGGAAAACAAAAACTACCCTGAGAAAGGTCTACTCCTGCTGCACTTCTGGGCTCATCAGTGTGAGCCCTGGGATAGGGTCTCAGTAACATTTAGAGCTGGTACCCATCCACAAGTAGGGAGATGGAGAAAGTGGACCTTGCTCGTGTCCTTGGAAGTCAGAGTGTGTTGTGTAAGCAGTCACCACATCTGTGAGAGCAGCAAATTAGAAAAAAACAGGGATTGAGAGTTGTGCATGTGAGCTACCTGGAGCAGTAATTGGAAATAAAGAGCTCAACTGCGGAGTCAGCGATCTCTTGGTAAGAGGGGAGTCACATCTTAGGCACATATCTCAGCTTCCTACTAAGGACACCTGGATCCAATAACAGTTTTTTCTCCATTTCTTATTTGTCATTAAAGTGGCTTCATGACACATATATCAGCCCTCTTCATCTCTTCCTCTGCTCATGCTCTGGAAGAGCAGTTTGAAGTCTGTCACAGCCTGGAGAGAACTGATCTTTTGTCATTCAGGTTGGAAATAAGTACATGCTACATTGACAGTATTTCTGCTCCACTTTGTCTAGATATAAATCTGGCCTTGGAAAAGTCTAGAGAGCTTCAAAAATATCTTAGATCTCTGTGGAGAGCAAACAAAAAAAAATATGAGTGATTTATATCTGGTTAATTTGTAGAGCACCTTTCACATTTGGCTGAATTTTCAAAACACATGCTTGTGGTTTTCGCTTGAGGATTCTAGTGAGCCTGGTGATCCTTCTGCTAACACAAACCAATAGTGAAGACACATGAGATTACAGGGCAGGCTCCACACCTTTACAGTTTCCAATGACTCTTCCCCGATCTCTCTGTCCTATAACGGTCTCACTTAGGGAGTAAGGCAGCATGGAGTGAGGATGGCCAGAAGGGAATGAGGTTCACTTGAACTCAACTTGTCTGTCTGAAGGACAGGCATTGAGCCAATGTTCTTACTGTAGATTGCACTATTTTCCTCTCAAATGCCTCTCTCTCCTGCTCTCTCCAGCTGTAACAGAGCCCTTCTCTTGCTGACTTTTCCTCTGCCCACTTCCCTGAGCTCCCATGTTCCAAGCAAGATTGAAAGAGGAAGTGCTGAAACAGCAGCAGGCTTTTCTCACAGTATTTCTGGATGAACCGGAAGCCCCGAACACTGGAAATCTGTCCTGTTTTGTAGTCTGTAAACAGCTTCTATAGCAACATAGCCAGGATCAGACAAGTTATGAATATGAGCATAAACTTGTAGACATCAACAACTCCATGATCTATACACACTGTATTGCATTTTACCTCTGTCTCTTAATTTTATAAACCACCATTGTCTTCTGAATAAAAAATATGAAAAGGGAATAAATCACAATCTACAACCACTTTTTTTTTTTAAAGGAGAAAAAGGATCTGTCATTTTTTTCCTCCCAAAACATATTTTGACATCCCTGAACTCACACCTAAAAATTGTGCACCTTTTTTTTAAATTTTTGGTGCAAATAAGCATAGCCAGGCTCTTGCCGAGGCACAAAGAGCACAGCGTAAAGAGTTACAAGCTCCAAGCTTTTATTTATATAATGCTCTTATCTCTGAGTTATGTTTTTTTTCCAGAAGTGCCATATTATTGATCATAGAGTCATGGAATCATAGAATATGCTGAGTTGGAAGGGACCCACAAGGATCATTGAAGTCCAACTCCTGGCCCTGTATAGGAAACCCCAAGAGTCACACCATGTGCCTGAGAGCATTGCCCAAACACCTCTTGAGTTCTGCCAGGCTTGGTGCTGTGACCACTTCCCTGGGGAGCCTGTTCCTGTGCCCAACCACCCTCTGGGTGAAGAACCTTTTCCTGATATCCAATCTAAATATCTCCTGACACAACCTCAGGCCATTCCCTTGGGTCATGTCACTGGTCACCAGAAAAAGAGATCAGTGTCTGCCCCTCCTCTTCCCCTCACAAAAAAGTTGTAGACTGTAACGAGGTCTCCCTTCAGTCTCCTCCAGGCTGAACAGCCCAAGTGACCTCAGCTGCTCCTCATACAGCTTCCCCTCGATGCCCTCCACCATCTTTGTAGCCCTACTCTCTAAAAATTTTATGCTTTCTTACATTGTGGCACCGAAACTTGGACACAGCACTCGAGGTGAGGCCGTCCCAGGGCAGAACAGAGCAGGACAATCCCCTCCCTTGCCCAGCTGCTGATGCTGTGCCTGATGCCCCCAGGACGCGCTTGGCCCTCCTGGCTGCCAGGGCACTGCTGACTCGTGTTCAACTCACCATTGACCAGGACCCCCAGGTCGCTTTCCCTGGCACTGCTCTCCAGCCTCTCATTCCCCAGTCTGTCTGTACATCTAGGGTTGCTGCATCCCAGATGCAGAATCCACCACTTGTTATTGTTAAACTTCATATTGTTGGTGATTACCAAACCCTCTAATTTGTTGAGGTTCTCTGCAGGGCTTCTCTGCCTTTGAGGGAGTCACCAGCCCCTCCCAAATTAGTGTCTTTGGCAAACTTACCTTCCAGTCCTGCATCCAAGTCCTTTATGAAGTCGTTGAAGGGCACTGGACCTAAACTGGAGCCCCACTAGTGCCCAGTCACCAGTCTGATATAACCCCATTTACTATAACTCTTTGCACCTTACCTGGGAGCCAGTTGCTCACCCGTTGTATGACGTATTTATCTACTGCATGCTAGCTGGACATTTTGTCCATGTTTTTCAATTTGCAGTCTCAGATCTTCAGTATTCCCTGCTTAACTACCATCTTATGAAAAAAATACTCGTATCAGGCCACACTTTCTTTGACCCTCCATGAAACATATTTTTGTGACTGATGTTAATACCCGTATGTTCTTTATTCAGTTAGGAAGATAGTTTCCAGCCTTAGTAGTTCCATAGAATTGTGCCATGCTTTCTTCACAAGCCATGGCAGCTTTAGTCCTGCAGTCCAGTATTTACAATACAAACTTAATTGGCTTTATTAGCCATTATATTTTTCTTAGCGAATTAACATTTGAAAGGCTTGGTAATTTTATTTACAGGGTCTGTTGTGGGAAAAACAACCTCCAACAAATAACTGAATTCCTCAAGCTCAATGCAATCATAATTGCTTGATACAAGGTACAGATTGCCTTTGTGTTTTCCTAAATGGGATTAATGCTTGGAGGATTCAGTAACTCCTCATTAGCAGGCAAAATGATTGAGTGCAACTGACTTCCAAATAATGGCTTTGGTCAGATTATGAGTGTGCCAGAGAAACATACACCCTAAACGACTGAAATAGTCCTTTCAGATTTCCCTTTTGTGCAGACCATGGATTTGAAGGGATAATAGAGTCTCAGCTAGCATAATTGCAGAGTATTTTCATACTATCTCTGGCTAAATATCTATGTGGGCTAAGCAGAAAGGAAAAATTTGAATTTCATCTCCTGTCACTGCAGAAGAAAACTGTAATACTGTAGCAATTATCACAAAAGAGAGATCCTAGAGGCAGACATGCTTTTGTGGCCCGAGCAGATCTGTTCATAAGAGCAATAGCCTGTAATGTATTTTAGAATTGCTACGGAAAGGGAAGGAAACAAAAAAAAAATCATTTGGCACTTAAGAGGACTCATGCTGCTGTTTGTTTCTTAGTGCTTCAAGCATTTTATGTCTACATGGTGAAGGAAAGCTGAGTTCTATGCTTTGATAAGGCGTTATGCACATCCATTATATAAAAATGTGATGGAGCCAAACAAGGATTTGGCACTGTGTCCCTGATCTCTTTTTTATTTTTTTTTCAACAGTGATTAATGATGCTACCAGATGTCTGATGCCAGGATTTTGCTCAGTTTCAAACCTCTGGCCAAGTCTTAGATTCAACAGTTTGAAAGCTTCCAGAAAGGTGACTGAAGAGCTCTTAAGTGAGCCTCTCAGGGCAAATGATCACGGCATTAAGTGCATGATCCAGCTCCCACTGAAGGCAATGAAAGTCCTATCATGGACAACAAATGAGGCCAGGTCAGGCTACTGCAATAAGTTTGCTTCCACTTCTTAAGCTGTAACAACCATGCAGAGACCACTAAAACTAAAATCTTAACAGCAAGAAAAATTCACCTATTACAACTTATAACTGGAATATACATGTAAAACATACTTCCTTTAGTTTAATAGTGTTGCTCTTATTAAAGTAAAGGCCTTTATTTACCTTCGAAATGTGCTGTTGAATTTTGCTTTCTTTGCTCCAGGTGTCATTATTCCAAAAAATAAAGAGGGGCGTTGGACTGTGGGGGTGGACATGTCCTCTGCACACCACACTGTGTATCTAACCAACATGCTGCTGCTAGCACTCTGAGAGAGTCCTACCACCTCAACTGCACCCAGAAGGGCAGGAAATACATTTCTTGCTCACACAGATTTATATTTTAAGTACTTCTACACTGTAATTGAAGTGCTTGTTTTTTATGCTCTGGTGGTTTCCAGCTGCAGAATGGAAATAAGGCACTTCAAGGGGATGAAATTAGTTACTCAGCGTCTTCTAACTTATTAATACAGATCAAAAGATAAGATAACTGAATGATAATAAGCAAAGAGATTGCATAAACAGCTTTAAAGTATTTCTTATGAAAGCACTGTGTGGTTATACTAGATAGTGTATCTACTTGCAGGCAGCTATGTATTCCAAGAAATTTTAATAGGTCAAAAATTAAAGGGCAAAAATAGAAAGCTACAAAATAAAGCCTAAGCAAGACCACTTCCTATTTGAATAGACACTTCATCAAAAATCTATAAGATTCAGATCAGCTGAACAAGCAGAAAAGCAGGGAGCTCTGTCTGGAGAAAGGAGAAACTGTCTTGCAAAAATCAGAAAAATTATCACCCCCTGCCTTCACCTCTGAAAAAAATCTCAAATGGAGAACTGGTTCCTTATGTCTCACATGACTCAAAAATATTATCTTGATGTCATCCATGGACACAAAAGTTAACAGAGTGTAATTCTGTTGCACACAACTGATTTGTGTCTCATAACAGAGGGGAAAAGTCCTGAAACATGCAACTATTGGGTGTTAAATTCATGTGACTTCCAGTTTTGTCTAGTTTCTCATTTTATTCACTATTGTAAAGTAAAGAGCTAACTGAGGGAGTGGGTAGCATCATGCAGCAGCCTTACTACTGAGCCAAGTAAAAAAGAAACTCATCACATGAAATTTCTCTTCTGTCTTCTCTGCTCTTGGTAGTAGGATGTAGGATTTGTAATTAGCACTTCCATGTGAAGGGTTGGCTTTTCTTCTTCCCTGCTGGGGGATGCATGAAAGGTGCATCTCTCTAGAGAGAGCTGCAACAGTGTGCCCAGCACATGGAACATGGTCTCCAATGGGAGCTGTTCCTCAGAGAGGTGGAGCACAGAGCTCCTCAGGGTTTATGGGGTTAGGCAAATGAGTTAAACACTTTGCCTTTGTTTTAAATGGAGAGATATTTTCATTTACCTGGGAACTTCCTAACTACCTGTGAATTTTAAAATCTGGTTGACATAGTTTCAAATACTATTTAGACGTAAGTCATTGGGTAGGTTCTTTTGGAAATTTAGAATCAGATAGAAATTTTTTCAATCGAATGGTATTTTTTAATCTCCTTTGTAAAGTATCTACTTTTCTGGTTTCATTCCAAATGCCAGTTAAACAGAATAATAGTCCAAGTGGAAAGAAGAGAGGGGAAAACAAAAGGAAAAAGGCAAATAATCAGTTCTGTATCACAGAACATTTATCACTGTGTTGGCAACTTGTGAGACTTTTCATAAAAAGAATCCAGTGTGTCACTACACTTTGCCCCGTTTTTCACATGTGCAAAAAATGTCTTTCAAGAGCACTTAAGATGATGAAATTCTCTCTTCTATGCTTAATAACTTTCTGGAATAACAGGAGATTGCAGTTAAAGAAAACAAATTTTTTCTTGTTCAATATCTTACTAATATTTTACAGCAACAGAATAGTTTATTAAATCATGACTGGCAATTAAATTTTGACTGGCAATCATAATACTTTTGCAAATACATTGGTCTTTATACTCAAAAGCTAAGGAATTTATATCTTAACCACGTACCGTGTTATCTGACAGAATTTTCTGGAATATTTTTTAAAGTGTGGGTGGTAATGATGATTAATGCAAAAGGCACAAACAGCCTTCTCAAAGTTTTTTGCTCATAGATTTAATACTTTTGTGTCCAAACATGTCCACTGATGGGAAAATAGCAATTTGTGCTGGGCTATACCAGAACACAGCTACACATGTTCTGTAGACTTGTACTTGTTGCCCCAAGCCAGTGACCATGGGGGAATCACTGGGAATACCAGATGTGAAGAGTAGATATGAATTCCAGTGCCTGCTGCAGAAGGCTGCATTAAAGTAGATTAAACTGTGAAGTTGTCTCCAGGACTCAGGAAGAACATGTTGGTCACAGGTAGGGACAAAGGCAGGGCTGGGAAATACAATTAATGTGCCAGTCAGCTGTAAAGTGCCAGAATAGGAGTGTAGGGTGAGCAGGCATGGATGGTCATGTCCTTTGCAGTCCCAATCCCTGCTGCCTCAGGCATGATGCCTCGGTCTGGCCACTGTATCTGGGCTTCTTCCTCAAGGAAACTGAGGTGCAGAGCAGGAAGGCTGGTGCACTCACCCACCTGCCACTGTGGATCATGCCCAGGTCCCAAACCCTACACACGGCGTAAGAAGATACCATACTTTTATAGAACAGAGAAAATTTATTCCCTGTTGTTTTGAGACTGGAGAAGTGAAAAGTGCACTAAAGGTTTACCCATACCTATGAAAAGCATGAGTTTAATGGGAGCTGAAAGCTTTCTACATCTTCCCAGAGGCAAGTATAAAATGCTAGTTTAGAATGCTTGGCAGAATTTGCCCAAATATAAATAAATGTGACAGCAGAGGAAACTCTGTTTATCAGTTAAGATGGGCTTGTGCCTAGACTAGTCAGGCTGAACCCTGACCTCTGAGCCATCCAGACCATTAACCTCCTGACCCACACTCTGACAGCTCCTGCTCCCACCTCTGTGCCTGCAAACTCCTGTGCAATGCAGAAGCTGAGCTTCCTCCTCAGCAAGGCAGGATGGGGGCCCACCTAGCACATCCAGCTCTTGTAGCACATCAGCTCCTGCAGTCTGAACAGCACCACAATGGTGAACACCTCTCACCAAGTGCCAAAGCATTTCAGCGCCCTAGGTCTGTTCCCACAGGGAACAAGCATGGCTTGGCCCTATAATACAGTAGAGGGAGAGTACTCACAGAGCAGAAGGCCAGCAATGACTAGCACTGATTCTAGCTAAGCCCACTGGTTCAGGCATCTGCCCAGCAAGGAGCCAAAGACTCATCAGGACTGGTGTCTGGAGTCAGGATGAACTATAAATGTGTACATGTATGAAATGGAACTGGACTTTGTCAAGGATAAATGTCTGAGCTATGCAGTGGGTATGCAGCATATTTACATTTTCTGTTGGTTGGGACTGGTAGTGTGCACTGAATTATACAGAAACAATTCTATTTCCCAGATCCTTTCTCACAGTTCTACCAACAATATTGCTCTTTATTATTAAAACAATTCACAGGATAGTGGGGATAATGCACTTACTCATCTAATCTGACATACTGCATAATAAGAAATGAATCAAATTTTACATAGTCATTACCCTATGGCCACCACCCATCTCAGCTTAAGTAAGACAGTCCTGATTTTGGTGGGAAATATCTTCAGGGCAGAGACTGAAGGAACAAATATTTAAATGCTGCAAACATGTAAAGCACATGATAGTAAGCACCAGGGGTACCTTGGCTCGATACTTAGTTAAGAAACTACTTCAGAGACAATAGACTGAAATTCATTCAGGACCTTTATGTTTAAAAAGGCAAATAAAACCAGATTTAAACTCATCATTTTTGATTGAGCAAAGCCAGGGAGAAAGCCACTTGGGATCTTCTGACAAGCATCTGGAGACACCCCTCTCACAAGTGACTACAGAAAAATTTTAGGGAAAGGAAAATAGTTTCAGTGCAAGTTCATCTGCAAGAATCACTGGCTCTGTCCACATATTTGAAATCTCCCAGCAGGAATCCACTGTAACCAGTATTTTCAAGCCATAATTTTAAATCCCTGCCTAGTCTTCACTGGTATCAGGTACTAAATTTTTTTCCAAAACAGATTGTTATCTTCATCATATGAACCACAGACATCTCTCATGGTACAGGCTGGTTTCTGTTTCACCCAAAATCTCATTTTCACTACACCTTATCACACAGTGCCCAACTGTAATAGCGAATTTTCTGTTCTTAATATTTTTGTCCTTTTGCATATTTTTGGACTGTTTTCTCCCCTTGTTTACTAGACAGACTACCAAAGAGCTGATGTAGCAAGGACCAATCTGATGAAGGATTTTTAACACTGTCATGCTAAAAAATATCTTAGTAATAAAAAATATCTTTTATTTCTCCCAAATATTGATGGTACAAAAATGTTTAAAAACATATTCTGAAAATTATTTTGTTAGAGAAATAGATTGCATATTGTTCAAGGTGTAGTACTGAGCAGACTAACCTGATTGTTCCTGCTTTTTCTGAGCTGTATAATATAGGAACTTGAAACACTCATAACCCTGAGCTTTAGAAAAATACTATAATATTTAGCACAACTTCAAATAACAAAATCTTTTGTAACTACTCAATTCATCTGTAGTGATCAATAGTGTAAACTTATAATGTTTTAGTTTAAAGCTGTTAGCCTTTAAATCCCCCCAATTTTTCAAACGGAATAAAGGTTGAGACCAATCATTTGAAATCTGATTGCTTAGCTATACCCTAGGCAGCAAACCAAATTTGTTTAACACTAATTTTATTTCAGTCTTGAGAATTTTGGTTATCAAAGTTTGCTTCAATAATCATGTTACCCTTACATCAGAACAGATGCTTCTAATTTTAGGACCAAAGTCCTCGGCTGAAGTCTTTACTCCAATGAAGTCTTTATTCAGACAAAACTCCAATTTATTCCTTCAAACACAAGCCAGCATACTTTGTGAGAGCTCTGAAGGAGGACTAGAGACTGAGCTAGCATTCTACACTGGAGTTTTTCCTGCTTGTCAATGGCAATGACATCTGCTATCTAAACAGAAGATTCAATAGTGTTTTTTATATCCTTGCAAAAAAAAAAAAAGGTAACCATTTGCATGGGTGGGATTCATTTTTTACTATAAATTCTGAGGGTAATGTGTTCATGTGGAAAGCCTGAAGAGTACTTTCAACTTCTTCCTTGATTGCCACTTTAGTTGCATGGCTCACAGTCGCAGAGCAAAAAATTAAGATTTGGATGGGGATAATCTAACAGGAAATAATAAAGATGCCATTCTAGCAAGACACGTTCTTACTTTCAGAAGGTCAGAAGGAATACCATAAACAGTGCAATCTTCACCAAGTTCTCAAACTTTCCATGAAATTGCACCAACACCAATAAGATTTTTCTCTCAATCACAGGAATCAATTGCTCGGGCTTATATTTTGAAATTACAGCTGAGTTGTACACAGCTGTATGTTGTACAGTAAAAGTCAATTTGGACATAGCTGGAGCCTGAGACAGGATATCTGCTGGAAACCAGTGCCCCCTGGTACATTCACATAGGCACGATCACCTCAAAATATTACAAATATAGCAAAGTCAAGAACTACAAAATATGGAAAAACTACAGATAACCTTAATCTGTATTTGGGGGAACCACTTCATGAACAATAACATAGAAATCTGATGGCATAGATAATTTGCTCTTCCATAAAATGTTTGCATACTGTAGAGTGACAAAGGCTGCTTCACGTGCTGAACAGCAAATGAAATGTTAACAGTGGTCTTCCAAGAGAGGTTTTGTGCATGTACCAAGTTGTACACCCTCTGGTGAGAATGAACTCCTATATGAATAGCAGTGCATCAGCTAACAGTTAAAATAAATCAAAACAATTTCCCTCTTTCAATGCTGCCTTATCGTGAGTTGGATATAATATGATCGTTTCAGAAATTATGTTGACCAGGATTATTTGCATAACCCATGTCTGCCTCGAGATGAGTCAATTCTATTGAATCAAGATTATGCTTGGTTTGATCTTAACTCCACAATGTATAGTTCTCTTTTCAGGTCTGTCTGTATTTTAACTCCCACACCTGATTGTTATGGGATCCACCTACCATGTACCTTTCTTAGATAAAAGTTTTCTGCACTTAAGTCTTTTTAGTTTTTCCATTCAAGTATGACAGGTCAATACCACAGGACATTGTTTCAAAAGATCACATTAAATGTGAAACCGTACAAGAATAATTTCCTGAGAGATCTTTGGGGATATGTGTATACATATAGGCCTAAAGAAATCCATCTTTTGACTTAGAGTGAAAAAGAACTAATTTCCTGAAATCTGTGATGTTCTGTTACAGTCCTTATCTCATCACTCTTGTTCATTTCCAAGAACAGATATTAGACATTGTTTGATGTGATAATGTGTTATGTTTATAAGTCTGATATGAATCATCTTCAAGAAAAGCTGTGGCACCAAACTGACTGCGCCCTGTACATGATCTGGCATACAAATAAGTCTGCTGCCATAAATTTGAATTATGTCACAGGAAATACCAAATTTACCCACTTACCCACTAGTAAAACCAAAATACTTATCTGGATTATTTGCCCTGAAGTGATTGAGGCATGACAAGTTTTAATTATGTGTTTTATCCTGGACCTGCTCCACCAAGAAAAGCTAGTAGGCAAGAAAACGCACTTTCTGAGGAGCTACATTCTTAAGAAGCTGTAGTGCAATGCAGTTAGAAACACTTTTTGTCTCATGTAGAAGTTAAGCAATGCTTGTCCCTGTGTGTGCTTCAACTGTCACACTTAAGGGTTCAAATGACGGCTGATCAACACCTATTGCTAGGACCAAACAGGCAGTGAAAATGCTGGAAAGCCATTTGAAACAGTGTAGACATCAGAATAGGTGTCAAAGAAAGGTTTCACATTTTATTTGCTAGCAGCAGGTGCCTTCAAAACAGGGAAGAGTCAGAAAGACTCAAAAGGCAGCATTTTATTACAACACTGTTTCTCAAGTGAAGTTTGCAGCAGGTTTTTATTAACAAGGGGTTGGTTATGAGATTTTACTGCAGCAAGTTGAGTGCTGTACTCCATGTGAGAATGACTTCTAAAAGAAGGTGAGGAAAAAAAAGGTTGATAGGGAGCTTCTGAACTCAGCAGCCAAAGAAAAGCAAGGCTGGCCCGGGCACATGCCCAGGTCCAGTGAGGGCAGCAGGCACACGCAGACACTGCACCACACGTATCTACCTAGCCAGCCACAGAGATCGGCACAGGCAGGCACCTCAGCTCTCACAGCAGCCTCATGCTGTTCCCCTCCCTGGCACACCAGGAGGAAGGTCTGTTAACAGAATGTGCATATGTACAGGGGAAATCCCTGCAGCAGCTGTCCAGCCCAGACACTTGGTCTGTACAGAGGCTGTCCATGGATCCCAGTCACCCCTGCTGCTGGCACAGAGGCACACAAGCCTGGATTAGAGCCCTCTTGCACACACCAACACAGAGGTCTCAGGCAGCCCCAGACACCACAGTGTCTCCAGCAGTGGCTCTGGACCTCCCAGTCCCTATGTAGCCAGCTCCTCTGGCAGTCTCACACGCAGTGGCACACGTATCTTATGTCTGCTTTGGAATCTGGCTCCCAGGACAGTTATTCAGCTTGCTGGCTAGACCAGTTTGATATCTGCTAGCTATCAAGCACTGTACACTCTCACTCAGTGTGACTGCTGGCACCACAGTCATGTGGTTCTCTTGACCATGGCCCAGCTCCAGCTACTGTCATGCAGAGCTCCCAACGCACATGCACACAGCAGGCAGTCCCCTCACAAGGGAAAATAGTTAGAAATTGAGTTAATAAGAAGGTAGGACAGAATGAGCTGGTCAGGAGCAGAGGATGGCCAGAAAAGCCCAGTGCCCATCAGCCTGTTTACCTACAACCAGCCATGACTCTGTTTTCCTAGACATTTCTTCCTCCCCAACCTTCCTTTATCCCTCTCCTTACCTCCCCTAAGCCTCCCATAGTAAATCTTGTGTGATCCCAAAACACTCTTCCCCTGGCTCCTGTAATATGTCCCATACCCCTAGGCAGCATCCCCCTCAGTCCAAAGAGTGGTTTGGGGAACAGCCATCAGTGTTGGATGTCATCCCTGGCACACGGGGCTGAAGGCACTGCTGAGACAGCCCTGGGAGAGACCACGTCCTTTTCCCTGACTGGGTTATGGGGCTCTCCTGCCTGCCATCACATCCCTGGGCTCCTTTGTGCCTGCAGAGATGCAGTTTTTATCACATAACCTAGAAAAGGAGTTCTGTCAGACTTGGATCTGATCATGCAGTTTTGTGGCTGAGACACAACGGGACCCTGTTAATGACTCCTAGGAGCTGAGGACAAACACTCACCTAGCTAGACTATGCCAAGTCCCTGAAGTCAGCCTTTACAAAGCAACTAGGATATTACAGTCAAAAAATTCACCAGTTCAGACTGAATCTTGAAAGAGGCTCTGTCATTGTGAACACAATGAGGAATCAAATATACCACAAGAGACCTGAGGCAAAAATCTCCAAGGCCATGTTCTCAGCACAAGGAGTCCCACAAATTAGAGCAAAAGCAGACAGCAAGATGACATGTGATGTTTGAAAATAAGTACAAGAGGCTCCATGGTTTATATCTCTGTGCCTGAGTTTGCATTACCATTCAAGTGTGCAAAACTTGGGTAAATACAAAAGGCATCAGAGTTGCTCGGTCAGGGCAATTACTCCTATAATAAAGAGCAAGATTGCAGCAGGAGATTACCAAACTACTCTTTTGCCTGAAAGCAGAAGGGATTGCATTTGTTTTGGTAGAGATCTGTAGGTCACTGTTGGAAAGACCTGCACATTTGGATTAAAACACTGGGAATCAAGAAAACCTCACTGCTCTGAAGTCTAAATAGCTCAACCACATTAGCCATTGTAGCTGGTTCACAGAACACCCCTCTGCTGCCTAGGCCACAGAAATGGTAATAACTTCTGGCTCCTCTGTAGCGAGCATCACATGCATCAGATATTACATGCCTCCAGCCTCCCACTCCATGCCCTTAATGTGGAAGAAAAAGCAGTGAATAGTTTTGGCTGCTTTGTCTCAGGCTGTTTGCAACTGCAGACAAAGGTACTGCCTGTTGGTGTCCAATGGCCCTTCCACATCTCCTTGCCATGGAATCCATGGATGGCTGTTCCCAGACAGCTCTGCTGGGCCACACTACTCTGGGCCGTAGAGATCTTGTAAGTATTTGAAATTCCCTTGCATGGCAACATCCACTGCTAGTTAATAAGCCTTTTATATTTTTTGAGAGAAAAGAAGGTGGAGGGAGGAGTATCTTCAGGAGGCTCTGATGCTTGGAGCCACCTGTATGACACACCTGAGCCTTTGCTATACAGTAACGCTCAGACTGCAGAAAATGTGAGGCTACTGCATTCTGTAGTACCTCTCTTCCCCACATCCCTACCCTCCAACAGGCTCCTCAGTTGTCCAGAGAGCATGTGATATGCCTTGGCACCCCCACATCCTCTGTCCCCATGGTTGCACCCCACGGATGAGCAGGGACAACTTTCTGGAGCTGGTGCATGCCCAGGTATTGCTGCAGAGCAGGAAGACAGCCAAGGCACATACCTGGGAGGAGCTGAGTCACAGAGAGAGAGACTCCTTGGCTCCAAGGTGCTGCTGAACAACATGCTTTGTAACCTTAACCACCTTTCAAAATGGTCCTCAGCCCTTCTACACTATAAAGGTGACAGTCTTCCATTGGTTTTTCCATGTGTCCACCTACAGATCAGTCCCAGTGAAAGCAGTGGGGAAAAGCTCTCAGTTACTTTGGCCAGTGAGATACATCAGAAGGAAAATTAATATTCCTTCTGTATCCTATATTTATGAAGCAACTTTACCATTTGCATAGAGCCTCCTGAGGAAGAAGAAATTCCTCCAAATGGCAATGGAGGAAAAAGGAAAGGATAAAAATGGACCTTTTTTCTCCAGGAAACATGTAGTTTCAATAAAATTCTTACACAAAATATTTCAGTATCGTTAGTGCTAGGAAAAAAAGAAATCTTGTCTGTTTTCAAAGTAACCCTCAGTTCTGTCACTCTGGGGGGTTTTCATGTAAATTATTGTAAAATACTGCTGCTGTTGAGAATTCATCTTTCTGGCTGCTCTGGGAGATATCAGCTTGGGGCCACCAGAGTAGCTCCTCTGTTTGGAGTGCATTACTCTCCATCTTGCTAAAGGATTTTCCATTATTGTAAGGTACATTTGTGTTACAGTTAAAGCATTTCTACCCTGAGGTAGTGTCAGAATGGCATTGCCCAGAAATGCAGCCATGACACAGTGATGGTCTTGTTAAATGCTGAATAAAAGATGTTAATATGCTAGAGTACTGCCCAGGGAAGGGGAAAGAGCTGCACCATCTTGTACCCACCGTGCAGTGCTCTGTCAGCAAACTCTCTCCTTGCTGTGCTGCTCAGCTCTGCCTTCAGTGGTGCCTTTGTGTGTCCTGAAAATCTTTTAGCCGCGAGGTGTAAAAAGGTTCTGTTGATTTAGACTCAGCATGATCTTTTGTCTTCAATGGTCAAATGTTCCAGGAGCATTTTCTTAGAGCACCTAGAAGTATTTTTAAAAGGTAAGTGACTGCACAATTTTAGGTTCCCTTTTAGTTAAAATACTAGAAAATACATCCCAAGGTGCTTCCAGTCATGAAACACACATGAAAAAATGTAATAATAACCCAAGAAACTGTGCAAGAAATTTTCCTGCCTGTATACCTCCTCTTTGAGTAGGGAAGCTGAAGTGGTCACCAGCTTTACAGTTTCACATATCCCTCAGATCCACAAGGAAGGGTATAAGAGTTCCTCAGGAGAGTTTTCTTTCTCGATTGTTGCTTCTTTCTCAAAAATGTATGCCCAGGTTTATTAGTGATCAGTAATCACATCTAAGTCACTACAGAAGGTTGTCAACTTCACTCCTACAATTCCAGTCCCTTATGCTGACATCAAAAACAAGAACTTCAGTCACAGGATCTAGAGAGGCATGGATGCTGTGAACCACTGACCAGAGGTAAGGTCTTCTGGATCTGTGAAGTGGAAGAAACAGCGGTGAATAGGAGTGCGTGAAAGCCCCAGGGAGAACTGGCACTCTGCTGCTGACACACAGAAAGACACTGCACCTGCCTCGGGGAGCCTCTGGCCCCAGAGAGCAGTGCTGCTAAACTTCAGCTGCCAGAAAGCAGAGAGAAAGTAAATGCAAGGTTCACTGTTTGCAAAGCCATTGATAAACACTATCTTTCTGCATAAGAGTAAATCACAGGCAGTTTAAAATCCTGTACTGCAAGAGATGCAAGAGGATTTTCACAGCCTCGTTCAGGGACTCTCTTCCCTCTCTCAACTTCCCTCATGAGCTGTATTACAGAAAACTGTTTCTGTATTTACACTGTGCTTTATGTTCTTGCTAAGTATTCCCTGCTAACCACCTTAGCTTACAAAGTACTGAATTAAACAGATCAGGGGTTTGATTGACTGTGGCTGTTCTTATGATGCCTTCTCACCCAATTCATATCACTTGCTCAAAAGACAAGGATCACCTCTCCCTGGCTCTTGCACTTGTCACATTGTCTGCCCCTTGCTAAGCGGCATAAACTGACCTGTTGGTATAGCAGGATTTTGCACTCACACAAAGCAGGGCATAAAAAATTAGAGCAAAGCCTTGTGAAATCAAGATGACAGTTCCTATAAAATCCCAGACACCTTTCAGAAAGCACAGTAGTATTTCCTGACCCTCAGAAACCCATGACAATGGTATTAAACTAAATATTTTAGCATTACTTGTATTTAACTTGGTTTTCACAATTTTTCTGTTACAGTACCCATGGCAATGCATCCATTTGGTGATGAATTCCCAGCACAAGTTTAGCATGTTTCCTGTAGTTTTAAGACTACTCTGAGCTGGCAAAACACATGGCCACAAGTACCTTTTGGAGAGATGGACCGAAATGCAGAGGCCCATTTCTTTGTATTCATTCATCTAGAATGACGTCTCCCTGCAGACCATCGCACTGACTGCAGCCTTACCTCGCCTGAAGCCTTGGGGGAAAGACACACAAAAATCCCTCCGACATCCAGATGGTGCATTGAGAGGCTGGAGTGAAGAGAAGCTCCGGAGTTCCCTGCCTGCGCGGAAGCAGCCAGAGCCACTTCCAAAAGCTACACAAAAGACCCTCTGTCTCTGCTGATGAGAGATCCTTTTGAAGCTTAGGAGTCGTGACTGGCAACATTTCATATCTGGCCATCTTTAGGTTTGGAACCATGAAGAATGGGAAAGAAGAAAAAGATGGGAAAGGAGAGAGCAGGGGAGAAAAAAGGTAGGATCAGCTCAGAACAGCTCTGGCTAAGAGCCTGTCACAGCAACGTACATTTTGCATTACCTCATGTATGATATTTTTTGCTTTCAGGTTTTCTTATCAACATGGAAATTTCCAGTTTATTTTTGACCTTTTCAGCAGAAAGTGGGCAATTTCTCTCAGCTAAGAACACATGTTATAATTCACTATTAAGAAACACAGAACTTCCTCAATGTAAAGGTACATTGTAAAACATAATAAGCCTAAACCAAGAGCATGCAGTTTCATTTTAAAGAATGTATGTGTTGCTGCTTTCTGTAAGAGATTACAGGGAATTCTTTACACAAACAAATTCCACTTACCTGCAAATAAACTGATTGTGTTTGACTATGAATATTGTCAGGTTTAAAAAACTCTAATTCACTTCTTAGCTCTTATTGTGGCATGATTACAAAATATTTTTATCTCTCTATGTCTTGCTTTTTCCACTTGTAAACCATACCATTTTCTTGTTGAAAACAGTAAAAATACTGTAGCTGATTCTTGTACAGCAGTAAGCATTTGTTCTTTAAAGATGTAAAACATTCTAGAAGTTAAACTTCCAATGTTAACAGAGCGGTTCCCTTAAGATGTTTTTCTTCACGACTCTTAACTTCTTTTTTCCCTAATATAGAGAAGAGAAAAACTTTGTTCATATCTCTGATCAACTGTTCTTCTGGATATGTTTGTTTTTCTACCTTTTTCGATTAAATGCCATTTACTGTGGTTGCAGTGGCACAAAATTACTTAAAAATTAATTAAGCTTTCATTTTCAGATCTTTGAATACAAAAATAATCAACAATTCATTAATTTTTTTTATTCTGTTACTTTCTCTTCTTCTCTGTAAAATGCATAACCTAGCCCTTATGAGCAAAGAATCTTAATATTATATATTTCAGAGGGAAAGTAAGTGCTAAGGATAAGACTTTTTTGATTGGTTTTAAAAGGATTCAAGAAAATCCTCTCCACCTCTAAAACAGGATGGGCTGTGATTGACCCAGGCCAAAGCAAGAACAGTGGAGAAAGAAATAAACCTCAAGAATTTGTGATTCTGTCACAAGTTTTAGAACTTGTAATCTTGCTTTTTGGAAAGCATCAAACTGTCAGTTTCTTCCAAGTATGCTTCCCAGTGCTCTCAACACTTGCACTTTCATCATAAACTCGTAGGACTTCAAAATCCTATTCATTACTTTACTATTATGGGGTGTCTTACGAAAAGTTGGGCACAGAGACTGCCTGGCCGTCGTGTCTGATCTGCATGCAGCTCAGAGGTGATGATATCTGACCAGCCACAAAGCCCTGCTGGGGGCCTGCCATGCTTAAATACCCATGCTATGAGCCCATGCAGGGCTCAGCTGCCCTCCACCTCATCCACGTCCTGCTGGAGGGGTCCCAGGAGGCCACTGCCACACTCCCCTGGCTATGAACCACCTTTCTTGGAGCTGCGTGTCCACTCCATCCTCCAAACAGCTGATGCTGGTCTGGCTGTGGAAAAAAAAATGGGTGTGAGGGGAGGAACAGTAAGGAAGGTTGGTTATTCCTTGATTAGTGCTTTCATTTCACTCTAATACGTGAACACCTCAAAACAAAGGGAAAAAAGAGAAAAATATTCCAGCAATTTCCTTTTCCTCCTACAGTTCAACACAGGAAAGTGAAATAAAACCACCTAGTGATTAATCTAATGGGTGAGGATATAGGGATTTTTATTTTACACACTTAAGTAGGTAACAATGAATGCTGACATTTTTCTTTAAGGTCTAACATCTGCCCTCAAATTGTTAGGAGTAGCTGGGTGAAAGTCTGTGTTGTGGGAGAG
The DNA here is from genome assembly GCA_013397055.1 of Pachycephala philippinensis. NCBI lineage: Eukaryota > Metazoa > Chordata > Aves > Passeriformes > Pachycephala > Pachycephala philippinensis. Next base: position 261,391 of record VWZT01005696.1, on the reverse strand, counting down.
ACATAGGAGACTGAATTAACACCCCTCTTAGCCTCAGGGAAAAGAAATAATAAAATATTTAAAGCCTATGAATATAATTTATTTGTGACTTGCCTACAACTATTGTGCTCACTGATTTCACTTAATCTGCGCTGGCAGAGTACGTCAGCCTGGCAGAAGTGCTGCTGCATTACAGTGCACTGACTCCATTAAAACACTGCACAGCAGCTAAACTGGGGCAACCCTGCACTCCTGAAATCCTCAGCTGGCCCCCACGACCCAGGAGAGAAGTCAGCCCCAGCAGAGGGAACGTGAAGGCAGGCTGCCCTCCACTGCACACCTGCGGGAGACTCTGTCAAAAAGAATCCCCAGCGATTCCTCCTGCAAGGCGACTGGCTCCTGGGAATATTGTGCCCCTGGGAACAGCGTCTCTAGCCCCGAGCAGAGCCACTCTGGTTGTACTTCGGGTGTGCTCACATGAGCACAACTTCTTGGCTGCATTACAGTTATCAGACAAGTGAACAGGCAAAACACAGCAGCCATTGAAAGAAGACTTGACAGGATTCAAACACACCCACTGCTTCTGCCACAATTCACTTGATGAGGACGGAGAGCCATGACTGAAATCCAGCTCATCGGCACCGAGTCAAATATTTGCCATCTTTCCAGGTAGATCCCACCTGGCGTCCGATCTGGCGCCAGCCAGGCTTCTGGATGTTAGCTGATGAGACATCATAAAAACCCAGAAGCAGCAATTATCTCATATGCAAACAGGCACTTATTAACATCTGCTTATTGTGTGTGAGAGAGTGTAGCATGTCCTGCATTATTTCTTAAATAAGGACACACAGGCACTGAGAGCTTGTGTTATAATTATCATTACTGTTGATAGCCAGGAGCATTAGGGCACTTATCACCAGCTGATTGCATCCCACCCAGGAACCTCTGCTGGGAACACAAGGTGGGTGGCTCACCCTCCCCTTCCTCTGGGACTTTGCTCTTCCTTCTCATGATTGTTTGAAATTCACATCATCATTACAAGGTTTTATTTTGCTTTTTTTCGTGTTTACAAGGAGTATTCTTTTTCTTTTTTTTTTTTTTTTGCATGGAGTCCTGTGGTATACTTGCCAGACTCTGTTACTCTGAATGGTCAGACAGGAATTTCACCAGGACAGTTACAGCTCCCAGTTTCTGATGAATTAATAATCCTTTTTAGAGGTGGGAAACTCAGCATAGAAAAGGCAAGTGATGTGCCCAGGATAGCCAGGCTGGTGTGACATATACAGCAGAGACACCCAGGTCTACAGCACACAGGAGCTTTCCTCTGCAGCACAGGAGCTTTCCTCTGCAGAGCTGCAACAGGATCCCACTCCTGAAGTGCTCCTTTAGGATCTTCCACAGAATAAATAAATACAATTTTCCACTAACACTCCAGACATTTTCTGCTATTAAGCTGTTCTTTGTTTAGCGCAGCAATGTCAATATATCAGTTTTAAAAATTTTAGCACCTAGCTAACACACACACAATTGGGCTCAAAAAGATGTTGCCCAGACTCTCAGAGGCAAATAGCACGTACAGCTGGCTTTCTCTTGGCTTGCCCAACTGCCTGGATAAAAGTTACATCCCTAGCAGATGTCACCCAAGTCAAAAAAAGATTGTTCTTTACTATAAATTCACATTACTCCTAGCATATGGGATTAAGAGCTGTGATAAAGAGCTTTGTGTCTGGCTGAGAGAAGCATATTTTTTTCATCTGGTGTGAACAACAGCTAACTTCTCTGGACCTCTCTCATTTTCATCCAAGCACCTAGTTGTCTTGGGAAAAATGGCCTGTTATCAACTTAAACAAAACAACTGCTGTCCAGAACAGACCAATAAAATAGAATTTATATGAGGAGCTGTGGGTTTATTGGCTATTGGTTTAAGCTGTTTGTCCCATTTTAGGAGAGTATAATTTTTATTAGGATTTTTCCCCCTGTTGAAATGGCTATTAGCTCCATTGTCATAAATAAGGAACTGCATTGTTTAATGTGGCCATTAAAGAGGGGGTTTATAGATCACATGATCCCAAGGGTTCACTTGGGTCTCATAGTAATTAGTAGAAATGGATGTATAGCAGCAGTTCACGACATGCTCTTGTTTGACCTTTTTGCCCTACATTTTCGACCACTTTGAGATTGCTTTATGTAACTTCTCCAAAAACTGACCTTCATTGCCCTCTGCTGGCTGCAGCATTTTCTCATTGCACAGCTTGTCGCGCTGTGCAGAAGACAGGATGTGCCGTGGTTTAACCCCAGCCAGTAACTGAGCTCCACGCAGCCACTCACTCACCCTCTTCCACTTGGTGGGATGGGCAGAAGAATCAAAAAAGCAAAAAAGAAGTAAAAACTCGGGGGTTGAGATAAGTCCAGTTTAATGATTGAAACAAAGATAATACAATAATAAAAACAACCTTGATAATGATAATGATAATGATAATGATACTGATACTGATAATGATACTGATAATAATAATGCAAGAGAGGGAGAGAAATAAAACCCAAGAAAGGGGATTTTGTTCATAAGATAACTGCTCACCACCCACTGACCGATGCACAAATCGGCTCCTCCCAGCCAGCTTCTCCCAGTTTATGTACTGGGTATGACATTCCATAGCATGAATATCCCTTTGGCCAGTTCGAGCCAGCAGTCCTGGATATGCTGCTTCCCAACTTCTTATACACCTGCTCACCGACAGAGCATGGGAAACTTCCAAGTCCTTGGCTGAGGGTAAGCACTAATTAGAAACAATTATAACAATAGTGTGTTATCAACATTCTCATATCAAACCCAAAAAACACAGCACTGTGCCACCTACTAAGAAGAAAATTAACTCTGTCGCAGCTGAAATCAGGACAGATGTAGCTGGACAAGTTACAGGGCACCTGAAGAAGGCTTCTAGATACAGCAGCTGTCTCAGGGACTGCGAGCAGCAAAGCTGTGGTCTAGCATTGCTGTCTACTGCAGCCACGGTACTGAGCTTAACACATAGTTACCTGTAGCTATAATACAGCAAGCACACTACCACTTAGGGCGGAGACATTTTCTTAGGAACAACCCGTGAATATTTTTACAACAAAATGAATTTGTTTAAAAAAATCATATTACTTCAAATCTGTACAACAGAGCCTTCTCTGATAATCCAGCAAAAAGGCAGTCACTGTCCTTCACCAGTAAATCTTAAAAACCTTTCTTAATGCCTGCATTTAAAACAACTTTGTTTCAGAATCAGTGTAAAAATAGTCCATTTCTTCAGCATTATAACATATCTATTGGTGTTTCAAAGAAACTGGTCAGGAAACACTGCAGAATGCTAGCCAGCCCTAGGTTGTTTCATGTCAACATTGAATGGTATTTGCTGGTAATAAGGTAATTTATGTGAAAGGTAGCTATGGGGACAATCCAGACTCTCATAGATGCATTTTCATGAATCCAGGGAATTCAACAGTTGGGTGTTTGGCTGATAGAGAGAGCTGAGTGGCCAGAGTTGTAGTGAGCATTGAAGCAGGGCTCATCTCTGCCTTAGCAGTAAAGAGCACTATGTGCACTGGAGGAGTGGGACCTTTACTTCCATTGTGGTTGCCTTTCCTACACACATTTCTTGAGTAAGTGCATCTTTATTTTGCCCCCTTTCATGAGCAGCTAATTCACTAAACACTGAATAAACTCTCCCTTCATACAATCTCCATGTGCTTAGCAGGTGGTGATCACACATGTTGTAGGAAGCTGGCTTTGAAAGAGTGATGAAAATCCCCGTTCTCACAGAGATAACGTAGCTCATGACTCTCTGGCTCTTTTATTTTTTTCAGCCATATCCTTTGCTTTGAAAATAGTTCTAAGANGGTAATAGAATACAGCTATGTTGTAACCTAGGACAGCACCGTGTACTCATTTTTTCAAGAAGCAGGATGATTATATTACAGAAGTTGAACTCTACAGGTGCTTTATGTAGGAAAAAGATTTTAAACGGGAGAACAGGACATTCCAGGTACCTTGAATTTTCAGCAATTAAAAGAATATCACAGTCTAGAAGACACAGCCAACTGTGGAGTGGAGTTGTATTTTTTATATGAGAAAGAAATGATTACCTTAAATAATAAGAATAATAAGGAAAGAAAGAGGGGACAAAAAAGAAAGTTATATGAGTCATGTCTTGGAATGGAGAAATGGGTACTTCTCTTGTTCTGCCTGAGTTCCCCTTCAAAATTAACAGTGACAGTACCCTGTGTTTTTCTTTGAAATTGTTTGAAGGCACACTGGACTACACCCATTTTCCCACAGATCATCAGTGGATTTTACCAATGCTCTCTGTAAATTTCAAGCTAGTTACTGGGAACTCTCAAGACTCTGCTGGATCTGCCAGATAAAATAAGATTTTCACATGAGTTCCTTGTGCACAAGAAAGTAAGAAAAGTCCTTCTGTGCAGTTGTCGTAGGGTCTTGTAACGCCGGATACACTATTTCCTTTAAAGGAAAGAGAGAGGCGGAGATTGCTATTCTATTAAATTCACTTTTCAGTAACAAGTTTATGCAGCTCCCTGGTTCCTGTCTCTCATTTATCATCATTGAGACTTAGACTATTCTCAACCCGTTAGAGGATATTATGCCATAAGGAAAAAGACAGGTTTTTCGTTGGAGCAATAGATGAGACAAAAATGACAGTTCACAGAGAAGATGCTCAGCCTGCAAGGACCTTCCAGGCTTCCCAAAGTCTTTTCTGTAGACCTTGGGAATAGAGTCCTGGAGAATAATGAAAATCTCTGGTGGCTTCCCAACATGTCTCCAGTCAATGAGCTATAAAACAAAGTCACGAGGTTAAACCTTCATTCATCTGATTCCCTCTGGTCTAATTTGGCTGTTAAATTTACACATCTTGAAGGAGAAAACAGCTGTACTAAGTCCTGGGAGCTGCATGTACCTAGAAATGTGAAATATTTCTCTGCTCTAGTTCAACAGACTCTCAGGTTTATCTGTCTGAGGGTGAGTCAGAAGTGAAGAGCACAGTGTGGGTAGAAGTCTCCTCAAAATGAGGTAACACTGAAAGTGGCTACAGTCAAATTCTTCAGTATCACAATGGTTTCCCACCTATGACTCATCTGTCTTGCCCTAACCACATATCTGCTTCACAGAGTCCCAGAAGGGAACACTTCCCATCACACACCTCCTGGGTTTGAAAATAAACAGGCAGTGTGACCTAATGCTTCATACCCAGGACAACTTAACCTTAAGAAATTAATATCATTGAAATTATGTGCTCCTGGAGATTGCTGTGAAAAGCATGTTAGAAAGCTAAACAGCTCTCCAGTTATCTGACATTTTGTCTTTACATATTCAGGATTCTGAACACTGACTGGAGTTAAATGCCAAAATTGAAGTAAGATGCAGTATGGACATTTTTTAAGAAAACTGGAACATCTTGAAGAGTTGAAAGTAAAGCATTTACACTCCCAGGAGATAAGACAGAGAGACCATAAATTCTTCCCTGTCATTAGAACTGAGCATTAGAATATCTGTCCTGTTCAAGAAAACCCACAGAAATGGGAAATGTCATTTATGAATAATTATCCCTTATTCTTGGCTCTTACTCACTTTACCAAGCCATCTGTAAAAGCAGCCCCACCCCCATCAGAGCAAAGGCAAAAGAAAATTTATTTTTGACGAGATGACAAAATGTCAGGAGGGGTCCTCAGCAGGATCCCAGGAAACTGATTAAAAAGAAGACAGACTTCTTTTTAAAATGGTATGAAATCTGATTTTCTAGTGGTACCCCATGGCTTTTTCCTATTTCCCATTAGTCTGGAATGGAAAATGTTCAAAGGATCTTGCAGTGAATATGCTTCCTATAGAATAATGAAAATCTCCGCTTCCATCTTGAAAGCAACACGAGCCTGCTATACATTAAAACAACAGACAACCAATGACGTTTCCGTGAGAGTTCTGGAAAAGGGAAATGTAAACTCATCTCCCCCTTGTCCCTTTTGATGTCATACATACATTCATGAAAGAAATGCAGAAACAAACTGAGTGGAGGATAAGGAGTCTGAAGAAAAGTTTCTGAAAGTTCTGGCTTCTCTCTAACAAATACCAATTCAACAACATATCATTAGTTCATAAGAGACCCCATCCAAAATCAGTGAAATCAGTGGGAAAGCTCCCAGTTGGCTTCAGCAGGCTCTGAGTCAACGAAAGTGCAATTACAAATGCTTTTTTCTTTTCCAGTAAAATCACTTTTTTAATGAAAAATTGCTTTTTAACAACAGTGAAATTCTGTTGGGATCCCCAGTTTTCATTTATGCATTTTTCTTCTTTTGGTGGAGCAGGGTAAAAATAAATGCATTTCATCTCACCCATCCCCCCAAGTTTTTAATTTCACTTCTTTATTTTTTATTGGAAAACAAATACGAGAAATGACATGAAACAGAGGTGGGTTCAGGAAAGTAATACAGTGATCACATCAGAGAGCTGGCCCACCTGGAAAGCTGGATGCCTGCCAGAAATAGGGGACAAATGATCCCAGAAGTAGCGGGCTTACCCAGTTCTCTTACTTTCTTTGTTGTCCCAGCAAGTAACTTCTCTCTCCATTGCTTTTTTTGACGCTGCACACAAGTTGATCACAGAAATGCAGAAATCATACCACTTGGAGTCTAAAGCAACTCACAAAGACAAAATATGTTGCAGGATTGCTAGATCTCAAACAAATACTACATTTGGGCAGAAGGAGAAAGCATCAGCTGTTTCTTGGTCAGCTACACATATACGAGGACCACACATGGTCAGCCACGACAGCCTGAAGAATTCCCCTTCATCATTCTTGCCTTTTCTGTGCATTCACTTTTGTGAAAAACATTGAAATACTGGAAGATCACCTTGCTGAGCTTCTCTGTAATTTTCTTCTTCAGTGGAAGGCACCACATACACAAAACTGACTCATCTTCAACAAGTGAAACACACCCACAGTAATGTCAAACTCCTGGTTTTCTGAATGAGTTCGGACAGGTACAGTGCTGACAATCATCTATGTGCATTTACACATGCTCTTATTTAGAAGGAGAGGATTACCAGTTGGGTTGTTTTATTTGGTGTCCACACAGAGCACCCAATTCCAAAGTTAGTGGATATTTTCTGAAGGAACAGCAGCCTGTGGACAGGCCACACAAAAGCTGATTTATCCGAAAGACTGCAGCCCACAGAAAGGACCAATGCTGGAGCAATGAGAAAACTGTAAGGAGGCAGGAGCAGCAGAAAAGGGAGCAGCAGAGAGGAACTTTTCTGGACTGTCCACAAACTCCCATTGCCCATCCTCCCTGCACTGCTCGAGGTGAAGAGGAGGTATAGGAGTTAGAAATGAAGAAGTAAAGTGAGTCTGGGAAAAAATGAACAAGTAGCAGGAAAAGTATTGACTTATTTTTTGGTTTTGCGTTTTATTATATAAATATATTCTCATTGGAAATAAATTCATTTTTTCCAAGTAAGGTCTGTTTTGCCCCGGATATTAGCTGGAAGTGATATACTCATCTTTATCTCAACCAACAAGTTTTAAAGTTCTATTTTCTCCCCCTGTACTGTTGAGAAGAGGAAGTGAGTGAGCAGCAGTGAGTGGGAGGGTGTCTGATGCCTGGCCATGGTCAACCCACCACAACTGAGCACCTTTCTGTTGGTATTGGCTATCAGTTGCACTGCATGGCTGTCTCAAAGCTCCAGCTAAAACATGTGTTCCTTTACTCAAGATGTTTCATACACAAATCTCTTCTCTGTCTTTGCCAGCCATAAAAGGTTAATAAGGTGTAAGCTACAGCACTAAGAAGCAATCGAAAAATGCATTAATGTCATTAGTTTTCACTTCTTTCCTTTCAACTCTTATAGAATGTAGCACATATTTCACACTATCTGGCCATCCCCTAAAGAACAGCCTTCAGCCTTGTGTTTAGCATTACTAAAATGTGGAGTAATAGTGTCCTTCTTTTTTTTTCCTCCCCTCCAAATGTGTTTTAATTAGCAAAGTCTTCAAGCCTTGAGAAGAGATTTACTGCATGTCAGCACATGAATTCATGTTATTTGAGTCCATAACACTTTCTCTGTTATTTCATAGCCATAATTTACTACATTCCAGCATCCTATTTGTTTTGCTAACTACTGATGCATATTGGCCCCACACATTTGTTGAGATCTCTGTTTAATGACAGGGTTCACAAACAGAGCTGAGAGCTGGGAAGCTCTGGTGATCTGCAGCATCTGAAGACATTATACCCATAGAAATGAGGACAGGATTTTTATCACACTCAAAATGTCTCCCTTCTGAGTTTCACAAATCAACTTAACTAAGTCGTTTCCACTGCAAAAACAAAGATAGGAGTTAAAGCCTCACACCTTGACCACAGGAAACCAAGTTAGAACTGGCTATCTAGCAATCACTTTGGAAGGTCACAAGTGACTGTACTTTATGCCAGCTCCACTGCTCCCTTATGAAGCCATGACCTGCAGGAATTAGTCTATTCCCACTGCACAAGCCCACAGAATTATGCAGACAAGGTGTACGCAGAAGTTCAAATAATTCTCTGTCACAAAACAAAACTCACTCTACCCTGTGCTGTTAGACACCATAAACAAATTATACAGTGGCATTCTTCCTTTTAATAATGAATTGTAAGGACCTATTGCATCCTTCATCTGTTTTATCTCTCACTCCTTCCATCTGTCTCCTTTTTTGCACTCTGTCTCTAACAATCCTTTCTTTCATGTGAGGGGAAATAGCTCTCCATCCAAACTGACATGGACTTACTGACTGGCACAAGGTCTCTATCACTTTTCAAGGTAAATTAAGTTTCTGAGCTTAAGACACAGATCTTGAGACTGAATGGGTTGTACAGGTAACATCCCAGTATATACTGGAAAATTCTACATTTATTCAAAACTGCAGTGTTATGTTTCCTGAATACTGCCACATGTCTTTAAAAAGATGCAAGATGATTAAACTTTCTGTGCATAGAGATGTGAAAAAATGTTTGTTTTCCATATGCAAGAGCTCTATGAACTGTTTTTCTCTAAATGCCTTCAGAGTTCCATGGCCACATGTGAAAATGTTTCCTGTCATCCCTTCATGTTTCCTATAAAAATCCAGTATGCTACCATAAATGTCCAAGAATGAGGCCATATAGTTTCAATTACTTGTTTCAAGAAGATGCCTTTTCAATCACAACTTTGTACTTAAAGGGCAGCCGCTTGGGTCACATTACACGTCAAGAGGCAGACTTCATGATTATTGAAATTTTCTGTATCTGTAAGTCTCAGAAGGCAAGGAAAACCAGACTGCCTACATAAAAGAGCATTTCATTGTGAGAATTACTTCAGATACATAGGCTACCACTGAGAGGGTGGAAATCTTGATAAGAATATCCCTGTACTGGACAGTTTATTTTCATTTGATGTGTATCACTGTGGCTAGAGCTTCATGGATCTGCAGTTATACCATGCCAATGTTCCCAGCAGAGACAAGGGAGGATTAATAGATGTGGTTTCTTCATGGCCAAAGGCAGCACCTTCTAAATTCAGTGAAGTCTCAAGGACAAAGAAGAATTTGGGGTGAAGTTGTTGTTTTCTGTGATTTAGCCAAGAACTTAAAGAAAAGGTAAGGAGCAGGCCGTGTAAATGGCCATGTACATGTACTTTTTCAGTTTCTTCCTTTTCAGTCTAAAAAGCTCGTTCTTGGAGTCAGAAGGGTCTGGAAGGCATGCATCACATTAGAAGCCTGAGACACCAGCGTTTTAGAGTTGGGAAATCTTGCTAAAGTACACCATATAAACCAAATCTGCCAGGCAGACATGGATTTATATTACTTAACCTCTGTTAGCTCATTAATTGAAATAACCTCCTGAAAAACTGGGATAACACAGCCTGGCTGCAGAGCTTGCTAGTGAGGTGGCTACAGAGTAAGAAAAGCTCCTTTCCCTACCTATAGTCTCTAACAGAACTGAGGGAGTCCATGAATAAAGGCTCTCCGACTTACTCAAAAGTATATTCTTTGTAGACCCACTGTGGACTTCACGGTAGCTGAATAATCCCACAAGCAGAACTCTTCGTTGCGTATTTCCAAAATCTCTTTCTCACCCTGTCTAAATGTAAGGCGTTTCTGTGAAGCTGAGATCTGTCCCACAGGAGCAGATACAGACCTCCTTACGTAGGTTCCCTTAAGCTTGCTTATTCTTTCACACAATGACCTAAACCAAGAGCGGTACCAGGGATCTCCTCCACCTGTGAAAGGATGTGGGAGAACTGACGATAACCAATGGCATTAACAAATCAACTTAAACTTTAAAGTCTTTTATTAAAAACTAAAATAATCCTTCCTCCTCTTGTAATATTAATTTTTCTAGGGCCATCAAAAATGTTGCATTTTGCATCACAATACTGCCATAGTTCTGAAAAGGAAGTCCAGTCTAGATGTTTTTAGACATACCTATACTTGATTCATCGCTAAAAAAAAAAATTAGGGCACCTTGTGGTAAGTGCAGTTTCGCTAATACAGGTAGTGGTTTGTAACACTTCTCTTGCACATCCTGTTCTCTGAACCAAAGAAGAATGAAGCTAAGCTAGCTATAAAAAACTTCAAACAAGTTAAGTTTTTGTAGTAGGAAGTGTACTTCTGTCTGGGGTGAGGCAAACCTGACTGCAAACCGAACTTCCAGGCAGCATTCTTTTTCAGAGATTTCTGAAAAATATTTTGCCAGTTATTCTCCATCTCATTAATTCAAGAGATTTCTTTTCTCTTTGTCTTCTAATACTGTTCCTTACCTGCATTTTATACTAGAAGCTCATCTTTTTATACAGTTTGTATTTAGACAATTGTTTTTATCACAGCCGTTGGCCACGAAAATACAAACCAATAACTCATTATGAAGTTTTCACATGATGAGGGACAAATTAAATTAATTACACATTTCACATGGAAATGTACTATTACAGTTCATCTGTTATAATAAACAGTAATAGTGAAAAAATTACTGCTGTTTTTTTCAACTTTCCAGGAGTTTCCCTGAAACTGAGCTACAACATAATGTGCCATAAAAACTCCCATGGAGTGTCAGAACTATTCAATGAAAGCTCTGATGGTCATAACACTGAGTGTGAAAGAAAATTATAACTAGAACTGATAGACAGTATCATCATGACACACATTATGAATGTATGACAGCGCGTTTCCCAAGGATATAAACATACCAAAAATATTGTGACCATAACATGTAAATAGGTATTTCCAAAATAATTTATGAAAGTAATAGTTCAAAAGCAGTGGAAAATGCAGTTCCTGAGACTCATCATGAGCATAATCAAAAAGTATCACCACAGAGTCACAGAAAGTTTAGCTCAGGCTAAATACGGGGGAAATTATTTAAGCCAATATTACACAACAGAAGATATACCCACAGAAACTATAAAATATTGATTAGTTGGCAAAACGTGACATGAATATTGAAAGATTTAATCAGTTCCTTGGAAAGCAAAATATCAAAGTCACAAGGACAGAGATTCAAGAAGTATTTCCAGATGTCAGGGATCAGAAGTATGTGAAGCAAATGGTAAATATGATACAATACCATGAAATAAATTAGGCTAGTGAATGAAAAAAGGGATTACAAGAAATCTACGTAGTTTTTTGTTTTGCCTTTTTTTTTTAATTCATAGAAGTTGGGCATAAGTAACCTACCTTAGATCTTCACTTTTAAAGTAGAAAAAATGAAGCATTATCAAAATGTTCACACATTTTTAAGATGTTCATAGAGATGATGCAGGAAAAATTTAATTTTGAAAGTGAAATTCTCAATCATTTCTTCACTGATGTCAATCATGTAAGAACAGTAAGCAGAGGATGTAGATACCTTTCTTCAGTGGTAATTATCATGGAAGAGGTACACATCTAAGTTCACAGCTATAAAAATTATTGGTTTATGTAGTAATCCTTTCAGATTGAGAATAAAAGAAAATATCCTCCCTTCCAGTCCTGCCCAGAGACAAAGGAAATGCAGACCCTGATCTTCTCCTGTTGTGCAATTGACTGCACCACCCGTGCTTCCCTCAACCCTCTGGCTTCTCCTGGTCTGGGTTATTCCTGCAGTGTCATGTGATGGTGAATGTGCCTGTACTACATGTACTTCATCAATCACCACCTCACGGCCTCCTCCACAGCACAGGTGACCTCTCTGGTGCAGGATAAAACTCATACTGAAAGAAAGAGGACATGGGTAGAGACTGGGGAACAGAAACCTTGTGCTGTGTTTTGGTCTTGTGGTATGGCAGGCATCTGTGAGTTGGCAGTGTTGTGCATAAAATAATGTGACAGCTGGGAAAGCATAAAGGACACTTGGAACCTTTTTGCATTCCAGACTTCTCTTGTGTGCATTTTGGATAGGCCTGGAGAGATGGCTTGAATAACCTGAGTCAGGTTAACCTAAACCACCATTTTTAGAATTAATTACTGCACTTGGAGCAGAAACATTTTTATTCATGTCTCCATAATGAAAAAATTACAGAATCACAAAATAAACTATGTTGGAAAAGACCTTTGAGATCATCGAGTCCAACCTGTGACCTAACATTACCTTGCCAGCTGAACCATGGCACTGAGTACCTCATTAAGTCTTTTTTTAAACACCTCCAGGGACAATGATTCAACCACCTCCCCGGGTAGCCCATTCCAATGTTGAACCACTCTTTCTGTGAAGAATTTTTTTCTAATATCTAGCCTAAACTTCCCCTGGCACAGCTTGAGGCTGTATTCTCTCATCCTGTCACCAGTCGCCTGGGAGAAGCAGCCGACCCCCACCTGGCTACAGCCTCCTTTCAGGGAGTTGTAGAGAGCAGTGAGGTCTCCCCTGATCCTTCTTTTCTCCAGGCTAAGCAGCCCCAGATCCCTCAGCTGCTCTTCATGGGGCAGTTCTGTTATTTCAACACTATTTAGCTACTGTGAGTTTGTTTTCTGAATTATTTAGGAGTCTCCGTGACAATCAGTTTATCAGCAGAGTATTGGCATCCTGGCAGTGAAGCACCATGCAATCTGAAATTTGGCTGGGGTATTTCATATTTTTGTTCTCTTCGAGACCTTCCACTATTTCTTCTGCTTTTTAACTTACACAATAGTTTTGTCCAAATGTTCCCTTGTTTATTTTTCCTTTATGTAATTTCTCAGTGGTTTTGAAAAGACTCATTATTTGCTGTGTGTAATGATTAAGAAATAGTTCAAGTTACATTATTGTCCCTGTTTCACAGATAAATAAATAAAATTCAGACACAAAGCTCACCAAAGACATTATGTGCAGTATTTTCATAAAAAGCAAAATCTAGAACCAAAGATTAGTGGACTGGATGAAAAAATGTCATGGAAGACCAGTATAGCTGCAAAAACAGGCTGACTGCATACTTGGGGTATTCTGAGATGACTAGTTCTACATAAAATTCCTTTTTTGTTTTTTTATAATACCTACATTTATACATTTGCAATGGCATTTCTCTCAGCACGGTTAGTTCACTAGTTTCAGTTATGCCTGTTGAGGTGATTTTTTCCAGGTTTTTCTGTTCTTTGTCATGTTAAAAGTACTTTTGAGATTCACCTCTGGGATAAGTTCTGATAGATATATGGATATGGAGAAAGAGAGATTATTTATTTTCTTATTTATTCACAAACTCATTTTCCATATGTGAGACATGAGAATATCAGAGGTAATTTTAAGAGTTGCTTACAGATTATGCCATGGACAAACAGAAAAACAGTTTGGTTCTTCTCATACCCAAGAACTTTTCATACCTTTAGGGCATGGTTGTGAAAAGAGAATGTTTATGGATGTTTATGGATGTAATGTTGCAGACTTGAGCTTTAAATCTTTAATTGTGATCTGCAAAATCAAACTGAGAAGATTGCCTCTAGGTCCCTGCCTGGTTTTAATTGCATAGTTTTATTCTGTGGTTGTCCTATTCTAACCATTTCTGCTTTTCCACTCCGAGCATTTCTGATGGTTGTTTGAGTGGGGTGAGAAACTAGATATGTTTTGTTCTGAGTCTAATTTAATGTGGTTATATTTCTGGAGTTTCATGACTCAAAAACAAAAAAAATGCAAACTCCTGAACCTGGGATGAGCTAACTCACTGCAGTGGTGTAGTCTGGAGGCTGAGAAGCTTTAATACCAGCTCTGCTGAAAAAGACTGGGGTCTTGCTTGACAATATGCTCTACATGAGCCAGCAGAGTGCCCTGGCAGGAAAAAAGGCCAACAGCATCCTGTACTGAATTAATAAGAATACTGCTACTGATTATTCCCCTGTACATGACATTTTTTAGACAGCATATGTAAACCTGTATCCAGTTTTATACCTCCAACTATGTGAAAGATGAAGATAAACCTTGTCAAGCGTATGTAGAAAGATGCTGCTGAGAGTCAGGAGCTGGAGCAACTGACCCATAAGGAAAATCAAGAGGATTTGGGCTTGATTAGCCTGGAGAAGAGATGTGTTAGGAAGGACCTAACAGAAATTATTGAGGGTTTGGAAGGAGACAAGATTTTAATTGGGAGGAAAAAATGTAAACTGGAACAGGGAAGGTCCTATCTGGATTCAAGGACAAAAGAAAAAGAATCTCTGAAGATAATTAAACATTTAATTAGGTTACCAAGAGTAGTCATTGAAACCCTTTCCTGGAAGGTTTTCAAGACCCAACTGGACAAAGTCCTGAACAATGTGGTCTGAATTCAGTGTTAAATCTGCCCTGAGCCGGAGATTGGACTAAAGACCTCCCAAGGCCATTTCCAGCTTGGATGTTTCTGTATTTAAACACCACTAACAAATTTGGAGTAAGTTAGGAAACAGGAAACATATTTCTCTTTAAATAATTGAAGAAAACATTGGTTTCTCCATTTTAAAAAGCCACTTTGGAAAAAGTCAAAATAGCACAACCTGACAGCCAAGAAAAAGAGTTTTATAAAGATGAGAGGAAGATAGACTGGCAAGAAATTGGTAGGTTTTAGAGCATCATCCTGTTACTCAAATGCAATCTCAGAACTGTAGCTAATGTGGCCCCTCTGAAACATCTTCCGTGTAGTAGAAGCACTAGCTGATTTTTTCCTGTTGCTGTCATGACTTGTGCCTTTGCTTCCTTTTTATTTGGTGAATAATGTCAATCTAAGAGACCTCCCTTCAGTGAGAGCCCAGGGTCAGCTTTCTGTCCTTGAGGATAGGTTCATTCTGGTAGTTGGCTGCTACAGAGGCTCCTTCACCCTGCTCTCCCTCTGTCATCCACAACAGAAACATATGGGGTAGATTTCCCTGCACAGCTTTAGTACAGATGTCCACGGTGCACACTTCCATGTCTGAGCTGGTCAGCCTCCATGAAAGTGCCTCATTATCAGTGGAAATACAAAATCTCAAAATCTCTACAAACCTATTTTAGACTCCTGTGTTAGAAGGCACTTAATTACAGTGCATTTGCCAGGGGGAAAATCTCCATGACATTTGAATCGTGCTCGTAGTGGAACAGGGGTTTTCATCCCACCTGGAATACAAAAGCATGGTCAGTTGTGCTGTGGCATCCATATAACACTCTCATGCAATTCATGGCTACTGGCAAAGCTAAGTTAGAACTAAATCTACATGCAAGAGAAGGGGAAAGTGTTTGTAAGCCACCAGCATTCCCTCACACAGTCCAGGTCCCACTGACGATGGGCTCTGTCCATTACCTCTGCAGTAACACTACACTGCAGACATTGCTCAGCCTTTATTCTAGTTCATGCTCTTGTGACAAACAACAGGCATTCTTTTCAGCAAGTTTCCATTGATCTTTGCTATGTCATTTGTGTTGGATTTTCATGACATAAGTAAATATTGTAATTATTTTCTTTCCATTTTTATTAATTTATTTGGATTTGTCTTCCTTGCAACATGAGCAAATTAACTCAGCCAAGGGCAGACACTCCTTTTCATTCCAGTCTTACCAGTGAAATCTTAAAAATACAAGTGAACACTGGGTAGTTCTCCTTCTGTCTTCACCCTCCAAGAAACTAAGCACTGTGCAATTTGTATTTACCTCTCAAATGGCAAACTGTGAAAACATTTCTCAATTTAAAAGCAAAAATATTCCTCCATGTTCCTCCAATGGCCCACCCTGTAAACCTTTTTTGAAAAGATTTCCTGTCTTGTCCCTCCTGTGCATTCTTCCCTTAAAAAAAAAAGTAATAATAAAAAAAGCCCATTTCTGCTGTTTTACAGAGTGTTAATAATGCTTTTGGGCCAGCATTAGAATTATTCTTGTGTATTATTTTGAATAGCTGCAGTTAAATAAGGATTTTCCATCACTTAGGAAAATCATGACAGAAAAGGAATTTTAACTGTTTATTTTTAACTATAAAAACTATTGGGAACCTTTCTGAATTAAAGTATATTCATTTAAAAGATGTGCTTTCAGAAGATATACCATCACATTTCCAAAAGAAAAAGACTGCTNTCTTTAAAGTTTTGAGCCTGCTTTGCCCTTCTTCTAATTCTTATCTCACAAAAAGTAAAAGATGCAAACTAAACCACCACATTAATTGGTGCATTGGCCGGGAAATCGAACTGAACCCTTTACAAGAAGATATACCATCACATTTCCAAAAGAAAAAGACTGCTGAAGGTGACAGCACTGCATAAAGGAGAAAGCTGCTTTTTCCTTGCAGTGAAATCCAGATTTTGCTGTGTTTTGTTGGAATGAAAGAAAAGTAATGAAAGCAGTCCCAAATACTTGGGTGAAGAAGACAAATACAAGACCTACATGCTTTCCACTGCTCTACATTTCCCCATATATTTAGGGATCACATGCTTTTCCCAAACATATTTGTTCTGTTTAGGCAATGCTCCTTGCAGAATATGGAGGAATTCACAGTCAGACAGTCCCAAGACATCTCACTTCACAGAAGAGGCCAATCTCCTCAGTATCTGCTGTCGGTCTTCTGAGAACAATGGGATCTCCCAAGAGGGTGACTGAGAACAGGAGTCTGGCCTAGTCTAGCTTAGCCTAGACAGAGTATCTTCCTCCCTAGCCACACAAAGTTAAGAAATGTGACTACCACTTCACAACCTGAACACGTCGGTCTCTCTGTGAGCTGTCTCCAGTTTGCAGGGCGCGAGCTGAGAGAGAAAGTTCATGAATTTCCTTTTCATCATGGAAATGCAACATGGTAGAATCTGAGCAGAACCACAGGGTTGTTGCAACCCACACCCCACCACAAACCACGCTTCCTGACACATTGCACCAAAGTCTTTCAGCCAAATACCAGTTACAACATTTTACATGTATATGAACAATAACATATTTCTCATTCAATCAAGGGGAAAAGATGAAGTCACTGGAATCTCTAACATCATCCTTTGTCCACCATCACCATCATAAATAACCAAGAACTGTCAGGTTACACCTGTCTGCTGAGGCACCTCACTAATTCAAGCAAAAAGGTTATCCTTTATTCTGGAAAAAAACCCAAACGTGTGGGAATGTACCACAGCTGGAAGCTATTACGCAGACCTCGGAAATGATTGTCAGGAGGATATCAGTTAAACAGGTGTATGGTGATGGCTGGGGCATATAATAGGTTCATTAATGTTAGCTTCAGTATCAGAAACATGGAATTTAGTGTTTCAGATATCTAGATCTTTGGGCTTTAAATCTGTTAAGCTGGGTTTGGGGCTTTTTTTGAGATCTAATATTATCTATCTTGATGTACGTGCTAAAGAAGAATGCAGATATAATGAGATCTTCCAAAGATGTGACTGGAAAGATATCTAAAGAGACTAACATCATCTGATGGGAACCAATCTCCTAGGGTGTCTTTATCTGGTTCCTCCCATCCAGATCCCATCTGGCTTCTCCAGATGGTGACTTAGAGCAGACTTAATCCATATGTTTGCAGTCATTGCTGTTCCTCTCCAGTGCCTAAAGTAGTGGCTTTAGGAAGACCAACTGCTCTAGGCTAGGCATAGCTTGAGTGAATAGCCCTACAGAAGAAAATGCAAGATGTTCCTGTTTTCCCCACTGGCCTCAAGGTCAGCTCATCCACATTTTATAAAGATTGTACAAGATGGAAAAGGCGCTCATATAGAAAGTTCTTTTCACAGAGGTTAGTGGCAGATATTTCTGCTCAAAGTTTGATACTCAGCAATTGGAAGAAATTCTGGAAGAAAAAAGATATGTTTGTCATAGGATAGGTCATATTAAGATCGATCATTAGTAACTATTATACAAAAAAAAAACTGTAAGAGAGGCAAATGTGACTCAAGGATAAGTAAGAGAACGTATTTTCAGAGAGACAGTAGTTACACAGGCCCATCTGTAGGACCACATCTGTAACATAATGGTACGTCTCTGTTCAGGAATTCTGAACTCTTGCTAGAATAGATGCAGAAACGGGCAGCTAGGTGTGGTGAATGAAGAAACTCAAAATCCTTTCTTTGTTCTGTCCAAAAGAAAAAAGACCAAGCTGAAATATGATTTCCCTGCAGACATACTTGAGAGTGAGGATGACAAGAGAGAGAGAGACAGAGGGAGAGAGGGAGAAGCAGCATTTGGGGCAATGCTGGCAAAAGAACACTTGATCAGAAGTTGCCAAGTGTAAGTTCAGGCTAGTAAAATCAGAGTTTCTCTCAAGGAGTGAGTTTCAAAGGCAGGCTTGAGAAAGAAGAATGGCAAAATTCCTAAGTCATTTAATGCATATATAAGCAGGATATTATGATGTGGCTGCCTCCAAAAGTGGAGGACAGCACTTGATGACTCAGTCCTGTGTTTTTGTCTGTCTCCTATTAATCCTTGGCTTTAAAAAAGCAACAGCAAGAAAATGCTGTAGCTAGAAGCTAATCTGAAGCTAAAATTTTTTTCTGCATCAATTATGTGGTCTATAAATGTAACAACAAAATAGCAAAAGGTTATGCTTGGCCAGGCTAAAAATATATTCCACACTAAAAGCAAACTGTTACTCACTGCAAGCCATACTGTGATAATTTACAGTTCTTATTGGCCATGGAGATAAAGAAAAGCAAGACCTGGGATATCTGTCAGCATTTCAAGATACTCCCATGTATTTTTACATGTTTTCTGTCTCCACCTTTGCCCTCAAAGTGAAATTGTTTTCAGTTAGGTAATGCTAAGTTCATCTTGCTTCTCAGATGTGAATTGTAGAAACAGGAGGCCATAGTAAGCCATAAAGTATTTGTTTGCTTTGGGTTTCATAAATATTATTATTCAAGTTTTCTGAATATACTAAATATATAAATAAATACATAATACTGAATATAATGAATATCTGGATGGACTGCATTAGGGGAATGGCTGAACACCACCAAAGGGGTTAGTGCAGGCACCTTGGGCTGCAGCTACCCGAGCTGCTCAGGCAAGCAGTCCTGCATTGTGATGGCCAAAGCTGAAGCCTTGCTGTTGCTAAAGCAGCATGGTTTGCTCAGTGGATGAGGAATGATCTGCTAGGGCCCCTTTTTAGCAACCGGCTGCTGGAGATAAACATTACTGCACCATGACAGGTCCACACCAGAAGGGAGGCTTGTCTGGCTTCTTCAGGAGAAGCCTGCCTGGACACTTGCCAGAGACCTCAATCCCATATTCTCTGATCCAGTAGGGACACTGGAGAACATGCCTAACTTTAAGCATATGAGTGGCCCTATGGACATCAGTGGGGTTGCTAATGTGCCTAAAGTTAAGTATGTATCGAGTGCTGTGCTGGAATGGGACCAAGGACTCAAAAACTTGCAGGATCAAGGTTTGGCCGAAGAACAGAGAGTATAAGGGGAGACAAAAGCTGAGAGATACTGAGTTGCTCTCATGCCCTCTTGCGTCAGTCCTTCAAGGAAGCAAACCCTGGAATAAACCCCTTAGTATAGCAAAAGTTAAAGGAATATCTGCGCAGAAAGCTGAAACACTGAAAGATACTGTAAACACTCATTTTGCAGCACACAATGTCTTTTGCTTTTCAGATGGCATTACATTTTAAAGCAGATACAGTGATGTCACTGCAGGAAAACATTGCAAAAACATTGCAGCAACAGGATTTCTTTCAACAGAGGCCTGGTTGACTCACTCTCACAGCTGCAGCAAAGTAGTCCAATGTGTTTCTGGAGAGCATTCTTGCTTGTGAAGTCTTTATTGGGACACTCTGACTGCAGGGAAATGCAGCCGCTTTTCATTTCTTGTCAGAAAGTTTCATTGAATATTTCTGAGCTCTCAATCTCTTCCAAAACACACGCTGAATTTCCTGGCTCTCTTCCTTAAAATCTGGTCTGGGTTTCTACCCCTGTCACCTCTCAAATTACNAAAATTGATTTTTAATTGTTTTTTCAAACTTCTTGAATTTTTATGTGCACCCATTTTTCTGTTTGAATGACCTGTATTCTGAACTTATCACTGGAATACAGCAAAGTTGAAACAGAAAGATTTCTCCTTTTGCTATTAGTAATGCAACACTGCCAACTAGAGGCACTGGCAATGATCAAATTTTTGTCGTGTGGACCACATGGATAAACTTAAACGGGTTGCATACCTATAAATACTAAAAGATCATATTTGCGCTAGAGAAATCCCACCCAAGTCCTTCTTACACAGCCATACTTACATACAGTCGTACTTACATATAATTGCGTTTAGATTTTGATGCTTCAGCATGTCATTTATTGAATCCAAGCACCACATTGCATCATCCAGGAACTCAAATACAATCAAGTCAGATTTGGGTTCCTCAAAGAGTTACCTAGCCATTTTAACAGCTTTTGGAAATACACCTCCACAAGACATTGTGAGTACTAAAAAAATATAAAATTCTAACTTTGAGGGCAAAATATATTCTAGATCTGTTCTCAACTCATGATTTCAATAAGGCTTCATAATTTATTGGAATAAAGAAATCATAGTCTATTCAGGTGGTCTAAAACACAATTTCTGTATAGGTTTTCAGCTCTGTAAGGTGGCATACACTTTGAGGAAGGTCTTTGTTCACAGCTGAAGCAGCAAGATTGAAAATAGAGAAAACATGTCCTTGACCAGAAAGGCTCAGCTAGCACCTGTCCCTGAGGTGTCTGTGGTTGTTAATTCAGTGCAGGAGAGGGGCCAGTGCAGAGCTGTTGGTGTTTGTGCACCCTGCACGGAGTGGGGCTGCCCCTGCCCTGTTCCCTGCCATGCCCCTGATGGCAAGGCACAGCAGCCCACAGCTGCCCAGAATGCAGCAAGAGGGAGCTGGAACAGAGGACAGGGACCTTCTGCAGGTCCTCATGCTAGCCAAGGTCCAAGGAAAGACCCACGGGCTGTACCCTCCTCTGGGCTGGCAGTGTGTGCCCTGGGGTGCACCAGCAGCTTGGGAGGCCAGAGGGGCTTCCCAGGCTTCCTCCGGTGTGGCAGGAACCACACTGTAAGAGAAAGATCCACTGGTAGAAGGGCAAGTCCTGCCTGCCAGGGCTCTCACAGCATTAAATAAACAGTCCAGAACAGTTTGTACTTTTGGACTGAAGGAAGGAGCCAACAACATCTAGCGCTGGTTTCCTTTTATTTACCAAAACACTTATTTTCCGTAAATCTCAGCAAAACTCATGAAAAATAATAAATTACATTTTTCCCCTTACAGTCTTCAAAGCTTTGTATCTATAAAAAGTTCTGGGAAATCCGAGAAGCCTAGAGGGCAGGAAAACAATCTTCTTGGGAAGTGGGAGCCAGTAGACGGTAGTGACTCACGGAGGCACAGAGCTGCAGAGCAGCTGAGAGCGAGGTGTCAATGAAGCCTGGAACCAAGTTTTCCAGGGGCTGTACCACAGTGCAATTTAAGGACGGAGGGGCCACTTTCCAAAAAATGCTGAGAAAACCTTGGAGGGGTTGGAGGTGACAGTACTGGAATAAGTTGAAGGCTTAGAAGTGAAAGCATGGACATTGGCCTGGGAAGCAGAGAATAACGTTTGCAGCCAGTACAAACCACTGTAAAAACTAATTCAATAAATGCTTTTCCAGTTATATTATCATGCTTATGTTCCATAACAATGTCTTTACAGGACTACAAAGCTAAAAAAGTGCAATGGTCAAGTGAAAGCAAACAACTGGCGTGCAGGTAACACTGGAGTAATTTGTTCACTTGAGCAGTACCTAGAGCTCAGCTTTTAGGGAAGGGGGTGGGGGGAAAGCACATCTGTTGTGTATCAGCCTGTAATATCAGAAGAACTATTTCCACAGTTATGACTGTTTTGAAAGACACACACACAGAAACAAACCAACATGTCATATCTAGATTTCTTTAAATGACTTTATTGAAATGATCCAGAAATTGATTTTTGGCTGTCAGTCAAGACCTAAGCCCAATGGACATTTGCAGGGTTTTTCCACTTACTGCTTTTACTGTTTGGCAGTGAAAGCGAATGCTTAGCAGTCTAAGCCCCAAGAGTAGTTCTCTGCTCTGGTACCATGTGCTGCTTAAATGTGCACTGAGGTCCAGACTCATTCCACACCCAATACCTGTGTTAGGTGCCAGAAGTACCTCCCGTCCATGAAAATATGTGTTCTGTGAAGCCTTCTCATATTGTTTAGTGTAAAATTTGTTTGGGCATTTGTGGTGGTGCATCTCCCCGCTCCAGGCCACACTATGACCTCTCTGTGTGATCTCCTAATTAATTTTGTATTGATTTGCAGAAGCACATCGATCACGTGTAAAAGTCTTTGGCAGAATTGCCAATAGAGGTTGCAGGAGTGACGCTGAATTGCAGCTGTCACAGGAGCTGTGATCTCATCCCTTGCTCACACAGGAGCTACGGCAGAGCTGGACAGAGTAAGAGCTTCATCAGCAACCTCATTAGTGCAGCACTCTGTAAAGTAAAATTTAAAAGTCTGTTTCACTTTTCATAAATGGGCTACACATATGAATACATACCTAAATCTGCTGCTGCATGACTCGCACAAAAGCAGCAGCTTGAGATTCCAAGTGCCAGTTATTCTGCAACAACTTTCTCTCTCTAGAAGTCTGTCCTCTTCACATACTTTACTGCTGCTTTGTTCTGCCCTATTTTTAGGTAGAAAATTATTATATTTGTTATATTTCCTAATTTTGGCTTCGATGTAACTGTGTATACACAGTTAACCCATAGCTGTATCTCCAAAATTAATCTTTAGAGTGGAGGAGGAAAATGGAAAGACTTTCCACCACCATTACCCTGGAGATTGAGTTGGCCAAGTTCAATGAGTGAGAGCACGCCAGTTCAATGAGTGGGTGCAGAATTGTGTGCTCTACATGGCAGAGACTCAACATCTGGCTGGTAACTGCTGCTGCACAGGTCGGTGGTTTTGGCACAGACTGTGCCTGAGATGGAGCTCTGGCTTCACACTCAGTTCATGTGTGGATGCTGAGCACATGCAGAAGAAATCAAGGACAGGCAGCTGGTAAGATCCATTCAGCAAGCAGTGACTGAATAGGAGTCCTGAAGACATCCATCTTGGTTTTATAAATTATTACAGTCATTTTCTTTCAGCATTAAAGCTTGACAAGGTCTTTTTGACCAGGGCTGCCAATCTCTCTGTGGCAAAACTGACAAAGGCTGAAATTCTGACCTTCAAATATAGAGACAAATTGCTGAACATGATCCTGCAAAAGGGAACTCGCAGGTAGCTCAGCACTAATTTTAGTCTGTTTGATTGAATGTCTTCCCCTTTACGCCTTACAATAATAAACCTGTGCCATGAAAAACACAATACCTCAGAGAGGAAGAACAAATATCTCAAAATTACTTCAGTAATTTTGGAAAAAATCTATATTTCTAATTTTAAAAAGTGTACCCATACAATCCATATAAACAAATACCTGGGAAAAGAAGAACCAAAAGAGGATTGCTTCTGATTCCCCTGCAAAATCTGTCCAAGGAGTAGGAAAAGGGTGATCCAGTTAATTCCTTCTTTGTGCAAAGGTGATGAATAGAGGACTTTGCTTGTATTCATCAAGTTCAGTAAAATTATATCAAGCATCATGTCCAAAAAAATGAGACATTTTTAAACAACAACTCCCAGGAGCAATAATCAGGCAGTTTAAACCATATTCTTTAAATAAATAATTTTATTTCCCTTTCAAGGAAAAAAAAAGTTTGTTTTATTTGCTAATTACACTTCTCTACACAAAGTAACCCTTGTGTCTTCCTATTAGGTTCATTCCTATCTTCAAGCACCAGTGAACTCTGCCATTCTCTGGGAACAAAAGCACCTACAGTTCCAGCTTTCATTGGTGGTTTCTTTTTTCACTGGACGTAAGCCAGACTCAAACTGTTTGAGGGGGGAAGTAGCAGACACACATAAGCCACTATTTATTTCCAATCCTCATACAAGACACCTGATACAAGCCAAGATGAAGAGAAATGCAAGGATTCAGTGTATAAGCATGGGAACTCACGGGAGAGAAAGTTGGAGGCATGGCAGAAAAGGAAGGGGGAGGGTAGAAACACATTAATTTGGTTTTCAGCCCAGAGGTTCCTCTCATTTTTTCCCAGGTGAATGTGCTGTTGTTGCTACACAGAGACCTGGGCAGCTCAGGTGTTCTGTGCTTAAATTCCTGATTTTTAACTAACGAGTTCCAGGAAAAGGACCTTCAATCAGGAGGATTTGTCGCTGCTGGTGAGCAAGTATTTCTCATTCTTAACTTTCCTTTAGTACAGCAATGAGGTTTGGTTCACAAATACCCTACAAGCCTAGTTATACAAAAAGACAAATGATAGATGCATAGAGATTAGCTAGCAAATGTTTGTTCTGGCAGGGGATTGAAGGCAATCTATGTGGTGTTGGCTGTCCTCTTTTTCTCTGAATCAATTAAAGAACATTGGATCATGTAGCATCAAAAATATGGAATATTAAATTTAAACTGCCTCCAGCTGCAGTTCCAAAGCCCTCTTGATTTTCAATAGGATGAGAATCAATTATTAAACTTCCGATGATTATACCTGTGATTTAAAGAGATTAGCACTTTGATTTTTTTATGAATACATTGTGAAAAAATACCTCTTACTACAAAATGACAACTCTTTTTTTTCCTAACTTTTGCATATTTTAATGTACAATTTTTTCTCCAGCCATCTGAATAGAATGCATTTCTCTTACTGAGATTACCAGTTATTGGGAATGGAGTTTTAATTCGTTCAGAAGAAATTTAACTACTAACAGTGATTCCGTGATGTTAAGACCTTCATTAAAACAGTACTTTTCATGCCTCTCAGTCCTAAAAATAAGAAGCATTTTCTTTTGCCAGTGCTCAGGGCTGTAATTCCATGCATATCACTTTTAAATTCAAGTTAGAGATTTGCTTTATCAGTACAGGCAAGAATGTCTTAGGGGATTTTTTTTTTTAGGGTGGGGGTGGGTGTTGTTGTTATTATTGTTCATTTGGTTTGGGGTTTTTTATTTAAGTCAAAGTAATTTCTCAGTGGGGCATCCTGGTAGCTCCTAAAGCTCAACCTCTGAAAAGTGGAATCTCCAGGGAGAAGACTGAGTGATATCCTGGCCTACATGCATTACATTTTTTAACTCAGTTGAAACCATCTGATATCCACCTGAATATCAGAGCTTTAATGCCTAAATGTGATTGTACCAGCAGAAAGCAGACTTATCAATTAAAAACTATTTGGTTTAGTAATGCTTTTTCTCCACTCTTGCTTTTTGTTCTCTGACTTTTATCAAGGTCAGAAGCTACTGAATTTCTTATAATGATCTTTGTCAGGAAGAGAATACTGAACCAGCCAGAAATACAGATGAATTGCTTCATTCAGAAGGAGTTGAGCTGAAATTCAGTGTAAAAGATGCAATGAAGAATGGGGAAATTTTTCAAGTTCTCATCATGAGAAACGGTTGAAAATTTCTTTGGCATTTATCTCACAGTCTTTAACATTCTGGCTCACAGAATGGAGACTTAAAAATTTACCAAAATTTCAACATTTTGGATGGATTTGACAATTTAAAGACTATTACACTTGGGGACAAACACTTGCCGATCTTCCTACTTCATTAAGAAGGATATTATGAGACATCTTTTGATAAAATAGCTCCAAAGTAAAAAGAAATAAAAATCCCATGCTGTTACGTTTCACTGAAATGAAAAACCTGGAGCAGTGTCTTGAAATTGTTGTGACCCAGTATTACAACATTGTACTAGTTCATGAGAATCACATGGGAACAGGACCCTGCAGCCTGATTTTGACAGTTGAGAGTAGCGTTGCACAGCACAATTAAGCACCTCCTGTCTGCATTTTCCTTAAAAAGGCAAGCATTTCTAGAAATAACCAGAAGTGTCTCTGAAGTACAGATTGTTAGGATGCTGCTAACATATTGATCTACACTGCACCAGGTGACAAAGCCGTGTGACTAAAGCTGTTTCTTTGTTTTCCAGTTTCCTTGCCTCATTGGGAGGGAAATAATGCTCCATTCTACATTGGCCTTGTCCCTCCTGCTAATTGCAGTCACTTCCAACCTTGCAATGGCAATTAAAAAGGAAAAACGAGCACCTCAGACACTGTCAAGAGGTATTGCATATTCACTGAATGTAGTTACCTCCTTACCTCACCATGTAGACCAGCAAATGTTTTCATTTTGAATGTACATTTATGGGATGTATATATATATATACACACACATATATATTTATGTTTATATGAAACACATATAGAATGCACATTTATACTTACCCAGGTGTGTTTCTTTAGTGTTGAGTTGCACTCTAAGTAACACATATTCTTATTTCATGTCATTTGACCCCATCAGTTTATTCTTAAGGACAGGATGTGACTGAGGGCCACATATAACCTGCATAATTTATATAAGTCACACTGATCTAGCAGGAGCAAATAACCTAAACTGAGTCTCTCAAATCAAGATGTACATGTAGAACTATCAATGAAAAGATATTATTTTATAGACTGTTTGAAATACATTTTATTATAATAACCTACCATAACTTCAGTTGCTATTGAACAAATTTTCTACAGACCCATTCCTGTACACAGAAGAACAGTTTGAACCACTTCTGGGGTTTTCTGCATGACTTTTTTTTTGCTTTTCATCAGATATCCACTGTGAAGCATGACTGTGTGTAATTCACTTCCCTGTGGTGCATAATTTTCAACCTGGATGTTAAATAAAGACCCTGTTTTAATTTATTTATATCTGATCAATCCTTAGAAATAAAAGCAGAAAAATAGCTTAGCAAGGTCTTTTTCCCTTCCCCGTCTGTCTTCTCCTTTTGGGACTATTCAATAAAAAAAATCTCAATCTCCTTTCCTGACCTCTTCTGCAAGCTGTGCAAAGCCTGCAGATCCCACAGCTCACCTCTGAAATTTCCCTATCCTGGCAAAGTTGCACATGTCTCAGAGGTTCCATATGAGCCTAATTGCTCTGAGACCACTTGACAAAATCATGCAACACCTGGACTAGCCTAAGAGAAATTTCAAAACACCTTTTATAAGCAGTGTCCCTGGGGAAAGGTTATAATCAATCTGGGATGTATTGCCTAGTTTGCCTAGATCAGGATTTTTTTTTTTTTCCAGTAAGCCTAAATGGACAAAAAAGATAACAAAATCTTTTACGTTCTGTCAGTTTTGGAGGGGAAAAAAAAAAAAAAACCAAACTACGAAGCAGTCACAGACAACAGATGTAACTTTTCTAATTCTGATTTCAGGCCTATTGGGATGCCTTGAGCACTTTACCTATAATTTTCACAGAACAAAGGGGAATACTTAAACGTGCTGCAAAATGCCCCTTGCTGACTCCTGTGTGCAGTTACCTGCATCAGGAGCTGACTGCAGCCAGTGTTGGGAAGACACTGGTCAGCTTGCCAGTGTTCCACCACCAGCCAGACAGACCCGTGTGCTGAAAGAAGACAAGATCTAGAAGGATCACAAGCAATTATCCTGTGAGAAATCCAACAGCAAATCCGGCTGGTCCAAGCACTGTCCAGACAGCACAGAAGAAACAGAGCTGTAACCCGGTCCAAGTCCAGAAAGTGTTCTACAATTGCCATGAGAGCTGTCATGAATGGAGCCACACTGCCTAGAATGCAGAGATCTATTATACAGGGGCTGGCATCCTTGGGAGCTGAAGGCATAAAACCAACTGGATAATTTGCTTTTTGAGATCTGTGTATCCCCAGCTGTAGATAAGCTATGGAGCTGATGTCGTTAGGATTTTGTTTCAGTGGAGATTTTTATTTAACAGCCATTCCTTTATTGAATTATTTAATTAGACTAAGGACTTGCAACTTCTGAGATTGAAGTTACTTTGGAGTTAAGTGTATATTCCAAGACTGTTCTAATGTGATCCATATTAAAGTTGATCTTATTTGAGCTGTCATATTTTATTTTTCTCTCATTATATCCCAGCTTCTCTTTAAATCCCAGGGTCTACATGAAAATCTGAGCAGACCCAAGACAGAAAGGACTTGGGTGCTGATTTAGGGACCTCTGAGCATTTAGAAAGATAGCTAAAAATTTTGTCAAAGGATTTGAACTGGATACGCAACCAGCTGAGATTTTGGGGGTGTTTGGTTGTTTGGTTGAGGTTTTTTAACCTTTCAGTGTATCTGTTGGGAGATGCAAAATTACCATATCCACAGTGTTAGAGAACCTTCGACTAAAAAACCCAAATTTTATTTGTGCACAACTATTGACACATACAAAAAAAAAAAAAGGGAATTTGTTATGAGTTACTTGCCTGGCCAGCAGCTAATCCTTTTGTTTTATTTCTAGGGTGGGGGGATGAAATTACATGGGTACAAACTTATGAAGAAGGGCTTTATCAAGCAAAGAAAAGGTAAGAGATTAAAAAGTAGTATGAAGACAAAGTTGTTATTCCATCTTTCCGGAATATACAATAATGAGACAGAACAAAGAAACACCATGGGAGCTGATCTGCAGACCACCCAGTTAAATAAAACAGACTCCATCTATAAATAAAAGACCTCTTATGACTCTGAAGTGACACCATGGGCCAATAACGTAACACTGTAATTTCTTTGCCACAAAAGCACTGTTGTCATTTGAATTATCAATCATAAATAGATACCATAATTCTTTAAATTACATCTATTGTGTTTTAATATCATGTACTTCTGATTACTTCCTTGAAATCTGTTACATTTACTCTTGCATGATGATCTACTGCCTTTTATGTTTCCCCCAACTCTTTATTAGTTGGAATATGTTCATGATATATTTTCTCCTATCTTGGTAGAAATGGAAGTTCTAAGCTCAGTCTTCTCTGAGACTCAGCTGCAAATATATTTGAGAGTTCACAACAATACTTCTTTAAGTATCTTTTACAGTTCATTGTAGATCACAATAGTGTAACATGAGCTATTGCTGAATTGAAGGCAAATTATTTTTAAAACAAAAGACAATTAATTTCATGTACACTGTGTGAAAATGGTTAGAAATTAACAACTCCTGATATTGAAAGCAGACCAGGCATCAGTAACTGACCTGCTGAACAGTAACTCTAGTTTAAAAAAGTACAGGAGAAAATGCACAGAATTTATTTATGTTTTGACATCCAAAATATAAAACTTTAATACTTTACCAAGCTATTTACAGAAGATAAATAATATACTATATTCAAGAAAGCTTAAAGCACAAGAAACTTTTCATGGGAAGTGCTTGATGATAAACCCAATCTTATAAAATCTATTTTATTCCAATTCATATATATTATTTTTATTTTCTTAGTCCTGGAGAAATTCACACTTAATCAACATTAAATACCTATTTAGTCTGATTATTTAGTACCTGGGAACGAAATTATGGTGATCTGTTGTTTCTTCTAGAATCTCTTACTATAGACAGCTTATTTAGATGTAGATACTCTGTTTCTCTATTTTTTTCTTTTATGAAGTGTTTTTGCTCTTTTCCCTTGCTCAGAAATTTCTGTAATATTTTACAGAATGTCTATATGGGTTTTTTTGTGGGTTAACATAAGATTAAATTCAATTTGCCTTTTTCAGTCTGCTAGTAAAATCACCCATTTGAATACATGTCAAACGACCTAACTACATCTTTTATTATTATTAATAAAGTAACAAGCCACTGATGGTAATTCATCATTTGGAAGACTGTCAATACTGCCAAGGTAATTTTGATTTTTTGTGTGTGAAAATTTTGTGAATATTTTTATAAGAAACTGACCCTATCTGTATATTTACATTGCACTCACTGAAAATTATTCAGAGAAACAGGTAAAGGAAAATGTATCTGAAAAGTGAAGAACTTATTACCATTATTTACAAAAACTCCACTATGAAACTATTCAATAAAGAATAATTCTCACTGCTGCTGTACTGCTATTCTGAATGCAGCACTCATCAGTTTAAATTAAGAGGCACAGATTTGCTGTTGACTCATTGAACAGATTTGATATTGTTTAGCCCTCCTGAAACGGTAACTAAAGAAGGAGGCAAGGACAGGGCTGCTGAAACTGATCTAACAAGAATTTTCTGAGAATAATGCACTTTTGTCAAGCCAAGACATGGTATCCATTGAAACAGGCTTCATAAATAACAGAAGAGACCTTCCATTTTCATAGCCAGAGGTTGTACTGCCATAGGCCAAAAAAACCCAAAAGCAGTGATAGAGCCCTTAAGTGTCTCCTCAGGAATGTGAATCAGCAGAGACAGGAACAATGTGGCCCAGTCTCTGGCCGATGTGGTGCCCAAACACAGACAGAAAGGCAGAGTTTGAGATGGATTTCAAAGTGATCCTGTCTTTTCTAGCACTGAAGAAAGCTTTCGCAGAAAATGAAGAAATACAGGAAATGGCCCAAAATAACTTCATTATGCTGAATCTCATGGTATGAAGGGTTTGGGGTGATGTGACTGGTATCTTTTCGTGGTCTGCGTTTTCTCTTTCTTTGTCTTGCTTTTCCATGTTATTTTAGCTAATATATCTGACATTTTAGTCATGTAATAGAGGCATTTGTGCATGTGTATTCACACACAAGTAGGACCTGTTTGGTTTTGTCTTCTGGTACAAGGTTATTTGCAGGTAGTACTACTTCAGCAAAGTTTACAGAAATATTTTAACAACTAGCTTTAATTTTTACACCAGCATGAAACCACAGATAAAAACCTGTCACCTGATGGACAATACGTGCCTCGAATCATGTTTGTAGGTATGTAAAATATTCATGTATCATCAAAGTTGTGGTATCTGAATTATGCCACTGTCCTCCTTTGGGGGCACCAAAAAGATTCATTTTGGCAAAGAAAATCTCTCTGCCTCTGTTGCATACTTTGACCCTTTCAAACTTCCTCAGATTACAGATGTGTCCTGGAGGGTATTAATTTGGGCTTGAGAGCACGATGCTTAAAATTCTGTTAACATCTGGGCTTTTGCTGTTTGTGCTTCTTGCTAGTGTTGTTACAAGACAAAGCTTACTGAAAAAGTCAAATATCTGACTGAACGTAGATGTCTATAAAATGGACATTACCACAGAATAAATCAATGGTCAGTGGCATCTAAGGAACGATTTACCCCATTGTAAAGCTGACTTCTGGAATGGATCAAATTAATTATGCCCCAGAGTGCCTGTTCCTTTTCATTCACTGTACAGGGAGCCTGGAGTGCCCTGCTCTGTGATGGCATTCAAAGTTACACCCACAATCAGACAGAGAGCAGTGTAGTTACAGCGATTGGTAAATTAACAAAAAACTTGGAAGGGTAACAGAGAGAAGAGACAACCACAACAACTCGTTCCCGTTCTGGGAACATTAGGAATCAGAAGATTTTCATTCTGAAGGCTCTAGGTAAGTCATGCTATCTATTGCCATAGATAGGCATGACCCTCACTATGAGTGCATCCAGACAGATTGGCCTCTTCTGATGTAAACTCAGAACCTGTAAAACAGGATCTTTTTCTTTAAATATGAATGAAATGCACATGTAACCTAGCACTTAAAAATAGCTGTGTGAAATAAAAATGAACATTAGCTTTTGTTTGGGATTTCTCCCAGTAAGGAGCAGTTGGCTGGAACAGAGCGTAACGGCCTCATAATTGCTGCACTGATGAAA
This sequence comes from Pachycephala philippinensis, assembly GCA_013397055.1. Lineage (NCBI taxonomy): Eukaryota > Metazoa > Chordata > Aves > Passeriformes > Pachycephala > Pachycephala philippinensis. The sequence continues at coordinate 229,313 of VWZT01005696.1, read as the reverse complement.
TCAGAAACAGGGCTGCCAGGGTAATGCCACACCATCACCCTCAGCTCCTGTGGGAATGGAAGGCAGTGTTTAATCCAAATACTTTTTCAGATCCATCTCTCACAGTAAGAGCTGATATCACAGGAAGATACTCCAACCGGCTGTACACTTACGAACCACAGGACATGATGTTCCGTAAGTGCCCCTTTGCTGTGCTACTTTGCATTTCTCGTTGTAAGCAGCCAGATACCCCCATCCCAGTCACTTGTGCTTGAGAAGGATCTCAAAGTAAAGACTAAATACCGTGTGAGAGCATTTGCAATAAATTATAATGGTCTAACCTGTTCTAGCAAAACAATCACACCCATTGTCCTATTGAATTTATTGGGACTACTCAAGTAAGAAAAATGGAAAGATCATGGGTGAGAACCTTCAGGATCAAGATCTGAGCAGTTTTATGGAGAATGGTGAAAGTCACTATGCCCAAAAGTATCCAAGTGTACAATATAAATAACCAATGGTGGGAGAGAATCAGTAAAGAAATGCTGGTGGTTATGTCCATACTCCTAACAGCCATACTTCAGAAAGGAATGTGATTTTTCAGGTTGAGCCAGTTCTTAGTCTATGCCATCTATTTGACACCAATGCAGTACCTCACCATAAATACACACATCACATCTTATTACCAGGCTTGCTGTTGAGAAATGAGGGAGTTGAGAGGAGTCAAATGCCTGAAGTTAAAAATTTTGATTCATGAATTTTTTTACTTTCTGTTTTAGTATCAATAACAGAATTTTCAAAATAGAAATCTCTAAAATAAAATGTGTGACCATAAATCAATTTCAGTATGAATAATTTACTAAATAAAACTAGGTGGCTTTTTTTTTAATTGTACAAATGTACTTCTAACACATTTTCACAGTTCTTACTTATTTTTCTTTCAGTAATAGAGAACATGAAGAAAGCACTACGCCTCATTCAGACAGAACTGTAACCAGCAACAGTGAAATGACCCTAACCTCTGTGAGGTGAAGCTGCACCTCTCTGTCTCTACTTGCAAATTGAACTTTTACCAAGAAGATTTGGTGTATCAGATTTCATAAGAAATGTATCTGTACAAGTTGGAGAAGAAACATAGAAAGACTGTAGCATAGCACCCATTTGGAAAACAAGAGGAGAAATACATTAAACACTTTGAAATTAATTATCTAAATAACTGAAAATGATGTTTTTTAAGTGCAGCAAATTCAAGCTGTATTTTACCAATCCAATTATGACTCTGTTAGGTCAGCTATGACTTCTGAAGAATAGTTATAAATGATCTTTTGATGCTTATTTGCAATTTATTACATGAGTTAATAGCTGCATCTTAGCTCCTCATTTTAACTTTTATTGCAAGAAGCTTATTAATTCTTAGTGTACCCCTGCTTTATACAGTTATTTCTCATTAAAGGAAAGAAAACTTTGCTGTCAAATCAGACTGGAAAGTTCATGCTATAAATTTTGGAATAGCTTTCAAAAACAAAATAACAAAAAACAACAGTGTTCTGGGCTTAGCTTTCCTCTGTATTATCCTTTAACTTCTGTTGTTGTAGCTGAAAACAGAAGAGACTGAGCATGCAGTCTCAGTGAGGTGATAATAATCAAAGGGCATCTACAGGTTTTGCAGCAATAAAGATACAGTGAAGCAAGAGAGATGGAAGGAGATAGACCCAGAAGTCCAACCCTGAGGCTGAGTGATGCTAAAGTCTGGCATGGGAAAAATGAGGAGGTTTATCCTAGCTCTTTTCTTTTAAATGGCACTTGAGTTATGGGAAACTCATCCCAGGTCATTCCCTCCTTTTCTGTAGCATTCCACCATGAAGATGGTAGCTTATTGAGGGAATCTGGACAAACAAAATCCTTGCAAAATTTCCACAGGATAGCTGTATGAAAGGGTGAACACACCTGTTTTGAGTAAAAATCTAAAGTCAGTTGAAATGGTTTATTATGCCAGCAGTGTGGTTTTTTGTTAGAGCAAAACAGTCAGCACTTCACCTGCAGTAGGAGCATGTATGTTGTGTTACATGTAAAACACCTGTGTCATTTGTTTGTGCCACCTGCCATTTGCTGTGATGCTGACTGAGTGCATATAATAGATGAAAGAAGGATCTCTGCAGGAAAGCTTTGTTAATTCACAATACCCTGTATCTATATGTCATGAGTGAGTTATATTGCATGTATCCATGTCTTCAGACTTATTTAAAATTTGCATATAAGCATCTATTCCAACACAGTGGAGATAAATGACCTGTACACTAAAAGAAAAAATTTTTGTTTCAGTCATTAGCAACGTGCTGTCTTTACAATCAGTGTGATGTTTTTAACCTATGGGAAAAAGGCTAGAAGTAAAATTAAACTGCAAATTTCATTCCTTTGATTTGTGCTGAGCTCTACTCGTTTATGTCTTTATCTGTTCCAGATTTGGCAAGATTTCCCGGTCTGTGGTCATACTTTCTTTTGAGCATGCCAGAGATATTCTGGAGAAAGGAATGCAAGCTAGCTGCCAGAGATGACCCAGGGTAGCCATGACAGCCGTTCATCTTCCTTTTCTCCAGGCTAAACAACCCCAGTACCCCCAGTTTCCTCACGAAACTCATGCTCCAGACCCTTCACCAGCTTCATTGCCCCCCTCTAGACACCCGTCTCTCTTGCTGGCCTTCCCCCCAACTCTTACCCATAAACACTCAACCCTGTCACCACCATCACCAAACTCTAGGCACTCCAAACTCCCTGACATACAGAGTTACCCCACTGCCTCCCCTTCCTTGCCTGCCCCTTTTGGAGGGTTTATAGCCATCCCCTGCAGCACTCCAGTTGTGCCAGTCGTCCCACCATGTTTCCATGATGCCAACCTACACCAGTGTTCCTGATTCACAGTGGCTTCCAAATCTTTCTGTTCATTGCCCATGCTGTGTGCATTGTGTACTTCTGTTGGGCTATTGATCCTGCCACCTCTTTGAGGGGAGAAACCCTAATTCCTACATGACCATTCCCAGGCACTTCCATGGTTTCTAACATCAATAACTCCTGTGTCTTTGCTGCCACATGGCTCCATCCCCTACCTCCACTGAGAGGGCAGACCAAAGGACCTCACCAGCACGCTGTCCCTCAAACATTTGCGTGCCACTACCAGACTTAACTCCAGTTAAGTTACTGTTTTTATCCCCTTCCCTCTTCAAACCCAGTTTAAAGTTCTTTATTCCTTTAGGGCATCCATTTACAGGCAAAGAGGTGGCTGTCAAGAATGCACAAAGCTAGAATCCCAAAAGATTTGTGATACATGACCACAGTCCAGAGCTTACTTGATCTCAGGAAAGCTAAACTCCATAATCTGTCTCACCTCAGTGCTGAAAAAGGAAAAAAAAAATTGTACCACTTACTGGAATTGTGGAAGAAACAAGTAATTCAAGCCCTGGTCCTGGAAGGCTACTGTTGTTCTGCTTGTTTTTGGCATTTGATAGTGAGCCAGCAGACAGGAAACAAACTGTGTGAATTAAATAAAACAAATAACCACATTTTCAGAACAATGCAATGATCACTGACTTAATTGTCAAATGAAAGTTAGACTTTCACTGTAGTGAATGTTATTCTAACATCTGAAGAAAATCCAGATTAATTTCCAAAGGTATTATTGATAATGATTGCATCTGTAACTTAGAACAGTATTTGCTACTGCGGAAGTTTGCAATAGTTTTAACAAATCACTCATTCAAGCAGAGAGTAGCCACTTTCCGGAGATACCACAGGCACATGAGTTATCCTGTGTCAGATGAAATCTCTTTGCAAAGTAACTAAAGGGGATTCCACCCTCTTTTTTCCCTTCTCAAATCCCCATAAGTACTATGCTGAAACGTGTTCCCAGCTATAGCCTTCAGAAATGGGACTGAATCTTTGATTCTTAAAGACTCAGATCCAGTCCTTTTGGTGGAGCTAGATATTCAGGTAAGAAATACCCTGTATGCACATAGTTTTTATTCACAACTTAGTTCAATTCTCAGCCTTAATTTTAGAGCTGCTACTACATTTCTGCCTTCTCTTTGAAGACTGTTTTGCCAGGTAATATTTCTGCAGATGGAACAGAAACTCAGATCTCAGTTTGAAGTCTCATTGCTCTGAGATAACATAGTAAGTCTGTACCCTGTTCAATAACAGACATAACATGATTCTTTCCCCTCTTTTCCTCTGAAATGAATGGCATGATAGTCTGCTCCCTCTTTTATTCCCTGCTTTTCTTCTTGCATGCCACACACATTTATTCACAACATTAGTGGGCAGATTTTTATTGATACTCTTTACTTTCTGCTTTCTTAAGGAAAGAGTTGGAAACTGTTCCTTTTGTTCCTTGGTTATCTGGAACTAAACCAACCTGGTTAGAGCTGAAAGAAGAGAATAAAAGCCTGAAAACGTGAATGTGAGAGCAGAAGTTGTTTTACACAGAATAAATTCAGTCAGAGTATAAGGACCAATAGATGAGAACACCTATCTGTGCAGACTGTGTGCTTTTACAGAATTCATAACCTGTATTCTCTATGGTTATACCTTAATATTCACATGGGCATAATGCAGCATCACCTGTAGAAGTCCATGTTTTATACAAAAAGTTTTCTGAGTTTTGCCTTTGGTATGAACACAACACATTCTGGTACGCAAACTTTACTGCCACCTGTTCACATATCCTTGTCTACTTTACTGTCTGGACTTATCTGGTGTAATCAGACCAGGAGTAGACAAACAAACGTGGACTTAACGTCAGTGAGGTGAGGCTCGGGAACCTGAGAACTGACAGAACAGGATCCTCCCCTGTGTATCCGTCTCAGCGCAGAAAGGCGTTGCCTTTTCCAGGCAGATGGCTGATCTATTGGTCTGTGCAGCTAAAACATTTTCCCATGTGCAAATATTTGCGCTTGACCAGAACAAAAGAAAAGGCACCATACCTTTGTGTACCGTGGAGGTGAGAGAGTGTGGGACACCTCAGCACTTAAACTGCAAAAGTAACTTGAGCTTGCAGAATGAGACTGATAAATTTTGTCTTGTTTCATGTTTTACACGTGTTCTTGCCAAAGGCTGACACAGAGAAAGTTCCAAATGCTGAGGTGTCCTCCACAGGATCAACCAAGTCACTGACCTGCTTCCTTTTGTTTGTTCCTTTGTTCAAATGGATGTACAGATCAGCAGTGCAAGTCAGAAGGAAATAAATAGTCCCCATGGCAATTAAAAAGTCCAAAACCTCCAAATAGAAGGGGAGGAATTTACTTTTCCACCAGAAAATCTACAGAATTTGCAGTCTATCTATTAATTCCTTTTCCTTGCTGCCCAAGATGCTCATGCAGTTCATCACTTGCCATCTTCTGTTGCTACCATGCATTGTAAAGTAACTGACCCCCTAGTCACTAAAAGGGGATCTATTTCAGCAGACTGTCTTCTCTTAGGAGGTATCAGATATTTGCTGATCCCTTTAGAATCAGACAAGACACACAAAAACAGCAGCTTCCCCTATCTTTGTGTAGTTAGAAAAAACCCAAATAAGCAGAATCATCTTTTAGTTCACACTGCCATATCAAGAACTGCATTTTGAAATTTCACTATAATGCCAACTCCAGCAGACATTCATCAAGTCAGCCTCTGTACATGTCTAAGTATGGCCTGTGAGAAAGAGAAAAAATACCATACACAATAACTTTTCAAGTTTATAAGACTGAAAAGACAACACTCCAGATGAAATGTGTTGGTGCTTAGACTGTGTTACTGTTTCAGGAAAGAGCCTAAAACTGCTTCAAAAAGATCTACTGTGTCTTCTGTTACCTTTCTGAGGCATTACTTACTACTCCTTCACACACCCTGGCTGCATGTCCCCAGGTGATTGTTTGTAAAAGGCTGGCACACAGGAACCCACCCTGTATTTAGCACTCAGCCAGCTGCAGAGAGGCAAGTTCACGGATGTATAAAAACCATGACCTTCATTGCTTATGTTCATGTACGGGGAAAAGATCAGTGACTGCCTGGAGAAGAAGCTACACCCTACAGTGAGGAATATTGCACAGGACAGAGAGAAAAGTAGCCTTGCTCTGCTAAGGGATTTTTTTGCTTCAAGTCTACAAGTAGGTGGGGCTCTGATTTTACACAGCACTTGAGCATTTGTATCAGAGCTTAAGAGCGGAAGAAGAGCTCACATCTTCCAGACCTCCACTGCTTCATTTGGAAGACATATCCACAAACAATATATGTTACTGTTATCAAATATTTTCATACATACATTTCCACTGAGGAGCATTCTTGCCCTAATCGAAAAAATATTCCCTCACGGCCTCAATGGCTTAGTTCTCATTAATTTGTATATTCTCAACCTTGACCAAAAAAAAAACCCAAAAACCCCCAAAATTTCTAAATCCCATAATGAATTCCCAAAAGGGATTTCAAAGATTCAGAGCAACAGTTACCCTGGACCTGGATCCTGGATCTCCACTGAGAGGGAAAAACACCCTTTCTTATTTACCTACCAAACAAATTAATACACAGGGAGTCACAGTACAGTAAAAATGTATTATGGGCTGTCCTGCATTCTTGGACTAAAGATATGAGATGTGGAACAACTCCATTAAAGAGAAATAAACCTTTAGTGTTTGTTTCACTGTTGTTTATAAAAGCCAAGAAACAGCTTTGTGGATATCTCACAGAGAATTTTAAATGAACAAGCATTTCTATTTCTAGAAGGCAACAGTGCAAATTTGAGCCTATCTGAAGTGTTTATGTGGTAGCCATTTTATTAACACCATCAAATACGACTACTGGGGATACCTTCAGGCTGCTTTTCCTGACCAAATGTGTTGACTGCACAGATGATGAGCTGAGGTTGTAAAGCCCTAGGTACAGCTACAGGGCATTTCTGAGCACAAAGGACCAAACACCTTAAGCACACAAAGGTGTATCCACAGGCAGGTGTGCTGCCTGAAGGTGTCCTACCACGTGGAAGCAGCATTAAAGAGACTGACAGATCCTTTGGTTATTTACCCTGAAGTGAGTTGCAGGAGCTAAGGATGTTTAGCTTTCCATATTTTCATACAGAAGGAACTAAAACACGGGCAGGCTAAAATCATGCAAAAAACACGTGGCAGGTCAAGGAAATGAGGGTGCTTTTATCCAACTAATATTAATGGATAAAAGCACCAGCTAATTAGCACTGCCTCTTTCTCACTGTGAAATCTGTTCTATCAGTCATTTGAATTCCTGAAATTAAGGGAGAAAAGGCATTGCGTTAAGACAAATGAAAGAGAGCATCCACAATTTTGTAACCAACACATAAACCATAAAACCTTTCCTTCCTGCACTGAAACAAATCAAAGGATACGTGTCCTTTGAGAGGATGACTCACCAAGAAAGCTAAAGAAAAGTCTTCCTGCTATATAGTTTCATAACATGGTCTACTGAGCCATAAACCCAGAAGTAACAATGTCTTTGAGAAAGAGTAAATTTCCGAAATACTTTCAGTAAACATAATTCCACAGCTCCAGCTACAGTGCTAGAGGTATATTAGTAGTTATCATGTGTCCAGGCAAAGTTGAAATTCATTTAAAGAAGAAACTGTGGTTCCAAGTCTGACAATAGCAAGCACTGCCAGTGCCAGTAAATACTTTGGCACTACACTATATGTGTATTTTAGTCATGTAGGCTCAATATGTTTGTGGCAGTTTGCTGATAAATTATGGAAATATTCAAGCTACATAGGGACTATAGGGGCAAGTTGCTAAAAAGATGTCTGGCTCATAGCCACACTTTGAAACAACAAAGTTGAAAAACAAGAAAAATCTCCCATAAAAGTAATTATAATAATTTAAAACAGTGCAGAGAAAAATAAAAGTTTTATCTATTGGTATGCACAATTTGTGAACGCATTGGCTACACTCGCCAAATTGAGAATAACAAATACACTTCTGGGGGTATTTTATTTATGGAAATGTAGATTGCTTTGCATGCTGATACAGGGATGGGGGAAGGACAGGTAGCAGGATTATGGCTCCCATCCCTTTTGTGGGTAGCCAACACAACTGGGTGCCTCTCTATGCTGCCTGTCCACAGACACATATGGCATGGGGAACAAATGGGAGGAATTAGAAGTCTGCATGCAGTTGCTGGGCTTACTAGGACTCTAATGAAAGTGTTCAAGGCCAGCTCGGATGGGGCCCTGAGCAACCTGGTCCAGGGGAAGCTGTCCCTGACCATGTCAGGGTATTTGGAACTAGATGATCTTTAAGGTCCCTTCCAACCCAAATGATTCTGTGAGGACAGAGCCCAGCCCCAACAGCAGCACTCGTGGTGGCTGACGTGAACACATTTCCCCTTTTTGGCCATTATATTCCTCACATGGTGCTTGAGGTGAGTGATTACTGCACAAGCAAAATGCAGTTCCTAGTCAACAATACTGGCTCTGCCTTGATGAAGGGAAGCTATGGTAGCTGTCATTATTGTTCTCCTTGGTTCATTTTGACACACGATTAAACAATAATCATAATCCCTTAATTGTTATGAGGCTATCTGAAGTTTAACAAGTAGCTAAATGCTAGTTGACCTTGTACAAATTTGGAGCAGAAGCTTATGTTTCAAGGTCAGAGTATCCACTACAGCCTGAGACAGGTGGCAGAAGAAATACAGGCTTGGCCCTGTATCTACCAAATATGAAGCTAACTTCTTAGTTAGAGAAAACTCTCTCAATTTGAGACCAATTGCCTCAGAGCAGAGCCTTGGCCTTCGGTGTGCAGCTAGTTGTTGAGTCCTGAAGTTTCTTTTGGGTTATTTTCTCTTATTTTAGGCGTATTACCCCAAAATCAGGTTAGCTGTTAACATGAAGTGCTTTGGTTAGAACAGATGCCTGAGTTCCCTGTTGATGCCTGAAGGGCAGTGTGCACAAGCACATGAGGATCTCTCACTCCCTGTGACTTACCTACACATCAAGTGCTTTCATGCAATGCAAGTACATATTTGGAACATGTTGTCTCTCCTGTACTGGGAGGTCGCATTTTTAATGACTGATTTTATTATAAGAAGGATATAAACTTACTGTATGAAACATCAAACATATTGCCAGTGTGTTTCTGCAGTTAAATCGTGAGTGGTTATAATCTCTTGTTATAAAAAGCTTGATATAGAAAGGCTGCCTCCTCCTGGCATATGTTGGTTCTAATCACTTCTTTATGCACCTCTTCAGGCAACAAAAAACATCTCTAATTATCCTCATAGTTACCAAGGCAATTACTGTGTGATGATCACAGAAAATTTTCAAATTCCTCTCCTATTTAAGCTAGACTTTGTGAAACCAGAGTAGAAGAGCAAATAGAAGTTAGCTTGTTTAATAGACAAAGGACAGCTTTTACACAGTTGAAGTCACAATGCTAGGCAAGAGTAGATCTTGAATGAAATGCAGATTTGTTAATTTTAGGTGCAAATTGATGAAGTAAGTGGTAACTTATATAAGCAACTTACATAAGTGTAGCCGTTCTACACATTACACTTGAAAAATGTATTCTCTTTCTATAGCTGTGGGTTTTTTTCCTTTTCATGTTGACAAAATCACTTGTACCTTATAGACCTAAAATTCATCTTTATGTTTCAACAAATTATTTGGATAAGACAGCAAGAGAGACTATAATAGCTGGGCATGATAATTTAGCAACCTATGCTACTAAACCATGAGTTAATTTATTTAAAAACATTCCATACTAAGGAACATAACAGTGATACACTTCTTTAATTTGTTTTTAAAATGTGCACATGCATCTCAAGTCTCCTGGTCACTGTTACCTTGTCTGCACAAAATGTTTATCCTCCCTTGATTTAAGAGGAAAAACATGAAAGAAAGCAATGTCAAAAGACTGAATTTGGAAGACAGTAGAGAAAGAAAGGATAAGCTATTCACTGAAAATTTCCTCTATATGTCTTAAATGATGTTTTCCTGAACTCGAGCCAGAATTAAGCCAGAAACTAAAGCCTTGAGGCTGTCATTCTATAGGAGAAAAGCATGAGTCAGCTGTCAGAGGCTGCCTGGGGAAGGGAGGGCCATCACTGACAGGTATTTAAGACAAATATTGTAACATATTGCCTTGTCCTACTCAACAGAAGATGGAGCAACACAGGCTGTAAAGAACAACAGTGCAAAATGTGCCTTTATAGGTTCTTTTCTCCATGCACGCTATACCTGGGGAAAAAAAAAAAAAATGCATCAAAGGGATGCTGGTCTGAACTACTTTAAGCTGCCATTTCCCTGCACGGATTTGCTAGGGAAGGAGCTCTGGAATCTGACCTCCCCATTTACAGTGATTACACATTATTCTGTCTCTCTCATATCTCCAGGCCGTTCAGCTCCCTTATGTAGGTAGATTGTGCCTATGTCTTGGTCCTTCCTGGGATGAGGAAGGAAAGGAATTATGGGCATCTCCAAAGGGAAGGCCACCTGGATTAATTGAGCTGGTAAATGAATCAAGGAAGTCAAGAATGTAGCTTCCACAGCAAGGGGTATAAATAAGGAAATACTTCTCCAGTGAATTTCTCTCATAAGTGACTAGAAAATTATTTTATCACCAGGGCACATAATTTAAGTAATACTCATAAATCAGAGGAATTTTCACAATCAGATAAAAACTGCTATAACTAAAACATTTATTTTTAGGTAAAACTATGGGTATGATATGAGGTTTTTTTTCACCGAAACAGCACTTTGTGTTTTTCTGAATTATAAATTCGGTTGCACAATTAAAATAACCCAGAAATGGGCATGTATCCATGACAGCAAACTTCCAGCCCCTGCACAGAGTTTTGATTGTTGCTCAACATTTCTTTGTCATTGGTTTATTATGTTACCGATTCTATTAATCTTCATTTAGAGATCCCTCTTTCTGAAACACCTGAGAGAACAGACGTGAGCCAAACCCTTCACAATGCAGCTATTCACTGTGGACTCTGCTGAGCAGTCGCTCAGGGTTAGTCACGTCAGGAGTGGTTGCAATTGTTCCTACAGGGTTTGTGGGAGGCTCTGTGGGAGATAACAGCATCCTTTCCTACGCTACAGGAAGTTCACACCATAAGCATGTGTATCACTGCCCTGACTCTTCATTTCCTCCTCCAGCACAAAAGTGCATCCAGGCAGGAAGAACTGTCAGTGGCCATCACACCCTCCCTTTTAGGCACAGAAAGCACAGGGCAGCTTTCTTCCTTTTTCACCACATGATGACTCCTGTGTTTCATCGAGGACCCCGTGCATGGCGAGCAAACCAGTCCAAGCTCCTATCTGCTTTCCCCTTGTCTCCAGCACCCACCCAGCTAAGCAAACAGGGCAAGGCAAAGCTGTGCTCAGCTGCAGCAGCAGCCAGCCTGCACAGCGATGCCACTCCCTCTGCAGAGGCACAGCTTAAGCTTAATTTCCAGAACACATCTATCCTCCCAGGTCGGTTTGCACAAAGCAGTCTGTGTCCCTTAATTCTTTTCCACAGATACAAAACCTTCACTGAATGCACAGCAGGGCCTCAGTCTGAGCAGTGAACTTAATGTGACCAGCTCAGGGATCAAAGGTCTTACTGCACATTTACAACACAAAAAGAGTTGTCAAACAGTATGACAAGAACGATCGAGCATTCAAGAATCATTCTTTATCACTTTATTTGATAGGATAAGCTGCTTCCTATGCTCCCTCAATACCAGAGTATTACAGGGGGCAAGAAGGCAGAATATTAATCTTCAATAATCAGGCAAGAAGGAAACAAACAGCCTGGGTCAGAATGACAGCCATCCCCCAGCGTGGGTATATTTAAGGGCTTTGTTGAACAGGCTACCATGTGAAAAACCTCCCAACAGTCCTCCCAGTGCAGCAGCTTAGTGCAGTTGTTTAGTCTCTCATTTCTGAGCTCCTCGCCACAGGAGCACAATTAGAGCCAGCACTGAGGCATTCCTCAGGCTGGGCTGGCAGGGCTGACCTCCTGCCCTCCCCTTCACCAGAGAAGCAGTGATCTCAGCGAGCACCAACCACATCATTGACATCATGCTAGGCACTGTAATGAGACAGCGTGTCCTTTGTCAACGGGCAGATTCATCCAACTTGGCAGCCCCCAGCCACAGGCATGACTTACTGGTTCAGAATAAATTCACACAGAGAGGAGCAGGGTTGCCTGCTCACCACAATGGAAAGACCCTCTGATGGACAGTCTTGATGTCCCTCTTCACAAAACAAACAGAGAAGTCCATGAGGCTTTTCAATTTTGCAGCAGTGAGCAGTGGTCTTAATGGATATCAAATGTTTCAAACGATGACCACTATGAAAGAAGCTTGTTTCCTGTTCCCAAATATTAACTGAAAAAGAGGCCTGCTGCATCACTGCTCTGGCAAGATCCTTTGTCCTTTCTGGAGTCTGCATGTGAATAATGATAGATAGATAGATAGACAGATAGGTAGATGTTTTTAAAATGTAGATTTAAAAATTTCTGGGTCAGATTTTGATAATATATGGAGATCTGCATTCATTGAAACAATAAACAGGAATAAAAGTACACAAGATTTGGGACAGGTCTGAGATTTAGGACAAATTATTTAAGACTAATCAACATATAAATAATTACTTAATACTAAAGGAAGTTCTTTGGTCCTAAATTAGGAGCAGCTTGACAAATTGAAACCATCATGGATAAATATAGCATGGGTATATTTATTCCCTGAAACTATTCTTGAAAACATCAAGTCGGTCAGGAACAGGCAGGCAGCCACTCACAAGCTGACACGTTTTCTCTCCATCAGTAAAAGTGATTTGAAGGGGATTTGCATTACAAGAATACTCAACAGATTTGCTATTGCTTAGCACAACATGCTGGAAATAGAACATTTGCAGCAGACTTATTATCTGACCTAGGTCATCTCCTGATTAAACATATATAGATTGGAAGAGATTAGTCATTAAACAAAGTAGAGGTACAAGCCGAGCTACTGCTTACATGAAGAAACTATATCCAATTAGCTTTGCAATTGAGCTAAATGCAGGAATTAAGAGGAAGGTAGTTTCAGGACACTTCCGCCAGCACATCCTGTTCAGGATGCCTGAACACACACCTGCTACACCCCTGCATTACACCGAGTTATATTTCCATATTCTGTGCCACAGGGACAGTATTTCAAAGATTATTTAACATTAACACCACTATAATTGGGAAAAATTAAGGATGAATTTAAAAAACGAGTCAGTAACAAAAAGCTGCCCTGACACATTGTTTTCAAACCAAGAGTTATAATCACACATATATGCATCGTCATGCCCCCAGGTCATCCAGGGAGAGGGCTGAGATCTCACTCTAAGCTGCTGCTTCCGTTCAAAGCCAGACCCCAGGAACTGGACAGGAACCAGGACACAACTGAGCACTCACACATGACACACAGGCTGTACCTCAGACAGCTTAACCTTAAAACCATGTCTGGCAGAAGTGAAACTCTTCATATAGACCTGGCAAAGGAAGGGCTACTCAGCATTACAGCAAAGCTCACCCAAAAAGAAAGAGGAAGTTCTTCAGGGACTGAAAAAGACTAGGAATGAAGACACCCAGCAAAGCAGTTAACTGATTACCCATAATGGTGAGACTGGTGCATTCCATCTGTCAAAATGACAGCATGATCACTCCTTTGTCCCAAATAACCCCAGTGGTGCTTAGGCCAATTTTTGCACAGTATTATATCAGATAAGCTAAGATTTATCGCTCAAAAGGAGAAACTTTTCCAAACATTTGTGTGGCTATGTTGTGACCTGCCAATTCCTTCACTTCTGTGTGTACTTACAACACTCTGCTCCAGTAGCTCTGGCATAGGGGACTCCATCAACCTCACAAGCACCCTGTGCTCTCACACCTCCATTTATATAATTTCTCTTTTTGTTATTATAATAGTTTGCTAACACAGTTTCATTGTCACAGTTTCATAACTGAATTGATGTATGTGATTAATTTTAGAGCTTTACAGTTGCTTATTTGATTTCATCTTAGGAGGCACAAATGGTAGAGCCCCAGAGAAAAACTGGATTCAAAGTGTAGATGTCATATTAAGATGCCCCACAAGAACTCTGGAATGACCCAGGTTCATGTCCAAAACTCCTTGAGAATGGTAAAAGCTGTAGTAATTGTGGAGTGCTAAACACCTAAACCATGTTTAACAATATGTTTCTAATCAACAAGGACACGAAAGTGACATAGTAGAAAGTAAATTTAGTAATGGTAGGCACAAAATGCAGATCCGGGTTGTAGATGCAAGTGTTGAGTCCAAGATTGCTCAGGTTCCAGTGGCATTTTGTCCTGGAGTTGCAGGTTGAATGAATAGCAATTTCAAAGATTTAAATCTCTTGCTCTAGCATTTTTAAAAGCCTCACTATGCTTCAAGGAGCCCTTAAATTCTCCATTTGACTCCATGAGACAAAATTCCATTATCTGATATTCTACCAAGACTGGAAGACTCTATGGAAAATTACAAATTTCATGTGTCATGCTACGTCTTACCCCACCATCTAATTATGATTTAACCTATTTTATCTAACCAATCTCCCACCAGACTATTCAACTGGTTAAGTCCCTCCTAAAACATAGACTTTATCACTGACTCATGCTTTCACTTAGAGAATTATTCACACTGCCAGTTCTTTGATCAAGCACCTTTTTTTAAAAGTTACTTTTTTGTTTAAAATGTTTGGTTGACAACAAATAACTCTCTGGATCCCCAGTCACACCTTTTAAAAAGCTCGCCTAAATCATAGTTTTCATTCTTCTGCAGAAGCCGGGGGAAAAAAAAAAAAGAATGAAAAAAAAGTGGTGTGAATCTGACTGCACTGCTGGTTTGAAGTTGCATGGTGCAGAGCCTATGAATAGGCCCAAAGGCAGGGATATCTCCACTGAAAAAAAGAACTAATGTTATTACTCCTGACTCCAAATATGCATTTATTTTCCAAAATATCAACCCTGGCACCTGTAGCAAATGGGCAAAGAGATGTTGGTGGGTGTCTCATTAATATCTTTGCTAAGTCTATGATTTAGCGTGAACTGGCGAATAACACAATCTTAAAAATATAGAATAGTATAACAAAAAACCCAAAACTGTAGGGTGGAGCGTTTATTTGCATTGAGTTTTAAATCCAATTCATTTCCTGTTAGAAGTATTGCAGCAATATTTTTGGTACAACTTAGCTGCAAGCTACTGTTCAACCAGCAGAGTCAGCCCAGCACTTTCATCCATCTCAGATTTGCTGACTGAGAGCTGCATTCCTGCCTTAGGATGCCCCCTCCAACACACTCAGAATGCAATACCATCTTGCATAGAACACACAGAGAGAAAGTAAAAGGGTATCTCCCTTCATGGATAGAATAAAATCTTTGCCATTTATCTGCCATAATATTCAAACCTCATAACTGTTACACACCACAGGTAGTCTCGCTCTCTCTCCCTCTCTCCCTCTTTCCACTTCCCTAGTCAAACTAAAGGTAACAAGTAGGATATTTTGATTATTAATTAAACAAAGCCACTCCCAAATTGCTATGGTGCCACAGAGCAGAGAACCAACACCCAGGGCTAGTGCTATTAGAGATTCCTGCTCGCCAGCTCTGCGAGTCACCCTGGGCGAGACTCATACACAAGGCAGATTTCAATGAAACCAAGCAAATTGGAGACTAGCACTGCTCTGGAACTGGTTAGAAGGCTTAACCAGAATTCAGCTCCACCACAATGTATCTTCCACCTGAACCAAAGTATTTTATCAAGCAAAGTTTCTATATAAAGCAGTTTGCAAGGAGAGCTGAATTTATCATACCAGCTGATGCAGTCAGAAAAAGCAAAGGGTGTTCAGTTTGAGATTCACTTAAGGGCTGACTTGTACATTAGCATTCCTGTACAAAAACCAAAAAACGGCCTTTTGACAAGTGGCCAAGAACAGAGCTTGACTTTAAAATTTTTAGAAATAGCAGTAAGATAGATGCATATAGAATTTGGAAGCTGAAGTCTCTCTGCTTAATGTGGACCAGATCACTGAATGAACTCACAGAAGGTTTGTTTGCTCACCAAACAGGCAACAGGAAAGACACAAGGAAACATGGTGCACTCTCATGAAGGCAAAACTCTCGAGACTTTCCTGGAGGGGTCTTTGCTAATAGATTCACCTTGCTAATAGAATCAGGTGCTGCAGAGCAAAATGAGTCATTGTTCTTTATGTGAGCAATGTTAGTGACAGGAAGAAAACGTTACGATTGTGCAGTAAAAATAATACCCCTGGAACAATTTTTCTTTTCAATTTAAATTGCCTGTAAACACAAAGCACCAGTTTCATTTTCCCCAGACTTCTGTGAATTTAACACTTCTTCTTTTAAATTAACATCTTTATTCTTTTAACCTGACCATAGAAACATAGAAGATGCTGAGTTGGAAGGGACCCACAAAGGTCATCAAAGTTCAACTTGTGGCCCTGAACAGGACACCCCCAAGAATCACACCATGTGCCCCTTTAAGCATCTTTAGTCTTGCCAAGTCATGTTTCAATTATCTGAAAAAGGTTTGTTAAATGAAACGCTTTTTTCCTTATTTCCCAAATCCAAAGGAACTAAAAAGCCTGTGAGTAATGCAGACCCAAGCTCTACTAGACAAATGCACATGCAACAACAAATGTCCCCACTGACTTTGCTGGAGTGCCTCACAATGTTTAGGCATCTCCCAGAATCTCTCAGAACCTGCAACTGAAATAGTTAAAAGGTAGAGCTACAAGTACCAGGAGTTTTATATTCCTACATTTTCTGTATTTAACAGAAAAAAATGGGGTGGTTTTATTTCAAAACCAATCTGACTGACTCAAGGAGACAGTTGGAAAATTCTTCTTATTATGGTGCATTCATGCTTAAGTTTCATTGACATAGCAGTGTCAATCACCAAAAGGATGGTCTCAAAGTTCAAGGTGCAGCTTGCTGCTGCTTACAGTAACTCTTAGGTTTTTATGATGACTCTACTTTAATTTACCAGCTATAAGAATGTTATTTATTTTTTGGGCTGAGCCAGGACAGTTAAGATGAAAAAGTAGGACTGGTTCTGCATAGCACCTACATGAGAAGCAAAGTCAAGCAAGCTAGATGCTGATCTCTTGCACACATCAACCAGGAAGTTGGCAAGGAAATACAGGTGTGACAATCTTATTGGTCAATAGGAAGAAGAAATACAAGTATAAGGAACACCTCTCAAAACTATGAAGGCATCCTTAGTTTGACCCACTGTCTGAGAGATTCCTTTTCTTCTAACAGAGGAAGAAAAAAGAAAGATTTTATAGGAGATCATACCAAAGGTCTGAGCTCCTAACCATAGAGAACAGCTCTGCACAAATGCAATGTGACATTTGCAATACTCAAGTGTCCACATGAAGCTTGTCCAGAGCTGAAAATAATTTTTAGCTTTTTAGGATTTTCAATCAGAAAGCACAGGTAGCTAGAACAGATAGTGGAGCTTATAAGCTGTTTACAGTTTATTATTTACTCACATGAACCATGTGAAAGCAGCACCTACCATATAAACCTGTAATGAAAGTAATAGCAATACTTACTGGCTCCCATGCCTGTGGTCTTTTGGCATGTGGCACTCACATGAACAGAGCATTGAATAATTGCTTCTCTCCAAATAACTGACATCATCTACATGACTGCTATCCATTACCTTCAGTCTGCTTTTTAACTTTTTGATAAGATATTTGACATTTAAAACTTAGATTCACTGGAGGGATCAGCACTGTGTCCTGAATTAGCAGGTTGGATTCAGCACTGCTAACCAACCCACCGAAGTAGCAAACAGCAGAGCACCACAACAGCCAGGCAAAGACAGGCATTTCCTCCATTCTTCCTGTGCTGCTGATTTATATCCCCTCCACTCATGCCAGAAAGGAAGTGGGTGCTACCAACTGGTCCCTGCTTACTTCTGCCCAGCAACACCTGCAGAATGTAGGAGGCTGCTGGTCGCAGGCAGCTCTCTCCCAGCTGCCTGTTTGCTCTGCAGCTCCAGCAGCTGCGGGATATGAAACAGGAGTGCAGGAACTGAAATCCCAGCCTGCTGCTGTTTGTAATGACTCAATGCATTCAAATCTGAAAACCTAGCTAGCTAAAGCAGTTTGTCTTTCAACACAAAACAACAAATTACACCTTATACCTTCTCATTCAGACACGTTAAATGCAGAAATGACTCCTAACAGATAATTGACACAGGAACTCTAGTATGTGCATTTTTACATATGTATGGCTCCTCATGAAGTGGTCTACTTTTAAGTGGTCTGCTTTCAGATCGTGCTCCCATCTCCATCTTTTTCCACACTATTTTTTTGGCATACAGACTACCTTTGACTTGGTTATATGGGAATTCCCTTCCTCCAAGGGAATCTTCAAGTAATAGAACTAGATACAGGGAACAGCTGGATGCAAAAAGACCACACTGCTTAAGCTCACTTCTATTTCAGTCATTGTCAGCTGCTGGAATGACCCTGTGGAGAGGGAGGGCAAATGAGAGATGGCTGCTCTGTCCCAGTTCCTGTGCCTTTATGCTAAGCATAGCTGAAACATATATCAGCCTTTTGACCACTACTAACTAAGTATTTCACAAGATTTGGGATAGCGTTGTTTATGCCACCTCCAAAAAAACTTTTTAAAAAGAGCAATTTTAAATGAGCATTTTACATTTGAATGCCAAGACAGAGCCACGTTATCATCAGGCCATCAGCTGGAAGTGTGCCAGCAGGAGAATGGGAACACCCATCCTCTATCAGCTCCCTGTGACTGATACTGCTTGTTTAGTGTCACCACCTGCGGGAGCTTGCCATTTCCAGGCTAAACGTTTAAACAAAACTTTAAGTACACGTTGCCTTAAGTCACTCTAATTGTCTTGAACAGCCAGCTAGCTATCCTGATTGGGACATTACAACTGTATTTGTACAGTGTATGACCCACACCATTCTGAAACATGACCACTTCATGGGTAAAAGTTAATAATCATTCATTACCATTCCAGCAATAATATTCTAATCTGTGACCATAGTGTGGCATTTTTCCATTAATTTACCTTATATTGGGCAACAGATCAGCTGTAGCTGAGAGTAGGATATGTGTGGTTTCAATTATAAGTTCACCTTTGTACTATTTAACCTTTCTTTCATACATACTACATATGTAGATTCACCAAATAACAGAATTGTTGAATTTGGCAGGCATCTCTGGAGTCTGTCATGTCCAAGTCCCCTGCTCAAAGCAGGGTCACATACAGCAGGTTGCTCAGGGCTATACCCAGCTGAGTTTTGAATATGTCCAAGGATGGGGATTCCACAACTTTTCTGGACAGCCTCTTCCAGCCTTCAATCATCCACACATTACAAAAGGAAAAAAAATCTACTTGATATTTGCATGTAATTTCCTCAATTTCAATTGACTCTCATCCTGTCACTTGATGTCAGAGAAGAGTCTGGCTTTTCCTTCTTTACTTAGAGTCAAAGAATCCTAGAATGGTTTGGGTTGGAAGGGACCTTAAACACCTTCTAGTTCCAACCCTCCTGACGTGGGCAGGGACACCTTCCACTAGACCAGGCTGCTTAAAGCCCCATCCAACCTGGCCTTGAACACTTCCAGGGATGAGGCATCGACAGCTTCTCTGGGCAACATGTCCCACAGCTTTACCACCCTCACAGCAAAGGATTTCTTTCTAATATCTAATCTGAACCTACTCTCATTCAGTTTAAGGCCGTTATCCCACGTCCTATCCCTACATGCTCTTGAAAAAAAGTCCCTCTCCAGCTTTTTTGTAGGCCCCCTTTACGTACTGGAAGATGCTATAAGGTCTCCTCAGAGCTTTCTCCAGGCTAAAACCCCAAATCAGCCTGTTGAAAACACGGTCCAGCCTTCTGATCATCTCTGTGGCCCTCCTCTGGACAAGGAGGTCCCCACAATCAGGTATTGATACACACAGATGAGATCCCCCTGAGCCATCTCTTCTGCAGCTGAGCAGTCCTACCTCTCTCAGCCCCTCCTCAAATGACAGATGTTCCATCTTTTCACCACCTTTGAACCCTTTTGCTGGACTTGTTCCAGTACGTGCATATCTCCTGTTCTGGGGAGCTCAGAACTGGACCCAGCACTGTGGATGCACTCTCACTTTCTTTGTCCTGCTGGTAATGCAGTGGTCTGCAGCACGTCATTAGGATACTGCATAACAAAAGGAATTAAATTATGTCAATATTTGCAGGCAAGGATTGTAGTGAGAAGCTTTCAGAACTGCGTTCAACATTCTGCATTAGGAAGCACCTCACAGCATGAAGAAGCTGAAAGAGGGTGCTGTGTTATTTCAAAGTTCATGTTACAAACAGCTGAAGGTCAGGCTGGATAAAAGTACTCTTTGCAACCCTGTCCCCCTGCATGACCACTGAATAATGGTATTAATAATCAAACTTTGTTGAACAACTCTTTGAAACATGACAGAAGAGTTATCCCACCACCTCTCTGGGTAACTTGCATGAGTGGTACACTACCCTCCTCACAAAGATGAAAAAACATTCCCCACACTCTCCCCACAAAAAAAAGAAAAAGTAAGGAGAAAAAAAAAAAAAAGGTAAAATAAGAAGGTAAAAACATAGAAGATTTTATACCTGGTCTAAATTTGGAGTGTTAGTTTTACAACTTTGTGGCTGAGACCCAGATAAAAATATAATATTCAGGATCTGGAAAATCCAACTCAGAAATGAGACTGCTAAATCCCAGATTTAACCTTGCCAAGACAACAAGAACTGTCCAAGCAAAGATCCCCCATGCAGTTCAGGCTGAAGCAGAGAGATAAAAATGGTACCATGACATGGACACAGTGAGGATGTGGTGGAACATCTACGACATGGCAGCTGTGAGACCTGCTGCAGAAAGGACTCAGCACTGGAGTCCACTGAAACTGTGCAGTCTGTGTGGCTGACTAAAGCTGCACATTCTGCAATGAATACACAAGCCAAGGAAATGTCAAGAATTTGGGAGAAGATGGAGGGTTCTGCGGACCACTTCATGTAGGCCAGAGAGGGCCAACACCACCAGAGTCTGCAGCTTGGAGGAAAAGACCAACAATACCAGGAAAGAGAGAAACTCGGCAGAACGAACGCATGCACTTCATTGCAGAGGTCATGCTGATTGGGATATTGGCCCCAAAGAAAAAGCAATGTTAAAAAAAAATTATATTAGCACACAAGCCACAGTGAGACTAAGAAAGCAGTTGTGTCAGTGGTTTCAGCTCTGGGAGACTTGCTGAATTATGAACATTGTGGCTCAACTACTTGCCTGTAATAGAGTTTAGCAACCAAGGACCAAGGCAGGCCAGAAACAGAAGGGGGCTTAATTAACAGAAAGGGGCTAGTTAAAAACTGCCTATGTGATACTAAGTACAAAAATAAGCTATTCAAAACATAAACGTTTTCCCCACCATTCTCATACATTACAGTATAACAAAATAGGAAAGTGCTGGCTTACAGATCTCAAGCAATACTGAAAACTGAATATCAGTTGCTCAGACAGGGAAGGAGTCATTGGCTTTAATTTTGTAGTACAGTGAATTCTTTGGCTTTAGACACAGCTGGTTATTTTAATTTATTAAAATGCATTTACTTCAGCATAAGAATTTCAGACATGAAGTGTTGCTGATCATAACTGACTTGCTCAGTTAAGAAGACCAGATAAACAATCTTCTTCACAGGCTGGGGTACACCCCCAGCTCCCCAGTCCCTCTCATCACAGAATCCCTCTTCACTCATTCACTGCCTCCCCGTGGGACTGAAAAAAATATTTCAAAGTTAAGCCTAAATGCTGCGAGGATCAGGCTTTCTCTTACCAAACACAACCGAGCAATTAAGATCCAAATATGCTGAAGTCCTTGAAACTCCTTGGTGTAATAGACCATGACAGTTTCCTTATTGTTGTGAAAAGGGCATTAAAAAATACAAGAGCAAGTATATTTAATATGGGTCTTCAAATGACTTAGTGATTTTAAAACATGTCATTCAGCAATGCCTTCCAGATATCTCAGTACATCACAACTCAAAAGGGAGTACGGTGTAAGAACTGGCTACACAACAAACCCACATCTTTATCTAAAACTATGTGAGAGATGCTCTGTGCTTTCCTCGACAGCCTGTATCAAATGGTGGTGATTTGTAATATAAACATCCACATGTAAGTGGAAAAAAATGCCTCCAGAGATATCAAAATCCTCATGGATTGCTCTTTTGTTTTGCAAGCAGTAATTAAAGAGTCAGATTATCATATTGTAAATCCTTAGCATCTCTTCTGCAAGCAGATTTGAAAAATATTACCAATAAATTGTAGGTGCTGCAAGTTAATTGAGTAATTTATTCAACTAAAAAGAGGAAAAGGTTGGGATGACATATTTTGGAAAACTGTCATCCTTCAGGACAAATCATCAGATTCCTAGCAAAAATTTACCTGAGCTCTGGTTACCAGCTTTAAATGTTCAGCAACAGAAATCTGCTGAAGTTTTGTCTTTCCAGCCATGTATTGAAATGTGGCTTTGTAATGAAAATAAAGTAGACAGGGGATGGTTGAACCACAGCCTTCCAACTCTCAGGAGAACGTCTGGACCACTTATAAGATACCAGGTTCTCCTTTAGTAGCGCTTTCCATTTGCAAGTGTTAGCAAATATTTCCCAAGCCAGCGTGAGAAAAATCTCTTTCTTACCTACCAGATCACAACAGAGCAGGCCTGGGGTCCAGTGCCTGCTCCAGCATAAATGACTATTACACAAATAAAAAGTGTTGGCCTGTGTGACTGGGGTCATCGATCATCATGGCATATCCCAATCCAGACAGCACCTACCTAAAATACTCATGGTAAGGATTTGAACTATTTCAGGGCAAGAAGGAAACAAAATGGGACAGACATCCATCATTGGTGCCAGAGGGTGTCTCAGCTCCTAAATTTTGGGGTACAAGGCTTTCCAGAAAATTTTAGTAAAATTTCATCTGAAGAGCTTTCAGGTGATAAAAACCTGTATATGGTTAAAGCACTGACAACAGAAATTTGACCAGTTCTCAAATAAATTTTGTCTGCTTTCAACCACAATGTCTTACAATATACTACTACTTTAAGAGCACTGGAAGACTGATGATTTCCAGATCTGTCTGTCTCTGGCTTTGACTATGAGCATTGCTAGTGTGGGACTGACTACAAATCTTCATTACTTCTCATTCCTCCCATGTAAATTTCTGATATTTATTCTAAGCAGTAGATCATAAGACTTGGAAACGTGTTTTTTATGAAATTAGGAGAAATGACTGAATTCTAAAACTTATATGTTACAAGATACAAGGAAAAACAAAGCACTTCAGAGAATGCCTTTAGAGCAAATGTAACATCAGCCACCTGAAGCTGTGCAAATTTCGGTATAACATTAAGAACAAAGGCACCTCAGAGCAGGGGAACCAAAACCATATTAAAAATCTGATTACTAGTTTTGTAAAGATGTTAAATATTAACATTAATAGGGTCTACCAGATCTTTATAGCAAAATAGGAAAATGTTCTGGAATAGTTCTATTTTGTTCAAAGCTCTCTGGGGCAGTTCCTGCAAGATTTAGTCACTGAGGCAGAGAAAGTAACCCATCATAAAAGGCCAGAAGAAAACTTAGCAGCTGGGTACAGTCTCAGGGCCCTGAGCAGGGAGCTGTAGGAAAGACTGAGTTCCTCTCTCTCTTCATTAACAAGGCAAAAGGCTGGTTGAGAGACAAGTGTAACTACCTGCATTGGGGTCACTGGGTTTGAGCTGACAGGAAAGCCCCTGTGACTAGCTGTATTTGAATTACTGAGTTACCTGTAGGAAACAATTCTGTCAGAGTAGAACAAGGCTATGTGGAAACAGGCTAAGGTAAATGCATCCCCTGAAAACAGGAGAAAGCAAAGGTGCAAATGAAAGGGAGATACATCTAAGGCTGGAGCCAGGAGCGGGTGGGGGCATAGCTTTGAGGATGCATTTTTAGACAAAACCCAATTTTTTTTATAATGAGTGTTAGTGAGAACCCACCTGCTCATTATCTCTTCACATCACCAGAGAGCAACTAGAACTTCTTTTACAGGCTTTAAAACTACCAAATGCTCTTAGGTGTGACCTGAGAAAAGAGTCAGCAAAGAGCATGTTAAATTACAATTATGAATTATCTAAGCTGAGACCAAAATGGGTACCCAAAGTTTCCTTCCACCTCTAGACTATAGTGGATTAAGGATGTAACCTAAATTCTCCAAAGTGGGTGGTCCCACATCCAAATATGGACCTTGGAGACTTTTGGTATATGTTTTGGAACAAAACCTGAGTGGATGTGGTTTGGATAGACAATTTAGAAGATGACAAATTACATATCTAAATCTTCAGGGACAAGTGCTGGAGAAGAAGTTTATATGCAAATTCTCTCAGGAAAACATACTTATTTCATGAAACATACAGAAAGGGCAGCTAAAATGACTGATGTGCCTGGGAGCTTTAGTTTCACCCTCTTAATATGTCAAACAGCTAAACAAAGCATGGTAGAACTCTTTTTTTTTTTTTGCTTGAGTTCACCGTCTTGCTTGTGCACTTTGTTTTCCTAATTACTATTCATTAAAAAAAAAAAAACCAAAACAAAAAAAACCAAACAAACAAACAAAAAAAAAACAAACCACCAAAACAGAAAACAAACCAAATCCACATTAAGATGCAAAGCTCTTAATTCTCTCAAGTATATTTGTAACAAATGGGTGCTTTTAGCAGCCATCAGAGAGCACTGTGGATTTCAAACAGGAAAATCCATATCTGATGGATTTCATCTACCCAGCTGAGTAGTGTTAAGTATTCACTGCCCATGAACATACGATTTTAATCTCACTGAAATATATGAGGCATGCACCAAGGAGAACATACCGTAGTTTCAACATACATTGCTGAGGACAGGCTTGCACTGACCTCTGAGGAAGGACTGTGTGCAGTCAGTGCAGCAGTGGGGACAACATCCAGGTCTCATTTTCCTGAGCATTGCATTGTATTCTATGTGTATCTGAAACCTAAGATGATTGGTGTTCGTGTTGTAGGTAAAAAATAAATGTCTACACAACTAATTAATAGTGGAATTTGAATAAAATGTTAGCTTAGATCTCTGCTCATGAACAGAGTTTTTTGTTACAGATTCCAAGCACATTTTTGTGGACATCTCTACAAACTCTTTTTTAGGTTTGATTACAATTCTATGTGCTGTTATATGTGCATGTGTGCATAGTTATTTATCTAATTAACATTCACAGTTCTGAGTCATCAATTTAACTTTTTCTAAGGACTAGAAGAACAGCAACCCATACTGATTTTCCAGCCAATCAAAAAAAGACAAATCACTCTTTGGGCAAATCAGGAGTCTTGACTTAAGCTTACCTGGACTTGGATCTTTGCCAATCTTTTTAAATCACCTTTTAAGAAATATCCCAAAAGCTGTCTCTGAACTTTAAATAGTGTGTCTGACAGGAAACAGTAACGTTATTTAATTACAGAATTAACTCTGAATGTTTTGGTGGGGAAAAACTGGAAAGTTTAGCTCTTCGAAAGTAGTATTCAAATTCAAACCTTGTGGGTGGAGTTGGTGTATGAAGGTGCATAAATAGGCAGTAGGAACAGCAGCATTCACACTGAAACCAGGAACACCTTCGCATCCTGGCAGGCGCCTGGAAGAGTAAACAAGGTAAGGCACTGCACACTCCCTGCTTCAGAAGGTACCTGGGGGACCTGTGAGCCTGAGCTAGCTGAGGATGTGCAATCTGATCAGTGGAAAGAAAGACTGCAGCAAAGCAGGTACAGTTCAGCACAGCTTGTTACGAAGGAAAATTTCTAGAGAAATATTGGCTTTGCAGGTTAAAAAAAAACAGGAGAAGAGGGGTTATTTTGGAAAGCTTTTCAAAAGTGCACATAGTCTTCCAGAGGCAAAGTTTTTAAGGAGCAGGTTTAATGTTCCTCTGTCTTTGCTTTCTGCATGCTGCCTCCACAACAGCCTAAAATGTGCCTGATCTTCAGTTTTCTGGTTGTCCCATACCTTTTTTTTTTCTTTTTAAAGAAGCATTACTTCCGCCACATAGCTCTAGCAAAAACAATTCTTGAGGCAACCCTGAGAATCCACAGAGTGTAACTGAACTTCATGCAATTTTCTTCCTTGCCAAGGAGACTTTTCTTAGGGCAGAAAAGCAGTCTGCTGCAAAAGTTGTATTTCATACCCTTAAAACAGGGACTCTTTGGATGTTTGAGCTCTACTGGACATCCCAGTAGCAAAGAGCACTGTATCTCTCATGGAAACTCAGCTAATGTCTCCTCCTGCAGTTCCTACCTGGAAAAACACATTTGATTCCCCGGAGTTTAGTTTTCATTGTCTGAACTTTAAAATCAGCCTGTTGTGGGGGGGTGTTTTTTGTAGGCTTGTTTTTTCTTTTTTCTTGGGTTGTTTTTTTGGTTTTGGTTGTTTTTGTTTTTTTTTTTTTAAGGAATCTTTTCAATGTTCTGTACTGCTTTTAGAATATCTTAAATTTGCTTTTTTGTACCCATTATATTGGTTCTAGTTTCTAGGAGGAAATGTAATGAGAAAACACAGAGTCATGTTGCTGAAGTGCTTTTGCCTTTCAGAGAAATATCTCAGCTGAAATGCTGAGGAGCTTTCCATCAGATGTGTCTCGTCTCCATGACCCAGTCTGGCTCAGGAAAAGCTCTCTGCTTTGTGCTGCTTCCACCCTCAAACTCCATTTCAATTCTCACTGTGTCACACAGCAACTCCTCTCCACTCTTTTTATTATAGATTCTGCTGGGTTTAACAATTAGATTATATTTTTAAGGGAAAAGACAGGATTGAAAGCTTCAACAACACCACTAAGCTGTGTCTATGCTAATGTTCACTGTAAAGCCTAGCTTAACATTCTAACTTCTCATTTGAGTTGCTCCCACAGCAAAATGGGGTAAGAGCTGAGACAAATTAATTTTTCAGCACCGCTGCTGGGTTACTCTAGCACTGGGAGATCAAGGTAGAACTATGAACTTATTAGGACTTGCAAGGACTTTTGGAATTGCAGTAACTCGGTTATTTTACTGAGCATATTCAATCCATGTAAAAAGAAGAGAGAGAAGCTAACAAATATGCACATCCTGAAAGGGCCACGGCCCAGTGGCATGAACAGGGGAGTGGGAAAGCAGCCGGGTCCTTCAGGGCAGTTTGCTAAGCAAACCTCACGTTCCCGTGCCCCCAAGCCCAGGCCCCTGCCTGGAGCTGCTCCTTTCAGCCCTGACTCACCCCGCTGCATATTTGTGGCTTGAGCTGCTGCTTTACCTGCCCTGTCCTTATCTGCTGCGTGCCTCAGCGCCAGCACCGACCCGGGAGGCACCACAGTGACGGGCAGTTTCTCTCACCTGTTCCAGGAGCAGCCATGGAGAAGAGTTACGTGTCCATGCTCTTGCTGCTCATTGTCATCTCCTGTGCTCTGGCAAAGGATGCTGGCAAGAAGGATACAAAGGACACTACTACTAAGCCAAAACTGCCTCAGACACTCTCCAGAGGTAAAAACCAAACTGAAAAAAACCCCCCCACCAAATTTAAAAAAAGTGCAATATTGTGAATATTTCAGCTACTATGCTGTTCTAAAAAAATAATTTTCTTGCAACTCATTCTGCAAAACCTTTTCTAGTAGTTCCTAGTACCCTCTCCTCCTTCATTCCTGATTTAAAGCCCTCTGGCATCGGGTCTGTCCCAGGCCCCTTCTGGCAGAGGTGGGCAGGGGCAGGACTCAGACCTGGGGTCCCTGGCCCTGCTTGTAAGGCACTGTCTGAGGGTGTGTGTGTGTCCCCTGTTCCTCCTGCAGGCTGGGGGGACCAGCTCATCTGGACACAGACCTACGAGGAGGCACTTTTCCGGGCCAAGCACAGGTACCCACCCTGCCCCGCCCCGCTGCACCCACCCTGAGCCCCCCGTGCCTCCCCCGGTCCTAACGAGGGCTCTTCTTTTCCAGCCAGAAACCCCTGATGATTATCCACCACTTGGAAGACTGCCCGCACAGCCAAGGTAATCCTTTTGCACTGGGCGGGGGGGCGTGGGGGGGTGGAATCTTGGTTTAAGTTTCTGGAAAAATGCTGCTTTAAAAAAAAAAACAGCCACCGTTCTGCTCAAACCTTATTGAAGCACTAGCTTGCACAAGCATGGGGAGTGTTCTTCAAGTTACTGTACCACAAAGGTGTTTTCCAATGCGTAGAAATAAAATTAAAATGATAATTCAGAATTGTGTGATATAGAACAGATAAATAAGCACAGGTCAGTAGGGTTTGACCTCTGACAAATCAGCAAAACCAATAGCAAGACCAGTAATGAGAAATAATAATTTGTTGGAAAGGACATATTCAGCTCCCAATATTATCAGTGATTGAGACTGAATCCAGCTAGGGACTAAATCAGTCCAGGCTGAAATTGAGATCTTGCAGGATTTCTGGTAACTGGGACTGCTCTTTTCCCAATGTCTTTGAATTTATCTGAGGGCCCTCCTTCCTGCAAGTCAATCCACATGGCAAGGCCTTTGCATCCATCCATAGCTCCAGTAACTCCAGAAGGGATTTTGTACAAGCATTTAAACCCTTCCAAACATCTCAGTCTGAAGCCCTACGTGCTGTATCAACAAATGCCTTAGGAACTGGGGCCAGAAACCACAATAGTAGAACAGGAGGTTTGAAGGGTCAAAAGCTCAAATTCAAACCTAAGCTGACAAATTTGAAAGCCAGCTGCACTGTCTGAAGGAAGAGGGGACATTTTGCATTATTATAATTACTCTTTAATGCAGAATATAAATGAGTGGATCATGTTCCAACGGAATGAACTGAAAATCTTTGTTTGCTGCAGTTGTAAACTGGAAATTATAATTTTGTTTCATCAGTTTGTTTGAATTTATTTTTGGAGGACAATATATTTCAGGTGCAACTTTTTAATTTTCTTTCCCATTTGTTTCTACTCTAGCCCTCAAGAAGGTCTTTGCTGAACACAAAGATATACAGAAACTGGCTGAAAAATTCATTCTCCTGAACCTTGTGGTAAGTTTCCCACTTACACTTAATTAAGCAAGAGTGACAAAGTTCTGCTTTTAATTATGGCTTCTCTAACTTGAGTTTAATAGCTAGGGTTGGCTAGGAAAATGGCCACTGCTGAAGCATAACAGATTTTGTATCAAGTCTTTTTCATTCGTAGCTATCACAAACTCAAAATGTGAGAGAATGTAAAGTTTTATAATAACATGAACCGTTGTTACCAATTTGCAATTCCAGGTGTTAAAAGACTGCATCCCAGACAGTGAATGTCTTAAAATGGCAAAATGTATTATTTGAGCTGTATTACACAAAGTACAGTGAAGGAAAAAAATATTTATGTAACATGCCCTCTTTGACTAGGAACCTTCTCTGTTTTCTTTAAGTATGAAACCACAGACAAGAATCTTGCACCTGATGGCCAGTACGTCCCTCGGGTTTTGTTCATAGGTGAGTGCCTCAAGCATCAAAGCTGATCTTACAACAGAGCCCCTGCTGCACCATGCATCTCAAATCCTCAGGCTGATTAACAGGAATTTATTCCATGAGAAATATAAAAGTTCTAGCTGGTTTTGTGGATCAGATATTGAATCAATCCCAGCCAGCTTCACGGGTCCAGCAGTCCTCCCTCAATGGCATGATGCCACAGTTGCTGAAATGGGTAGCTCATCCCATTCCTAATAAACCTGCAAACACAACACTTTAAAATGTCAGTAACCCTGTAGAACAATCTCTTAGCAGAAGCAGACATGTCTCACAGAAACGCTTAGGAAGCAAGCAGGAGTGCAGAAAGGTTTATTTCATTTCCTTCCATTTGAAGGTTAACCTCTATAAATTCTCTCACCCTTTTTTCCCCAGATCCTTCCCTGACCGTGAGAGCAGATATTACTGGAAGATACTCAAACCGTCTCTACGCATATGAGCCCACTGACATTTCATTGTGTAAGTAGAGTGTTCTGACACATTCTGAAAATATTCTGAAAGCAGTCACATTTTTCATGCGACAAGGAATAACACCAGGCATTACAGATTCTCACAATCAGTACTTGCTGAAAGATATTTAACCAGAATTAAAATTAAACAGGATGCTAGACTTAAACTCAGTGAGATGAAGAAAATGATGGCAGAGCCCTGGAGCCTTAAGCATCCATCTGTTTTAAAAGCAAGCATACGTCAGTAGGAACTTGCATAATTCAGCAGTATGCACTGCAAGCAATGGTGAGAACTCTCACACACGAGTCCTAACAGGCCAGGTCAGGAAACCTTCTGGGAGCAGGGAAAGATATTTGCTACAGCCCTCCCTCACTGCTGCACAGCTCCAGTCTCTGCCCATGCATTTGCACTAATGTTTTCACCAGTCAAAATTAAACCCATGATGTTCACAAATTGCTTGGAAGAGTAAGTGCATCTGAATCCCTATAGCAATAGGCATGTGATTAAAAGCTTTAATAATAATGACATTTTCTCTGCAGCATTTTTGGTTGCTGGCAGAGCAAGTTGCAGCAAAAATAACATGCATGAATATTTCATTTCTAGTGTATTCAAATATGCAGAAAGCGCTGAAGCTCCTGAAGACTGAACTGTAAGGGGAACTGAAGAAGACTGAAGTGAAGAAGAAAGCCCTTAAATATTAAGTCTTATCTTCCATCTCTTCTCCACACCTTGATACTGGTGAAGAGACTATTTAGAGTGATATTTAGTGATGTGTAGTGATGGTTTCTATACATAAACACTACAGTTTTACAATAGCACTTTTGTACTGGGCAGCATTTTTAAAAGCTGGAGGCTTTTATTTTAAGGCGTACAGAAGAATACTGTATGATTCAACTGTAAAAATGATTTTTTTAAAAATAAATCCATTTCAAGTGTTTACATACAAAACATTTCTGTGTTTTCTTTTTTTTTTCCTTATCTTCATCTACCATGATTAGAAATAGTAAAATCACTGTGTTGCTTGAGACCTCAGCTTGCATTTTACCATTCAGGCGCTTTGGAAGGAAAAGGGATGTTGTGGATTAATCCCAACCAGCAGCCCAGCTCCACACAGGCACTCACTCCACTTCAGTGGGATGGGAGAGAGGATCAGAAGAGTGAGAAAACTCATGGGTTCGGATGAAGACAGTTTAATAGGTAAAACAAAAGCTGTGTGCACAAGCAGAGCGAAACACAGGATTTATTCACTGCTTGCCACGGGCAGGCAGGTGTTCAGCTGCCTCCAGGAGAGCAGAGCCCCACGCCATGTAATGGTGACTTGGGAAGACAAACACCATCACTCCAAATGTGCCCTCCTTCCTGCTTCTTCCCCCAGTTTGCATGGTGAGCATGGCCTATCCCCTTATTCAGCTGGAGTCAGGTGTCTCAGCTCTGTCCCCTCCCGACTTCTCCTGCAGCCCAGGTCTAGTTGCTGGCAGGGCAGTGTGAGGGAGCAGCAAGGACCTCAACTCTGTGTGTCAGCAATCACAGAAAACAACCTTGTGTTATCAGCACCGTTGTGGCTGCAAATCCAAAGCACAGCACCACAGGAGCAACTGTGAAGAAAATCAACTTCACCCAGCCAAAGCCAGTAGAGGAAAGCAGCTTTTTATCTCCAGTTTCAGCAGCTAGCTAAGCTCTCTATTACTCAGCCTGCTTTATCTCCAATTATTTTCTAGTAGCACCAGCGTACGTGGAGCTTTCATTATCAGCCCTTTCTTTACAGCTAAGATAACAAGAAGTGCAAACCATTCACAGAAAAGTACTTAGACTAGAGAATGGGGTTGTTTGCATATGGGGCTTGTTTTTCTTTTGACCTGGCTGCATTCTGAAGTGATTTAAGATAGAACTGCTTCCCTTAAAAGGTCCCTCCTAATATCAGATTTCAGTAAAGCCCTGAGATGATTAATAAAGTGATACCACATTGACTATGTGGCTGGTTTCATTATTGTGTTACAGCTTATGACTGTTTATTTACAAGTCCAAAATGGACAAGAGAAGTCAGAACTAACATAAACACTGCAGATGAACACCATGAGAGTTCACATTACCTAAAGACTTACACAAAAAGGAGACTTTCCAGCCCCAAGTATCTGCTATCTCTGAACTCAGCCAGCAGCATCAGTGAGAAACACTTTGGCCGGGACCATGCCTTCATTATTTTCTCAGCTCTTTGGCAATGACAGCATTCTTACCACTTCTATTACCATTACTGCCACTACCAGTCATGCTGAGAACTACAAGAAGAAAACACTTGGGAGGGCAGAACAGGTGAGAGAAGCAAGGAGTTCAGCTCAAGGCAATCTCTCAGCAAAATCAGAAGGAAGGTACTTCCTGATATGTCTTTGGCAAGCTATGTGAACTCTACCCACTAGAAAAGCTCAAGAGGTACCTGGGAAGGGTCCCAGACATGCAATTCAGCATTCCTTCAGCACTTCAGTAACATGTTACGCTCTACTGCAGCATCCAGAAGACAGAGGAAAAAGAGATGCAGTGGGGGGCAGAAATATTCTCTAGAATCACGTATCAGTCAGAAAAAGCAAAAAATGCGGTCATATCACATAGCAGAGGGACAGAACAGAGGGAGGCCGGAGCAGCTGGTCATCAGAATCATCTTTACCTACTCAACCCAAAGTACACTTGCTAGAGCTCTCTATGGGACATAAAACAAAGGCTGCCTGTGCCATCATGTTTTACAAAGCTGTTTTTACAACACTACTGAAGAAGCATCATTTTCTTAAGCAGATGTATTGATGCTATGTATAACATCCAGTAAATGGATATAAAGTGTAACTAGAAGGGTCTACTAATTTATATGCCTAGATGCAAATACCCAAGTTAGTCCAGTCTGCAAGTATCAAGAAATTAGCTTCTGAAACTGAAATTCTTTATTTTTGCACTCAAGGCTTTTCTCATTTAGTTTTCACCTTAACCAAATTTTCAAGAAGCTTAATACATAAATGGTCAACTTAACCCTGCTCTTTTAATCCTTTCCTCTAAATACAGATTTTTTTAGATTTACAGAGGCACCAAGCCGAGATACCTAAAAAAGCCTCTTTCCATTTCTTTGGTAAACCTGGGAAATCATTGCTGAAATACATATGATCGTTAGATAACCTGAAGTACACAGGATGGATATGGGGGTTTTAAGAATTCCACTAGCATTCAGACAATCTTCTAAATAATTAGGTCTAAAAATAATAATGCAAATTAAGAACACTAGCACATTCCTATTCACTTGTCTGCTATAGCTTTTAAGGTATGTTTTTACAGATAGCACATCAAGTCATACAAGCTTTCCCGTTGGTAAAAATTACTTTCATGTAAAAGGTGGCAGATACTGTGCAGTAGTATCAAGATGTCAGTCAATATCTGGATTCACTTTCTCACACAGAGGGGGAAGAATTGGATTTATTGTTTTATAGCCAATTATTTTTATATGATAAAAATGTGTATGTGTTTTGAAGGAAGACATCTTTCTACATTTTTGCAGAATAACCAACTTGAAGAAAGCATTTCAACACAACTAAGGCCAAAAGACATCTAATGTAAGCAGTAAGAATGCTCCAAGCTAAATCACTCTGTTACTTTGACACTATGGTGGTGCAAATACCTTCTACAAAATCTGGCTACAATGAAGTCCAAATCTCAAGCAGTCAGGTGAAAATTACAATGCATCTCTAGAAAACAAACAACAACAAAAACTCTTTGTGTGGTGAAAATGTTTTTCAAGAAGAGAAACCAACAAAGTTCAACGACAAAACCCACCAAGAACAGGTATAAATAACTTTTTAAAGTGCTCTAGTTTGGCATGTCAGAACAGTACGGCATTTCTTGTATACTCACATGAGTCAGACTTTCCCTTAGAGGCAACACTCTTCACCCCCCAAAAACAAAGTCAGACTCAATGTGTTTTATTGTCCTCTTCAGAATCAGGTTTGGAAAGCAAATCCATTGGGAATTTCTATGTTTGTGTGGGTGGATGGGTTTGTTTAACCACAATCCCAAAGAGACAATGTATTTTTAACGTGATAGAAAAACTTTAATCATTCCATACAATCCACTGATCTGTCTTTTGACTACTAAAATAAATTCACATTATGAGACATGAGAGTTTAGGAAGTGGTAATATTTTCAGTATTTTTGCAGTGGTGCACATTTATACTACTCCAGTATAATCTACCACATTTATGAAACCAGATCCACCCAAAACTAAGCACTACAAAAACAATCACGAAAGAAGTCAAAATTGAAGCAGCAATGTGGTATTATTTTAAGCTTCATTAACCCTCTCCATATGACAACTCCTTGGATTTATTACTGTAAGGTGCAAAACACAGAGCCTATCTAAACTAGGAAAATGAACTGTTCCTAAAAGTGGCCATGAGATCATCACTGTCCTCTTGACACGTATTGGGAATTGCTGGAGAGCAATTGAGGGAAACAGGACAACAACTGGGAGAAAAAACGCTGCGTATATTTTTTTAGAATTCAGCAGGCCTGAAGGCTCTTAAGGTGTTTCAGCACACGAGTGGGCTCTTACCCAGGATCTCCAGATATGTGCTCAAGCCAGACACAGCAGCTGGGGAGGCACAGCAGCAGCTCCCAGAACAGCTCCAGGAGAAGGTGCTGACCATGGATGCTGTACACCTGATGAAAAGCAGTTCTACAGCAAGTTCTTGACATCCCTCTGCTTTCAGTTTCTGCTCTTCCCCTTCAAAACCTCAAGATAATTCCTTCTTCAGGAGCACTTGGCCCGTGAAAGTCTCAAAGTGCTTTGATGGGCATGAGTTTCAGCTTCTTTTTGCCTCCTCTGCAGGAGTAAGGAGTGATCTCCCTAGTAAAGGGAGACCATGAGAATCTATTTCTGTCTGCCTCCAGACTTCCTTTCCACCTTGCTCAGGTGCTGTATTCCTTGGCAGAGGGCCTAAATACTCTTCCCTTTTTCTTCCTGTAGAGCTGTCTTTCAGGCTACAGCAACTGCCTACCCTGCCAGCAGCAGCAACTGAGTGAAGAATGAATGAAGAAAAGGTGCAGTGCAATCTGCAATTCAGTGTGATCAGAAACAAATAGAACACTGTGCACCTTGAGTGTTTAGATGTCTGCGATTTCAGCTGATGCACGACTTCTGTTACAGGCAGCAAGAGGGACCATGCTTTCCTTCAGCTCAGACAATACTTACTACATGGATAACGTACCATTCTAACTTGAATTCTTTGTTTTCAAAAAACAAACTACTGGAAACCATTTTTTTTGTTGCTGTTTTTCTTTCTTGTTTTTACACATCATTCAATCTCTCATGAAATCAAGACTGTTATCTGGATGACAGAGAAATATACACTGCTGAGTTATTACAACAATGACTTTACACCATCTGAAAAATATAGCTGTACAACAACTTTCCAGACGTCAAGTTTCTTACATCAGAGATGACAGACAATGATTGTGCAAATACCAAACTTCATTCACTTGTCAAGGAAAAAGGTTTCAAGTTAAGCAGCTGCAGATTACATTCTCCTGGTTTTCTTCGTTCATTGTTCTCATAATGACAATATCCGTTAACATTGTTTTTATTCTCAACAGAATTCTAAAGCTACCAGAAAACCAAAACAAACAGGGAAGAGGAGGGGTGAAGAACTACAGTAGTCATTAACATACACTTAATGTGCACTATAGAAAATAACATCTTTAGCTTCTATTTTTACCTTAACAGGAAAGTGGGAGACAAAAAAGTTTACTAGAGTACATCCTAAAACCTAAGTAAATCATACCCAACCATCCACCATAAATTTTTATCATTTTAATGAGAATTCATGTGAATTTTTGAAATCAATGAATACAGCAGAAAATACCCCTGGGTTTTTTTTCACACCAGATAACCCAGTAGTGCTATAAAACTCACTGTATAGAGTTCACCATATCAATTAACAAAGTCTTAACCAGCAGTTCAACTCTGCCCAGCTACTGAATGCACCCATCTACTTTAAGATAGAGATTCTTAGAAGAAAAATAGTGGAAATTAAATATGAAAACTACTTATTTCTTATAGAACTTGAGTTTTATTTTGGGTACATGTAGAATGCCTATTATGGAGAAATACCAAACTATGGAGAATCAGTATTTTTAAGTAGAGGGTGCAGAGAGAAGATTCAGTCCTTTATAAACTTATCAAATAAATGCACTAGGGTTTGCACGGGGATCCTTTTGGTTCCTGTATCTGTAAGTCAGCCAGACTCCCAGAATCTGAAAATAAAAACCAAAAATATTATTAAGCAGAGGGTCTCCATCCCATCCTCTAGTTTTACAAAATTAGTTTTAAATATAAAATCAAGACAATGAATTTCCAGTATACAAGTTTCTTTCTTAGTTAGAAAAAAGAATGCACCCTCTCTCTCAGAGAAAAATCATACCTAGCAACAGAGAGAAAAACAAAACAAAAAAGCCAAAACTATAAACAAAAAAACCCAAATCCATATTCACAATGCAATAAAAAATCCCCCATTGTTATAACAAAAGTTAAATTATTATTTTCCCCTTCCCAAATGATAAATACTCATAAACCTGCTTTTAGTGTAACGATAAAAAAATCCTCTAAATTGTTTCATTTTACTGTTACCACTTAGCCATATGGCTATTCTTGTGCATTTTCAAATCTTGCCATTCCCCCCAACTACCTTCCCCCTTCCAGCACCTTCACATTTTTAGTAGAGATGGCCGAGGTCAGAGTGATTCTGTTTAAGTTGCTGTATCTCTCTTGTTGCTGTCGTATGTACAAACCTCCTAAAAACTGCACTAAGCAGCAGGAAGAGCATTTTCACATGCTCTACTCTGGGATTAGAAAAGACCTGCTCTGAGGATTTCTATACTCCAATCAATAAAGCAAATTATGTATCATCATGGTACTAAAGCAAAGAATCGAAAGACATTTTTAATTTTAACCTACTGTTTAAAATACAGTTCACTCCTCATGCAACTCTATCTTTGCACTACAGGTGGCACCAGAAAAAAAAAATCCTCAAAGACCTTATGTGTGCTAGTGTGGGGAATAGGTGGGAAGAAGAGGGACCAAGGTAAAGCAACAGCACTCTTTTTATTACTGCTGGAGAATGGTACACTTGAACAGCTAACTTTCTGAACAGCTTTACAGCACCACATTTTAATGCTGAGGTTTGTTGTCTAAAAACCAAAGTTGCAAGAAAAGCCTTCCTTCTGACAGACTTAAGCAATCTCATAGCTTTGAAAAATTTGGCCAAATTAATTATTTGACTCCTGAGACTGGACTAACGTTTTCTGTAATAAACCCCCTAAAACTGTGTTTCACAAAACAAAGCTTTAAAAGTGGGGAAAAAGCACTCAATTTTCTAACCACCCACTCACCTCTGTGAAACTGAAGAAGAGTCCAATCCCTCCAACAAATCTCAGCACCATTCCAGAATATTCTTCCATTATCGGTGCACATGGTCTACAGTGGAGAGTTCTAAGACAATCCTGTAGTAGATACAGAGAATTGCTTTCCATTTTCTGATGCCACTTTGTAGTTTGAAAGCATCTAGTTTGCTCTAGAAGAGACTGGTACCCACAGACAGAACTCCGGCAGCTTTAAAAGACTCCAAGAGAGCAAGCATATAAATGACAGTGGAGTACAAGCTTTCTAGGGTGCCCTGTGATTGTCTTCCCAGTAAGTTAAGAGAAGAGTTTAGTATCACTGTAACAACTACACTACACATTTGTTAAAATGCTGCTTTCTGTAACTAATGAAAACAGTTGTACATTTTTGAACAAACACAGCGTGAAAAAGTTATGGTTTTTCACACTTGAAGAACTTACAGCGGCACAGGTTTCATTCGGATAAAAAACTCTGAATCCACAACAATTCAGATTTCTCTCAATATCACTTCTTGCGCTGTTGGTGTTACTCCATCCCACCTCCAGAAGTTCACTCTAGAAGCCATAAGCAAATACATATTACATTAACTGAACTGTTTTACACTGCAAACCAATATACAAAATCAAGTTGATAATGCCCTAACTGAAGCCTCCAGATCTTGATGCTCAACAGGAGAATATAAATATATTAAAGAATGACTGGAGTGTCCAAACAGGCTGTGTAGCTAGTGAAAGAACAGCACCTAACAGCAGCACATTCACGGGTGTAATTAATTTTCTTCCTTTGTTTTTGCTAATCCCAAAAAGATGACTAGTAATGGAACATGCAACTAATCTAGCTGGGACTGCCCAGGCTTTACACAAAACGCATGCTCACATGGAAAAGCTGCATGTTTAGTCTTACCCATGTCTTAGGCAGCAAGAATTGGTCTCCACATGGAAGACTCTTTTCCTTTCACACCTAACTGCCTAATGTAGTTACAACCTTCCCACTTACACAAGAGCAATTTGGTGCCTTTATCAAATTAACACCAAGATAACTGTGTATTTCACCAGCTTATCTGAAACTGCTGAACATGAGATATATTCAAGAAATCGTGCTGCTACACCTGTGACCATAAACCTAGAAAGGAAGCTTAAAAACAAATAAGTTTAAAAAAAAGACATCTGAAAGTCATTTTAGGACCCAAATGTATTTCTTTCTAGCTACCAGAGCCAAGCACTGATCAAGATCTAGTCTTTAATAAACGAAGATAATGCTGATTTTCTTAAAATATGCTCTCCCCATTTTATGGAGGACTATATACAAATACATATGCCTGTGTACATATATATTTATAGTGTTATGCTATAGATTAACTGAGAAGTCAGGAAACTTTTCTTACCTGCTGTTCCTCATTTAGTGCCAAACAGGCACAGGAGACAGAAAACTGGACAATAAAGACTAGCAGAAGAATAATCATGTACTGGAAACAATAGTTAAGGGTATACTCTCAAATTAATTTTGCTTTTTTAACATATCCACCTAATGATATTTCTTATTTCACTGGGTAACAGTAAGTCCTTTAAAACAAAAGAACTATGGAAGCAAATTCTTACTGGATGTGGAAAAGATGATCTAAGTAACATTCCCAAAACCGAATCACCATATATTATCTCTTTTTGGCTACTACTACACATAGCTAGTATTTCTGGGTTAGGTATTTCTTGTCTAGCAAGAGAACATGAGCAGAGAGGTTAATAAAAGGAGCTTTGAGAGAAGAAGCTCCAGCCAATTTCTCCAGTTTTAGGGACTCATGTAATTTTAATATACTTCACTTAAATAAAGTAGTAGAGAAAATATTTTTCTGGGTATTGCATATTCTGATTATTTTTTTTCAATGACATAATCTTGTAATTAATTACAAAAAATAACTTTAGCATAGATTAAAAATAAAAAAAGGTACGAGTTGCTCTTGGAACACAGCCTCACACACTTTTGGACTAATGCATCTGAAAACGGTATAAAACAAAAAGAATAAACTTTGATACCAAAGATCACGTTTTGAAAGTTGGGAAGTACTTTCAAAATTTGGCCGCTGTGTTCAGAGGCAGATACTTCACACAATTAAGCTGTTTGTAAAGTGGAGGTCAGTTCTTATTCACAGACCACAGAAGTTAAACATTAATAGTTCACCTACTTTAGCTCTGTGTAGGGCTGAGCACCCAGTAAGAGGCACCTGTGACACAGTGAGCCACCATAAAAAGCTCTCAAAGAATTAAAATAGTCTTATTTTTAAAAAGAGGTGTGAATACTTCTATCTTCAGAGCACAAACAATGGAGAAAAAAAGGAAACTGAAATAAAGTTAAATGGGAAGGAAGTCTAAATTAGACTGCACTTGACCAAAGCAAGATTGAGAATTTCAGTTCTGTTTCTGAAGCACCTCCCCCAGCAGTCCCAGCTGACAGAGCGGGTTGTTTACAGGGCTTCAACCAAGCTGCAATCAATGAAATGCACCAGAAGGATACAAAGAATAGCAACACTTGATGATGTTTCACTGCACCAATCAATCCGACTAAGGCAATAAAGAAGAGGAAGACGCCTACTGCAATTACCACTCCAACAACTCTGAAACTAGAGATGAGGCCAAAGCCAATTCCCCATGCTGCAATTCCAATCAGCAGCAGGCTCACCAGCTGGAGGGAAGAGAAAACACAAAGTTAGACTGCATATTAAAATAGGCTCCCACACACAGATAATTTTATTTACATTAAAGATGTTTCCAGAAAGACACAATTTTTCTTTCTAGTGCAAAGAGAAGAAGCACAACCCTAAACAAAGCAATCCTCCACATCATTGAATAGGTAATTTCAGTTCCAGATATTTTAAGGCATAGGTATTCTTCCACACTGTCAATGTGGAACTGCTACAACTCAATCTACCTATAAGTCAAGCCATGTTGTACTATCTGTGACTGACTAGAGAAACTGAACTGTAGATCATAACATAACTGACAAATAAGCTAAAAATCATCAGCTTTAATTCACAGAATAAGTATGAAAATTTCAGATGTTTTGTGAAACTGTGGCAGGATATTTAAAGAAAATAAAATATACATCTGCACATCTCTAAATGTGTAAAAAGGGCACTTTGCCAAAACTTAGTGTAATCACCTGTATTAATCTATCAGAGAAGTTTCTACATACTTGATGATGTAACACAACAGTTAACACGGTCACACAAAAATACATTTCAGATCTGAATTTCAAGGACTTTATGCAGTAAAACAATAAAGGCATCCTGCCTCCTCTGCATATTTCTTCAAGAAAATAGCTCTACTATGAAGTCAATCCTATTTCGATACCCAAAACACTTATGCTGCTTCCTTCCTTTTAAACATGGTATTCAGGGAAGGCAGGCAGAATCTGTCCCAGTTAGTTCCCAGAGATTTATTGTTTATATGGGCAGGAAGCTCCAGCCTTTCCTGTTTCCAAACCAAAAAACACAACCCCAAGAAAAAATAAATTCCAACATGAAGAGCTGCAGAGAAATCTGTAATAAAGTCCAGCAGGAGGGAAGCAGCAGACAAAGCCAACCCAGATGTCCAACGCACAAGATGCCCAAGACTCTCTGGTTTGAAACAGACCTATGTGTAACATATCGCTCATTACATTCTCTGTTAAATGACACCAATTCAACGTGCAAGTTTTAACTTTCCAAAACTCTGATCTCACCAAAAAATACCCAGCTGTACAGCTATTTAAAAAAAAACAACCCAAACCAACAACGTAAAACAGGAAGCACTTAGTCTAGTCCAACTACTTGGCTTCATTTAACAACAGGTACAGAGCAAGAACTTATACTTGCTCACCAGTTTCCATCCAAACAAGGCACATCCTCATGACATTTTACTGCTTACCCAGAGGCAGGGAGTGAAACAAAAAGAAAAAAAAAAAAGAAAAAAAAAGAGGTAATTTCCAACTTATCACTTCAGTATATTTACCCTACTGCTGGGCATTCTTGTATGTTTTAATGCCAATTACATCTGTGTATTTTTTTCCATTAAAGTACATTTTAGAGGACTAACCTATGTAATGCTG
This sequence comes from Pachycephala philippinensis, assembly GCA_013397055.1. Lineage (NCBI taxonomy): Eukaryota > Metazoa > Chordata > Aves > Passeriformes > Pachycephala > Pachycephala philippinensis. Next base: position 187,753 of record VWZT01005696.1, on the reverse strand, counting down.
CTTTTGAAACATGGAAAACTCAGATAACATCAAGAAAGCTAGTAAAACAACTAGAGATGCTCATCAAAATCAAAACACAGAAGGAGGATTTTTTTTTGTGTTCACACAGGAATACATCTCAAAAAATTTTCTACTAAAAGCCAGTAATCCACACAAGAAATTCAAGAGTCTGCAAGAACAAAAGCAGGGTATTTGTCCTATCTACACTTCTCTCTTAACACACACAGAGACAAAAAAATATATAAAATTCAAAGGAGTTGTTCAATACCAGCAGAGTTTTAGGATTATTTCACATTTGTCTTTGTTTCTCTTAAACGAAAAGCCTAAATTACCACATTTCTTTAAAACCAAAACCATAGGCCAAAGTGTCATGAATCAAAATTAGAGAGGACTGAAGTAAAAAATAAAATAAAACACCTTGGCTCTAACACAGACAAGTTTTCTGAATCCATGCTGCACAAGGCTATAAACTTCCTGATACCAGTACATTAAAAATTAGCCTTTCTAATCAGACAGTTAATTGCAAGACCTACCGTTTCTGATAGATGTTCATTCACTTTATTTCACTGTCTCACTCCACTGGAAAGATTGATTTTCCCATGTAAGTACCAGAAGCGAATAACAAAAGACACGCCATAGCCCAATTTCCAATCAAAAAGTGCTGTCTGACATCCCATGCTCTGCGTTGGTTTCTAAGCACTGAACTCACACTGCTACTACATAGGTCTTTAAAAAAAAAATCTCACAGGCAATGCCAAATTTTAATTCATTTCACAAAGAAGAGCAGATGCAACTTTGTTCCTAAAGATTTCCACCAATACTTTGCTGTCTGAGGGCAAATCATGACGTTTACCAATCTGCCTCCAGGATACCAAAATGTGTATTTGTTCAGCTCTTTGCTCATTTCATAAGAGGTCCAAAAGCATTAGATGAAATTAGTTTTGTTCTTAAAATACTGAAATCAAAACAAGAGACAAAATCTGTGCCTCTAACACCTACTGGATAAACACAGTCTGTGAGCTGCAGGGTACCAGTTGCTTCTTGCTGCCATTACTGATCTCATACATTAATCTGATGATATATGCAGAAAATTAGTTGCATGACACTAGAAGTGTCCTGACACCCTGGCACAAAAAGCTTTTCTGGTAGAAACAGACACATGTTGAATCTAGAGCAGCCCTGGTTTTCAATCAAGTAGGGGGAAAAAAAGCTTCTCTGGATTTTAATCCCATTATTGAACTCCAGACATTCAGGAAACAACATAAAATAGTTTAGTTTCACATTCAATCACATTCAAGTTTTAGAGCCATCAATCTCATTTTCAAGTGTTACCTCCATAATGCTAAGGCTCTATTTTCTTTCAGTTGACAAAGTTGTCCATTGCCCAATTCCTTAAAACATCTGGAAATTCAGCGTGACCATAGATTCATGCTACTGGGCTCTGGCTGACAAACTATGTGAAAATGCTGTATCCAGTCAGGCAGATCCATGATTGGGATCAAAATCATTACTGGCTACTCCTATCTTGTCGCTTGAAATCATGGAAAATTGACTCTGTTTCAAAACTGAAATGGAGACTACAGATTTACTAACCATTCCAGAAACTGATTTAGTATTAAGTTTTTGACTCCTCCTCATGTTTACTGAAAGATGAAATTACGGTTATTCCTTCATATTCAGGTTTGGCATGGACTATCTGAATGAGAGGAATAACTATATATAGTCTTTTAGTGCCAGAATGCAAAAAACTAAAGTAAAAGCACACTACTACAAAAAGGAAAAATAACTTAAGCTGTTCTGAGGTTTTACAAGTCTGTAAAACAATGCAAGGCTCATAGTGTTATGCACTGTTTAGCCACTAGAAATAACTACTCAACAGTGCTTATTCCAGTGTTTTGAGATGAAAAGATTTAAATGCAGTATTTCTAAAATATAAGCTGCTATGGCTTTATAGTATAATGTACTTGAAACAAAATTAGTGACCCTAACCACTTCAAATGAGTAACATGTATCTTCTAAACATACAAGCTTTACCTACATGCAAAAAGGCCATGTACTTCTGTTAAATAAAGGAAGAAGGACTTTCTACGGAGCTTCTGGATGTCACATTTTATTTTACTGAGACCACATTTCACAGCAGCAGAAGTCTCCCAAAGTAAACAGTATCATCCTGAATTACCTGTGAAACTTCATTTTACCTATACGAATTTACTTACACAAAGCTAGCTTTGGTTAGCAACACTTCAAATATTTGCTTGATGTATCTGCCAGAAATACCTGAAATCACAGGTCAGTTTTTAGTGATATGGGCTAATCCAGTTTCCCATGGGAGGGTTGGAGAAATTGCCTGTTAGACTGAATGGCCACAGGGCGGACTTGAAGGGCAGTAACCGATGGCTCAGCATCCAGCTGGTAGCAGGTAAAGGCCACCACAAAGGTTCATCCTGGAGCCAGTATCACACAGTATCTTCATCGACAATCTGAATATAACACAAAATGAATCCCTAGAAAATGATACTAAACGATGAAGACTAGCTGACTCTCCAAACAGAGATTTAACTCAGATAAACCTTCATAAACTTGAGGAATAAGCCAACCTTAGGAACCTTGCAAAGTGAAAAATTGTGCTCCTGGGTGCTTGTGGAGCCTGAGATCGGACCAGCTGAACAACAGCCTTACTGAGATAGACAGGGAGATCAAACTGCTTGTCAGGATGCATACAAGCCAGGAGTCAGCTCTCACGGCAAACAGAAAAGCCAAGAGGGGTGCAATCAAAGGAAACACAATGCTGGTGAGACTGAAGCTCAAATACTGGGTTCTGTTTCAAGTCCCCCAGGTGGAAAAAGAATTTGAGAACCTGGTAAGAGTCAGTAAAATGGCCTGGAGCATTGAGGATGAGAGGTTTGAGAAGAGGTGATGGATCTGAGTTTGTTTAGTATGACAAAGAGGCTGCCTAGGGATAATGACACAGTAACTAAAGCTGAAGGCACATTACATAAACATGGAGGCAAACTCTTCTGGGTATCACAAGTAACAGCTTGGGAGGTTCAGACTGGACATTAGAAAACACATGTGGTAAGGTGGTTTGGTGCCTTACTCAGAGAGGTGATGATCTTTGCTCTCAGGGGTTTACAAGACTCCACAGACTAAGCCACAGATGGCAAGCCACTGTTACTCGTAGTCCTGCTCTGAGCAGGTACCTGGACTGATGAACCCCAAAAATGCCTTCCAACCAACCCTCCCACACACCACAGCCAGCACTTTCACCATGCCACTCTCTCCACACCAAAAATCAAAGTTTTAACAGGCAGAAAGGAGATGGATTTAGCACTGACCAAGGACTTTTCTGCACCATCTAGCTCACTACATAGCTTCTAAACCGTCTATCAACAAAGCACCTTCTTATAAGCCGTAAGAAAGTCTCTCAATAAAAGAGCAACAAATGATTTTTCAGAAGTGCTTACATGGCTTCAAAAACACGAGTACAAGTGTTCTCAGAAGTGATTTAAAAGGTCACATTCACTTAAGGCATGTTCACATAAAAGCCAACAAGCATTAAGAGCAAAGAATTTATAATAACCTCAAACTGGAGTAATTTGTGTACCGAATGATGCTACAAGCTACAGTCCACAAACCAGAAAAAACAATACAAAGCCATGGAAAGTGTATACATGTGGAGGGGTGACAGTATTTTATGTTTAATATCTTCATTTACTATATATTATCTTCTCCATCAATTCAAGCCCTAGCTACCTTACTTAAAAGGCACACACACAAATACAGGCTTAGCATAATTCAATATATAAACTCACAGTTTTTAAATTAAGTAAATGCTTTACTTAATGCTTTACAACAAACCTTTAGATAGCACGAATCCTAAGTGAAGATCAGTGGTTTTCCCTATGAGATAAGAGTATTTACACTTTGGAGAAAAAAATATGGAAAAAAAGAATCAAGCACATTGTCAGTAGACAAAACAGTACTTCAATGTCAGTATGTGTATGGGGAAAAATTTAGGGGATATTTAAGTTCAAGATTAGTGGAACAGATCAGACACCAGTTTACGCAACTTCCCTTTTTTTTATACACATACATACACACATTTGAACTTCAGAGATATTCCAAAAATAACAGTTTCTCTAAAAAATCTCTTAATTTGCTCTCTTCTTTAAATCCAAGTTCTCTTGTGCACATAGGTGCTCATTTCCCTCATTCCTGTACTGGAAAAAACATATTTCTCTCTGTAAGTACCGCTTCTGCACTTATGTACAAGCTTATACTCTACATTACGAAAAAGAAACAAAGATACTGACAAACTATTTCTGTATACAATGCCACTGAGAAACAATTCAAATGCTGAAACCACTTCCTCCTTCCTACAACAGCAAGCCACCAGCAAATCTGCTGTCTTGACTAACTGGCAACTTTTCGGTATTTCAACTAGCTTGGACTGCTGGCCAGGAAGGAAGTCATACGCAAAAGTTGGTATTCCCACTGCTTCCTTATCGCCTCAGTACAAAGAGGAGTTGGTAAAAACTACATTTCAGAATTTAAATTTCAAGAACTACTGACTCACCACTCCCAGGTAAAGAGATTATATAGCATTTATACTTGTATCACCATGGGAAATATTTACAGAATAGCTGTCACGGTAGATATGGAACAGGAACTAAAACGAGACAGATTACACAAATTATGAAATACATCTTCCCTAACCTCTCCCTCTGCATATAAGTTCATATTCTACTACTTTTAAGGGTGCTTTAAAATTTAAATGTCAAATGGCATATATACTGAAGGCAGAGGTTTCCACCACTCTCCCCTTCAACTTGGCCAACCACTTCTGCACAGCCATAGAGAGTCTAGAACACAATTCTGATTCCTGGCACTTCATTTTAAAAACACCACGTTAAAACAACAGGCGGTACATAGTGGTGCACCTTTAGCAAGCTAAAACTAAGCTAAATTTGTTTCTATCACAGCTGTAAGCTACTCAACCTGTAAGGAACTTTATTGCTTTACAGTACTACTTCAGCTTTACTGAGAGCAAACAAAGGAAAGCTCTGGGTACCTCCAAGGAATCTCTAACAGAAAGCAAAATCTTCCACCCTTATGTGAGTTACTTAAATGAAGAGTGATCAGCAGTCTGATTACTGAAGAGCCTTGAGACACGTAGTGTGGAACAAGCAATTTATGTGAAAGGCAGCATTCCTGACTCTTATCACAAAAGCCTGTTCTTTTGGTTTCAGGCCTTGTAAAGAGTTATTCACATTATTGGCCATGTAACACTAAAGTGTCAGTGAGATTTAACCCCTACTTAATACTCTCTGGTCTTTGGAAACGGAAGCTTTCTGCTGTGCAGCAGGAACAATTATGTCCTAAAATGTTTACTTTTATTTGCGTGTTTGTTCATTGTTTTTTAAGAGGTTGTGAAATGTTTTCACAAAGCCTGGTGAGCCCACAGATCCTTCTTCCACACATTGTATCTCCTTCAACACAAAAACAAGAGTACAAAAACCCACAACTAATGATGTAAGCTACAAGGCTTCTACAGGGCATTGAAGGGGTTCTTGATAATTGTGCTGGTTTGAAAGTGCCCACCTGCACCACCAGGATGGCTGAAGAGATCAGCAGTACCAAAACACACTGTGCTCCACATAACCTCCTCCTCCGTGCCCTGTCATTCTCCTGCTCTTTCCCTAAGGACAGGAAAGTGAGTGCCTTCTCAGCTCCAAATGCCACTGCACACTCAGCACAGGAGAATGAAGAACCAAAACCCACTCTCAGCTGGTCTACGGACCCAGCACACATCTTGATTCTGACCCCCCAACACAAACTGCTGTCACTTTGGCCATAAACTGACACACAACATAGCCGAGGGCCTTCCCAAGCCCTGGCAAAACATCTTCAAATATCTATCTGTACTTTTGCTGTTCTCTTCCGTGCTCTCAAGTGTAAGCATAGAAACCTTCCCAAAATGCCAACAAAAACAAAAAAGCCACAAGACTGACATGACCAACATTACCTTCCTTGACTAATACCTGGGAGCTTCTGTTTTACCAGTTTTATTTACATGTCAAGACTAGATAGCCCAGCTTATACTGCCATCTTCAAAATGTCCTTGAGAACAACAGAAATGGCTCCAAGGCAACCCGTCCCATTCGCTGAGCATCCAATTGTGACAATGAGGTAGAGCAGCACAGCACAGGCTGGTGCTGGGGCAAACTCTTGATGCTGCACACCTAAACGCTGACCGGAGCCTGTCAGACAGGGCAAACAGCAGGTTATTTACTTCTTATGGCTGAAACCAAACTTAGGACAAACCAAAATGGGAGTTGCACTCAGAGATCACAGGCTCACTCACCAGTGTGAAAGAAATTGCCACTTGAGGCAAGAACTGTGCTTCCCTAACTCCTGTCTGCTTGTACCTGGCTCTGGATAGCCACTAGGCCAGTCAGGAAATATCACAGAACAGGGAAGACACATTTCCTTTCCCTAGGAAAATCCAGATGTTAGCCCTGCCTCTAACACCAAGTTTCCCCTATGCAGCAAAAAGATGAAACAGACCGATTTGCATGGAAGATGCAACATGGTCACTCCTCTTCATCACGAACTCTGAAAGTAAGACACGCATTATTACAAAATACCTTATGAATTAAAAACCCTCTTAAAACCTTCAAGGCCAGGTTGGATGAGGCTTTGAACAACCTGGTCTAGAGGTAGGTGTCCCTGTCCATGGCAGAGGGATTGGACCTACATGATTTTTAAGGTCCCTTCCAAACCAAACCATTCTATGATACCAAGCACACATTGTCCAAATCTGAGAATTTCTACACTTATCTTTGCATATTTCCACAATACAGGGAAAGCAAGCTTGATAAAGAGGGCATAAAGCACAAATGCACTTTCAATAATTACAGCACCCAGAGAACAAGAAACAGTGATAGGAAAAATAAAGCAAGCCCAAAAAACTCTTTCGAACACAATGCTTTGAAAATGGATGCAAAAACCAGGACACTTAATAGGCAATCAAAAAAAGAGGTTCAGAGAACAAAGTAATATAAAAAGTAAATTATTTTGATAAGCTGCTTTCTAGTGTTACAAGTTAATGTAGATGCTTTTATGGAATAAGCTCTATGCTATTAAAAACCACACACTTCTAATGGAAAAGGTACTTTATGTTTTACTTCAAATGGCTGCTCTAGGTGTAAGAAAAAGCCTGCTCATCAAAACAAACGTGAGATGTTTACATGCTGCCAACAAACATTCCATGTTTCCTGCTGCAGCAACAATTAAGTAGCTGCCTGGGTGACAAAAACAGCACATACCACCCAAATGAACTGTTAGTATTTTTTATAATTTGAATATTTAATCTTGTGGCTCACCTACCACTTCAACCTTTCACCGCTAGTTAGGAACTTCCCTTTCTGCTCTGAAAATCAGATTTGAACAAAGATATTGACTGTTTGCACTTCAACACAATTACTGAACATTTCCTTGGAAGGAACGCTTGAGTTTTAAGTTACAAACAAACCCCTGAATTTTCATTAATTCTGTGGACAGGCACTTTAAACAGTTTGAATGGGTTTGCCATTTGATGGGAAATGTAAATATGACTGACTAAATAAAAACTAAATATGTCAGAAACCCAAAATTAGTATTTTAAAGGTCCTTGTATTCAGTTCTTCCATCTAAGACTTTATTCTGACAATACACATCATTACATACCCGGAGTCAATAAATAGTCTTGATTGTTTTTTTCTAGTCTTCCTCTACCCGTAAGAAACCATACTGAAGTCAGCAAGACTCAGCACAGATGCCAGAATTACTCATATAAAATAGATTTAAAAATAGAATCAGGGCCTAAGGACATTAACTTAGTCCAGAGAAGAACCAAAAGTCATCAGCAAAGTAACATCTGAAAAGAACATTAAGTGAGCAATTAGGTTACTGGGTTTCTGGTTTCTTGCCTTAAACCAGTAACTGATTTATTACTGCCAGGACATATATTTTTCTTGGTGTACTACTACAAAACCTAAAAGAAGGCAGTACTAAAAAAAAAAATAAATTAAGTTTCAATATAATATTCTATCTTGGAGTGTTTTAAAGAAAGGCAGAATATAAACTGAAACCTACAACACAGAGTTCTCAGGGTTAATTCATTCCAAGCATGTCACATAGACACATCAATGCTGGCTACAAAAACACCCAAGAAGTATTACCTATCCCTTCCTACCTCCACTACTCCCTTCTCACCACTTATTAGTGAATCCACACTATTTTAAAAAGATTATTATTAGGTTATTGCTCCAATTGTCTTCTGTATTTTTTCTCCAGCTGGGAGAAAGTTAGTCCATCATTCACTGTGCTGCTACAACCCTTGTATTTCAGGCTTCTGTCTAACCAAGGAACAGAGAAGCCCACACATTCTACTGAATCAACTCTACCAGGCCAACTAAGCACCTTACATGTTATTTTTCCAACTATGAATTTAAAAACATTAAGTCTTGTAACTTGCCTATAATTCATAAACAATACTAGCAATGACAATTGGATATTCTTGTAACTCTCATTTAAAGAAGTCATTCCTTCCCTTCAGCAAAAACGTATGTTCTGTATAGGTCAGATGACAGAAGACCAAGTGACGCCCACAAAGTAAATTCTACTCAAGGAGACATCAGAGCAGATATTAAGGTTGTAAGTACACTGTACAGGTACCACAGACAGAACTACGGAAGTCCAAAAGTTCAACCCACCCTTGCTGAGGCCAACTATGCCCAAAAGACCTACCAGACTCATCACACCTGGTTAATGTATGGCTATTTGGCTGTAGAAATAAATGATGCAGTCTTTAGGAGAAAAAACACCTGCTGTCCTCGTGACATTACAATAAGATTTGTGCATGTATTATCTGAGAAAGATCCAGATTTCTCTCACTCTTCTGTCACTCGAGGAATAATAGCAAAAATAACAAGAGAAGTCTTGCATTAACTGGAAAGTGAAATTGGGATGGGATAATGCACCCATAACCGACCTTCTGGGGCAGGAAAATCCCATGAAAAGCTGGCCACGATGATCTGCTGGGGTCTCTTTCAACCTGAGCTATTTTATGATTCCAACTTAGCTGCATCATGACACTCTACATACACTAAACTTACCTTCAACTACAGATACCAAACAAGGCAATGCCTATCTGTTCCCCTCTGTTCTGGCTCGGTGTAGCCCAACACCACCTGGCATCACAGGGATCCAGGCTGACTAGCACATGGAGTAGGCTGGGCTGCCTAAGCATGCTCCAGACTTTTTCAGGGACATATTTCACTCCTCAAGCTCCTCCAGGGAAGGACACCAAGTGCAAGTGCAGCCTCTCCTATATAAAGGTTTCTCTTCTGCTCTTTTCTGAGGAAAGGGGGGGAAGGAGGGGGTCGGGTCACCTCGTACACCAAAGAATATAACAACAAGCAACTCTGGCTTCAGCACAAGTGCTTCCACATCCCTTCGTGCTCCATCCCGGTGAGCACCATCAGGTCCAGGAGCTGCCAGCTACGGGAACTGTTTGTTCTGATGAACAGCGTTGGACCTGCTTGTTCTCCCGTCTTGCCTTCAGCCGAGATCGGGCAGAAGCAGGGACAAAACTGCCCACAAGCACTGGCTGACCCCAATTTCAGTCTGCTGAAAGTCATCCCCAAGCACAGTTGTTAACTTGAAACATTAGAGGACATTCTACCTCTCCAGATGTGCTGTGAAAGGAAGCCATTACACTTACTCCTGTTTCTTGCTATTTCTGTGCCCTTTAAAAATAGATAACGAGGGAAAAAACCCCATAGCTACAACACAATTGGAGATTTTATTGTTCTCTGTTGAAAACAAGCCCTCCAGCGTGCTGGAACAAAATCAGGCACCTGCCTGGAGCTCCCCAGCAAAGTCATTTATTTCAGGTTAACATCCTGCGTTTTTTCCCCCCTCACGTATGTTCCCACCACCCGAGGCAGCCGACTTTGTAACTCCCTGGTCCATTCCAGGGAACACCGGCGGTTGCTGGGGGCCTCGTCACCGACCGAACTGCACTTATCTGGCCGCTGATCCCTGGCTGAGGAATAACAAAACAAACCCTTCCCCGCTTCACGCCTGGATTGGTGCAGCGCCCTTTCCACACGGAGAAAAAAGGGCACCGGCGGGCCGGGCCCCGGGGCCGCTCCTTCCAGGAGATGAGGCACCCGCCGCCGCCCCGGGCGGGCAGCGCTCCCGGGCCGCCCTGGATTTTGATCCCGAGGAGCCACGTCCGCGCGGTGACAAAGCTCGGCCTAAGCGCTGTCACCTCCTGGCCGCTCCCACCCCATCCTCCCGAGCC